>CM024622.1:60827420-61012923 GCA_014182585.1 Eucalyptus coolabah | reverse complement strand
TATGGACACTATGAGTTCCTAGTTATTCTATGTGGATTGACAAATGCTTTAGTTGCATTCATGGATTTAACGAGTAGGATACTTAAGCCTTATTTGGATCAAATTGTGATTGTCTTCATTTGATGATATCCTGATATATACTAAAGGACATGCGTAGCATCTAAGCATTGTGCTGCAAGCAAGGCTTGATAAGTGAATTATAAATTTGAGAATTAAGTTATGATCATTTGAGCTAAGTAGCGACTTCCTACTAAAGGATCTCATTGGAAGTCTTGATGTATTTCATGAAGGTATTTAGTATGTATAGATTGATATTGGAAGCCATGAGTTTGAGTGGTCATACGAGACATGAAATTATTTGTGGTTTATACATTGGAATAATAGGTTTAATTGACAATGATCAACTTTTAATTTTAGGTGATGATCTCAGTTTGAAAAATGTTTGGTGGAATTAGTAAACATGATCATTTGTGGTTATAGTCTTTCCAAGATAAGATGGTGGAAGTTCAAATTGTGGATTTGATGAATGATTAGTCTAAGTGATGATCATTTAGGATGAGATCTGAGATATATTCGGTGGAAACTAGACAAGTTTTATTTTGGTGGATTGTCGATCTTTGAATTGAATGAGTCTTGGTGGACTATCGATATTTGAACCAAATGAATGGTATTATATTTTAGGCTTGAATCTATGTTGCGGTGAATGCATAGTGAATGTCTTTGTTGGACTGAACCAAATGAGTTATTGGTGGTGCTGATTTTGATGGTTCTAGGCTTGAATTGGTGGTGACAAAGGTATAGAGATTACACCAATAGTTTTGGTGGATAGCATGAAGGCGGACTTAGCTAAACATGTTTCCTAGCGTTTGACATGCCAGCAAGTGAAAGTCTACTAACCTATATAATGCATTGCCATTGTTGTCTGATGTAGTGCAATTAGATTAGAAACACTTGAGTTTGGATGTTTTCAAAGCTCTAAGATTTTGCATGTAAACTACTTTGAAAATCTTAAGGTCGGAATGAGTTTGATGACTCGCCAATACGTTGATTTCGGTATTTCAAGAAAGGCTTAGGATTTTGGTATTTCAAAGTTTTTAGTTTAAAAAAAAATCTTTACGATAGGACCAATATTATTGACTCGCTGAACTATGATTTTTAATACTTCAAGAAATGCTTATGGTTTTTGGAGAAAATTATCACCTGTACATTCCAAGTTTTGAACTTCAATGGAAAAGCAGATTTTGATTGTGAACTGTTTTAGAAAAATCTCTTGAATTTCATCAAAATTTATGAGTACTGTGACACTATACAAAGAATTCTGAACTTTTTATAGAAAACATTCCAACCCATTGGAGTTGGGATTAAGATTGGAATTTGCCAACGTGCCGATTTAAATTTTACTAAGGGTTTTGATAAAGTATTTTATTTCGTGCTGTGATGTGAGTACGACTCAAGGCTTTACATATGGATTTCGAAAAACATTTGAAATTTAAACGTGATCATGGATTTTATGGATTTGGTATCATGCTTTGATTTCGTGAATTGGTTTCAACGATATGAGATTTACCTTATTTTCAAAGACTATTATTGTTATATTGTTGTGTCTTCAAATCCCTATTTTACATTATTTGATGTCATGAGGTGGAATTTTCAAGAACTCAAAGGATTTTCCACATTGGTGATTTGAAAACGTTTTGACATGGAAATGACATATGATTTCAAAGCTTGCTATTGTCGTTGAATGCTTTTGAAAACCTCGGTTTGTATTGTTTGATTTCACGAAGGAAGATTCTCAAGCATTCAAAAGAAATTTCAGATGTGGTTATTGTTTTAAAACTGTTTTTGGTGTTGAGATAAATTAAGATGTGTTAAGAGCTTGCATCCTTAACTTTAGAGGTAGTATCAACCCGACCCTAGTTGCATACTCGATCATGAAGCCATCAAAATAGATGAGGAAGTGAGGTACATTAAGGAGCCTGTGCAAGTATTGGATTGAAAGAAACAAATCTTCAGCACCAAGAGAATTCCATTGGTTAAGATATTATGGCGATATCATGATGTGAAGGAAGCCACATGGGAGAGTGAAAATGAGATGAGGGAAAGGTACTCTCACTTATTTCAAGAGACATAGGGAATGTCTAATTTTGAGGACGAAATTCTCTAAGGAGGGGAGAATTGTGGCATCCCAGAAATTCAAAGCCGAGCCTTAAGGTGTGTTAAAGTCTTTAATTAGGCGATAGAATTTCCATGGCTTATGTTTTAGCCATTAGTCTTTTAAATTTGATGATTTGTGCTTATGATTGTGGAAGTTTAAATTTAATAGATTAATAATCTATGCTTGGCCATATGATTTAAATTTCAATGAGCAAAAATATCCTAAGACTTTGGCCAAGATTTAAAAATTAAAATTTAGAAATATTTAGAGAAAGGAATTCAAAAAAAAAAAAAAAAGGGAGGGAAGAGGGTTATTTTTGGAATGGGCCTTGGACCCATTGGCCTAAAGCTTGGTGGGCCAAGCTTGTCGGCCCATTAGAGCCCAAGAGGAGGAATTCGACCAGCCCAAGGGAGTGGCCGGATGGGCCTAAGCCCAAGCCCATTCAAATTCAAATTAAAAACCCAAAATGACAAGTGGCAAGGGACAAGAGCATGCATTGGTGGGATTATAGGCAATCTCATGATTGCTAATCATGGGATTAAAGGGATATAAAAGAGAGAGAGAGAGAGAGAGAGAGAGAGCAGAAGGGAGAAACCGAGAGGGAAGGAGGCGGAGGCGGAGGGGTGTGCCGTTCGTTCGCCGTCCGATCATCGTCGTTCGTCGTTGCTTGTTCATCTTTAAGGCAAGTGGAGTCCGTAACTTCTCTTGCATGTTTGTTGTGGTGTTTGCATGTTAGATTTTAGGTATGATTTGTGCGAAAAATCAAGGTAAGAGTTGGTTATTTGCAAACCGTGTGACTATTCTTGTTCGGTTTGTTGGAGTCAGTAGCTTGTTCGAGTTTGAATGGGTGTTTGGAGTTCGATTTTGGCTTCGGTGTCTTCATGAAAGTTGAAGCTAAGACATACTAAAAATTCGTAGAAAACGATGGAGATTTGAGGGGTCAAAAGTTCTATTGTATGGAGACTTTAGATCTGCGAAATTTTCACTGACCTCTTGTTGATTTCTTGATTGCATGTTGATTTCAGTTGGAGATCTCACTTTCTTGTCTTCTTTAAATTGTAGGAAACATCTTAAACTACAACATACTCAAATTTGAAGAGAAAAGAACAAGTTTAGCTTGGTGAATCGGCTAGATCTTGGAAATAATGGTTCTGGTGAAATATTTCGAGACACCCGAGACTTCATGGACTTAAATGGTGACCTTAATTTGGTTATTGGACCTAGATTAATTCATGAAACTTTTAAAGGACACCTTGGTACATAACATACTCAAATTACAGAGGAAACGAAAGAGAATAGATGGGTGAAATCTAAAAATTTCGGAGATGTGTGTTCTGGACGATGCGGTAGTGGTTCCAGAAGCTTCGTAGGGTTGTAGAAATTAATCTAAAAATAATTTGGCTTAGGGTTCTTCATAAAAAGTGCACGAAAATGTGTTGGCTATCACCCTGTAGCATTTCGTAATTTTTGAAGGCCATATGAGTATTTTAATCGAATTTATTTGGAGATTGTGCAAGTCCGGCCATTATCCAAATATAAGTCTGGCCATGAATTTCATATGAAAATGTGATCCTATTGATTTGTTTAGTGATTGTTTGAATATTATGATTTTGGGAAAATCATAGATATTAAATTTAATATTTATTTATGAAAATAATAATAATAATAATAATAATAATAATAATAATAATAATAATAATAATAATAATAATGGATTATTTTATTGGCCATAGATTCCATTTAATTAATTCATGTTATTATGTGATAAAGTCTTGGTATGGGTGTGACATTGAATTGAGATGTATATGTGATGAAGTCTTGGTATGTGTATGACATGGAATTGAAATGTATGTACGTATTCAATGTTGAGCATGATCTTGAATTGTCATCACATCATATGTCATGAAAAATTCAATCATAATAATGTGAATTGAGAAGACCGTCGGAGGTGAGCCGATGATGCCCCGGCAGTATCGAGATGCCTGGCTAGAAGGGTACGGCCGGTTGCCTGGTAGTCATGAGTGGCCGAATGCCGAAGGGTCCTCGGGAGACCGAGTGGTGTCGAGATGCCCAGAGAGTGGGGGAGCCGGAAGCTCGGTATGGTAATTATGTCGAGGGATACCTCGAGACGTCGGATTGGGTGCGAGATGCCTGGCCTGAAGGGTGCGGCCGGTTGCCCGGTGGCCTTAAATGGCTAGATACCGGAGGGTCCTCGTGATGCCAGTTGGGGTACGAGATGCCCGGAGAGTGGGGGAGTTGGATGATCTGAAATTGTATCTTGATGCATGGGGGACAGAAACATTGGTCCCGAGAATGAGAAATATGATGGTCCAAGATGAAATTGGAATTAAATCATGCATGATAATACATGATGATATGCATGATGATATGCGTGATGATATACATGATAATAATGACATATGCATGATGATGTGCATGATGAGGATAATACATGCATGATGATATGCATGATAATAATGACATATGCATGATGATGTGCATGATGAGGATGATACATGCATGATGATATGCATGATGATATGCATGATAATAATGACATATGCATGATGATGTGCATGATGAGAATGATATATGCATGATGATATGCTTGATGATACATGATGGTATGCGCATGGTTACAAGGTAAGTAACGCCTGCAATGCATGTATGAATTGTATGGTGCATTGAGTTGTTATTGGATTTCCTTTACCTGCTGAGTGGTTGTACTCACCCCTTTTGGGGACCAACATTTCAGATTAGTAGATGGTTTGAACGGTTGAATGTGACCGTGAGGAGGAGGATAGCAAGGGAAGGAGCTTTTGGACGCCGACACTAATCGATGGACTTAAAGTGTATGACTGTTTAAGGAAACATCGGTCATCTTTTGGAGTGTAGCCGAATATAGAAGACTATGGCATTTTGATGTACCGATGAATGATGTCCATCTGATTTAAGTAAATAAAAAGTGTACGGCTTTTACCTATAAATGTTTAGTAGGTGTGCATCGTTTTCTAAATATAGGGAAGTGAGTTGTTGGATGTGCTTCCGCATATAAATTGCGCAAGGGACTGATCGAAAAAAAAAAAGAAAAAAGGAAAAAAAATGTAAACCCCCAAGTTGTTTGGACCCACTGCACTTGAAATGGTATCAGAGTGATATATTAATAAGGAAAGTAAATGGTAAGCGAACTGTGGCGACCATAATCGGATCGGGGGCCATCGAGGGGTGCCACACCCGACCCGACCCGTGATCTGACCCGAGGTTAACCCGACTTGACCTGATCGTTGATCGGCCAAAGGATCGGATCAGTCAACCGGTTCGACGGTCAAACCGGTCAGATCGGCCAAGAACCATTTGGCTCGCTGGCGCGTGCGCCACACGCGCTGCGCACTCAAGCGACACGTGCATGTCGAAGCTCCTATTAGAGCGTGGTCGGCGGCGTTTGGTTCGTATGAATGTTCTCTATACTTGTGGCATAATTATTTTATACTTTTGAATTTTATAAATATATGAAAATGTTTAGAAAACCCTAAGTACTAGTATTTATGGGGGTTTAATGCATAGTTTATTCATTTGCAACTGGTATTTTCTTATGTTTTAGGAAATATAGTAGCTAGCTTGTGTGTAAATGATGTCATATATGTGTGTAGAGCTTGGTTAGACGATATCATGTATATAGTTTAATATACTTGTTGGAGAAATCCTCTTGAAATATTTTGAAGCTAACAAAATGTTTCCATCGCCTAGCCTCGAAGGTTTGCAGACTCTACTACTTAAAGTCTGAAGACCTCCGGATAGCCAGGCTCAAGACTTAAAGTCTATCCTCATTGACAGTCTCTAATCTGTTGAAGAAAGGTTATCCAAAACTGGATGTTTCGTTAAGGATTCAACCTTATCAACTGGAGAAGATCTAGCGGCTTGAAAAGACATAACGGAATTCTTTGATTGATCGAGATTGACTCAATGATTGAAGATTCGATAATTGCCTAAATATTCTTGAAATGTTCTACTTATGGAAATCGAGATCCTGATTGTATGGGCGAACAGGATTGATGGGCTATCGACACGTTCCTTTAATAGCTTGAATAATCTTCCTAATTGATTCCGTCCAACGGGTAGATTGGAGGAATTCCTTTGGTAAGTGCCAACGGGTATGATGGCATAAAGGACTATATAAGGAAGACGTTCTAAGTTGTTCGAGGTGTGCGCGATAGAAGAATTTCAAAGTCTGAAGCTCCTTGTTGTTTAGACAATTCCTTTGAGCGAAAAATTGTATTCAAAAGAGAGTATATGTTTGTGAGAAATCTTGAGGAGGTGTGGTAGAACATCTACACCGTGAAATCAAGGAAAAGCTGTGCTGTAACTACTCTTTTGTTCATAGTGAAATCCAGCCGGTGGGCTGTCGGTGCGGAAGAGTGGACGTAGGCTTGAAATAAGCCGAACCATTATAAACCCTATGTTCAATTTCCTCTTCCTTACTCTCTTTACTTTGATCATACTTTATTTTCATTAATCAATAGTGAACTTCCTATCTATCGTTTGCCAGAATTGCTTCCGTATTACGATAAATTGTTGTGCACCTATTCAACCCTTCTAGGTGCTTATACTAGCTATCTCAATTGGTATCGAGCTCGTGTACTCATCTTGTTTGAAGTGTTTTACTTCAGAGTAAAAGATCCATGGCTAGTATGTTGGCTCCGGGGCTGGTAGAAGGGCAAAGCAACACCAGACCGACTTACTTTGATGGAAAGGACTATAATATATGGAAGAACAAGATGAAGGGGTTCTTAAGATCAAAGCATCCTCTGGAATGGGACGTTGTAGAAAAAGAAATCATTCCTAAAGCTACATCTGTCTCGTAAAGGGAAATGACACTATTGAGTCCAGCGAAATGAGTCAGGAAGAGATAATCAAGAGACAAGCTCTTGATGCAAAAGCAATTTATTCTTTATATTGTGCTTTATCACCTATTGAATATAACAGAATATCTTATTTTGATACATCCAAAGAAGTTTGGGATAGATTACACATTACCTATGAAGGAACCAATCGAGTGAAAGAGACTAGAATCAACATTCTTCTCGGTCAATACGAAGCCTTCAAAATGAAATCAAAGAATCTATAACTGACATGTTTAGTCGTTTTACAGAAATCGTGAATGGTCTTGAAAATCAAGGTCAACCAATTTCGATCCCATGAAAGTGAACAAGCTATTGCGTGGACTTTCCAATGATTGGAATCATATAAGGACCTCGATCGAGAGAGACCCAAAGAATCATGCCACTGTCTGTCGATGAGTTGGTCGAAACCCTTCAGTCTTATGAAATGGAACGAATCAATGAAGACGAAGATCCTAAAGGTAAGAAATCTATTGCATTAAAATCTAATGATGATTCTGATGTAAGAAACTCTGAAGACGACATGGATGATGAAGAACTTGCTCTCATGATAAGAAGATTCAGAAAGCTAAATAGAAAAGGAAGAAGATTCAATTCAAGGAAACAAAGTTTTCAAAAGCAACATGATCAAGTCTGCTGAATATGATGAATCAAACAAAGATGTAGTCTGCTTTGATTGCAAGAAAAAGGGACACATCAGACCTAACTGTCCTTTTCGAGGAAGAAGAAAGGAAAAATTGAAAAGTTTCGAAAAGCTCTCAAAGCTGAAACCTGGAGTGATACGGAGTGCGAAGATAGTGATGATGATTATACCAACATATGTCTAATGGCACACCAGATTCAGAATCAAACTCCGAAATTGATTCAGACTCAGAAAGTGAATTCGAGGTAAGTAATTTCAAAATCCCTATTAAAGTTTCAAAATACATTGATGAATTATGTTTTAGTCTTAAGACTTCTCTTAAAAGAATTTCTTAACTCAAAAAGGAAAATTCTGCTTTAAAACAACAAGAGAATGTTTTGGAAGAAAAAGTGAAATGCTTAGACCAGAATGTTTCTTCTCTCGGAAAAAGTAAAGATAATCTTTTAAAAGAAAATGCATTTTTGAAAAATGATATTTCAAATATTTCCAAAAGATTTTCTCTAGGATTTGAAATACTAGAGAAAATACTTTCTGTTCAAAGATCGTATTTCAATAAATCTGGTTTAGGAATGAATGCTGAAACTATTCATTTAATCGATTTTCCTAAAGTGAAAGAAAGAATTAAACAAAGACCCACAAGAAATACTTTCAAAAATCATTTTGAAAGGAACTTTGTAAAAAAAACCCGGTAGGTCGCAATGCTCTTAGATGTTCAAAATGCAATAGTGCGATCATTTTGAGAAAGATTGTCCTATGGTTTGGAGACCACAATAAAGTCCGGGCAAAAACTGTATATCAAACTAACTCAAAAGGACCCAAGAAAATATGGGTACCAAAGAAAGCTTGAGTTTCTTTTTAAATGCAGGTCATTATCAAGAAAAAAAAGTGAAATGGTATCTCGGATAGTGGATGCTCAAGACACATGACCGGAGACTCAAATTGTTTCATAAAGCTTGCTTAAGTGAATGGTGGAAAAGTCTCATTTAGAGGAAATAGCAAAGGAAAAATAGTAGGATTTGGAATTGTAAAAATTGGGAACCTCACGATAAGCAATGTTTCTTTAGTTGAAGGGCAATCTGGTCAACGTTAGTCAGCTGTGTGATGCCGCTTTAAAATCAACTTTCAAGAGGGTATTTGTTCGGAACCAAGAAAGACTCTACTTAGTCATTCATGGGTCGAAGACATGGAAATATCTACCTCTTGGACGTGAAACCAGATGAATCGCAATGTCTAATCTCAATCCAAGACGAAGTGAACTTATGGCACAAAAATCTTGGGCATATTAACATGAAGCAGATAGCCAAAATCTCAGCAAAGAAGCTTGTTCGTGGTCCACCCAATTTATCATACCAAAAGTCTGATCTATGTACACCATGTATATTGGGAAAATAGGTAAAAATTCCTTTAAACCAATAAATCAAGTTTCCACTAACCGTGTACTGCAGCTCTTGCATATGGATCTCTTTGGACCAACAAGAACGCAAAGCATTGGAGGTAAGAAATATTACCTAGTAATTGTGGATGACTACTCACGATTTACTTGGGTATATTTCTTGGTAAGTAAGTCTGAAACCTTTTCTTACTTTGAAAAATTTGCTAAGAAGGTTCAAAATGAAAAAGAGTATGTTATTTCAAGTATAAAAACAGACCATGGAGGTGAATTTGAAAATCAAGATTTCGCAAAATTTTGTGATGAATCTGGTTTTCAGCATTTGTTCTCCTCTCCATATACTCCAGAGCAAAATGGAGTTGTGGAAAGGAAGAATAGATCGCTTTAAGAAATGGCTAGAACTCTCTTAATTGAAAGCAATATCTCTTTACGATTTTGGGCTGAAGCGGTTTCAACATCATGTTATATTATCAATAGAGTTTTTCTAAGGCCTATTCTAGAAAAAACACCATATAAAACAATTTAAAGAAAAGAAGCCCATTGTTTCATATTTTCATTTCTTCAGATGTAAATGTTTCATATTGAAAAATGCAAATGATCAAGTTGGTAAGTTTGAAGAAAAGTCAGATGAAGGCATCTTCCTCGGATATTCAACCACAAGCAAAGCACACAGAGTCTACAACAAGAAGACTCAAACCGTGGAAGAATCAATGAATGTCAAATTTCAAGACTCTATTCAAAATGAATCTATTCCGACTCATCTTGAAGAGACTGAATCTGCTCCGACTCTACAAAGTCTAAATCTCAAGAAGCAACTCGGACTTTGAAGGACCAAAGAACTAGTGACTGTTGAAGATTCAAGTGAGGAAGTGACCATCAATCGACAAATTTACAAGCAACTGGAAACATAAGTCAAGTCATCCCAAAGATCTCATTATTGGCGACATCAATGAAGGAATCCACACAAGATCCAAAAGGCGAGAAGAGTCTAATGCTGTGGCTCTTATTTCTGAAATAGAACCCAAGAGTATAGAAGAAGTTTTATCCGATGAGAGCTGGATTGAAGCTATGCAAGAAGAACTCAAACAATTCAGAATTAATGATGTTTAGGAGCTGACTCCTAAACCAAAAGGTAAAACAATTATTGGAGCTAAATGGGTTTTCAGAACAAGATGGATGAGAAAGGAAAAATCACAAGAAACAAGGCTAGACTCGTGGCCAAGGGATACACACAAGAAGAAGGGATCGACTATGACGAGACTTATGCACCGGTAGCAAGGTTAGAAGCAATTCGTTTATTACTTGCATTTGTTTGTCATAAAAATTTTAGGTTATTTCAAATGGACGTCAAAAGTGCTTTCCTAAATGGATTCATCCATGAGGAAGTCTATATGGAACAACTGCTAGGGTTTGAAGACCCAAAGAAACCAAACTCGCATTCGAGACTCAAAAATGCCTTGTATGGCTTAAAGCAAGCACCTCGAGCTTGGTACGACGATTAAGTAAGTTTCTAATTCGAAATGGATTTGTTAAAGGTAAAGTAGACACTACTCTTTTTATTAAAAGAGAAAGCAAAAGTTTTCTACTTGTTCAAATATATGTCGATGACATTATCTTTGGATCCTCTAATGAAAGTTTGTGCAAGAAATTTTCTAAGACTATGCGATGAATTTGAAATGAGCATGATGGGTGAGTTAACCTTCTTTCTTGGACTTCAAATAAAACAACTGGAGGAAGGAACTTTCATTCATCAAGAAAAGAATGCAAATGATCTTGTCAAAAAGTTTGGATTGGACAATTGCAAGAAGGCTGACATACCAATGTCTAGTTCCTTGAACATAGACAAAGATGAAGAAGGAAAGAAAGTCGATCAAAAGCTGTATAAGAGTATCATCGGATCACTTCTTTATCTTACTGCTTCTAGACCTGTCATTTTGTTTAGTGTTTGCATTTGTGCCAGATTTCAATCAGACCCAAAAGAATCTCATTTGAATGCTACGAAGCGTATTATCAAATATGTTTCATCAACCTCAAGCTTTGGTCTCGATATCCAAAAAGGGGAGACTTTACTCTTCTTGGATATTCGACGTTGCACCTTGCTGGATGCGAGTGGATAGAAAGAGCACCTCGGGTACTTGTCAACTACTTGGAGGCGGGGATAATGTATTGGTTTTCAAGAAAGGAAAGTACGTTGCTCTCTCTACAACGAAGCGAGTATATAGCTCTTGGAAGTTGTTGTTCGCAAATTCCGTGGATAAAACAGCAGCTAAGAGACTTTGGAATTGAAGACTCATGCACGGAGATTAATTGCGACAACACCAGCGCTATCAACCTCACCAAAAACCCAATTCTCCACACAAGAGCAAAGCATATAAAGATTCGACATCACTTTATTAGAGACCATGTTCAAAATGGAGATGTCTTAATTCAATTTGTTGATTTAAAGAACCAACGGCGGATATATTTACAAAGCCTTTGGAGAAAAGTCAATTTAAAACCATCCGTTCCAGACTCAACATTTTAAGGTATGAGGGGATCAAAGTCTAAAGACTTTCAGATTCGACATACAAGACTTCAACCGTAAGTTAGTCTTGGTACGACCGTCGATTGTAAGTTAGTCTTTCTCTCTCTCGAATCTTATCTTGAAAAGGTACGATTGTGAACCGTGTTTTATTGCTATCTTTAATCGGGTTAATTATTGCATCGTTTCCTTTTCGAATGAGAAGTTATTTTTGAAATGACTATTTTTGCGGAAAAAGCACGGTTATTTTGAAAATGCATCTTTTATTTCCTTTGTGACGGTTCGTTTATCTCTTTTTTAACAGATCGTGCACCGTTGATTTCTCTTGACTTTACTCTCAAAAAACCCTAGAAAGCATCGATCCTCCATTCCCGTTTTCTTGCCTTGTTTATTCTTCAAAAAGTTGTCGTCTTTCTTGGGAGAATCAAGCAAGGAATCTTCCAAAGATTGAGAAAGATGTCATCTTCAAGAAAGTCTTCGAGAATCGCAAGCAGGGGACCATGGCGAATGAGTGAGGGGCCTACGCACTTCGATCTCACTGAAGAAGAAGTGTCTCTAGAACAGCAACCGAGCCCACAACATTCTCAGCAGCGTCATTCTCCTCCATCTAGTCCTCAAGGCATCGATCATCAACAACAAGAAGAAATCATTGAGGTTGCAAATCCGGTAAGAGTTCAAAAACCAGCTTATATTTATAAGCTATATCGTGCCTTAAAAGGAACTCGTACTCCCTTGAACTATGTCGATGATTTTCTTAAAGACAAAGGATATGGGAACAAATATATCTTTCTGCGAAAAATGGAAAGTTTGGGAATTGCTCGTAAAGGGGTGGCTGAGGAAACCCTTGCGAACATCCCAAGTGATCCTCGTGATTGGGGACCGAATCCTGTAGATGGGAATGATGATGACAAGTTGTACAGTCAATTTCAATCGAGAATGGGTGTTGCAGTTGAAAGTCAAGGAAAAATGGGAGATTTGTTCAGATCGAAGGAACAAAAGGATTTGTACTCGAAATTACTAAAGCGTGGGGTGATAAACCCTAGAAGTGTGGATTTTGATTTTCTGGATGCTGTGAATGTGAACTTGAGGGAAAAGTTCGGTTTTCTTCAACTTGAAAAATTCTGCTCTGACACTACAGAGGCATATGCTGAATTAACCGCATATTTCTATTCAAATCTTAGCTTTTTGGATGCGAATAGATTCTTATTCAGTGTCAAAGATCAAGACTATGTTGTGGATATGGATATGCTGGCGAGATGTGTTAGGAGTTGAAAGAGGAAGATATCAACCGATCAAAGTTTCCATTGCTCGGGCCACACCGGAACCGGTGAAGGATAGAAGAACAGAGGGAGAAGATCACCTACTTAAGGATGAGTGCATTCAACATCTTGCTTCACAAGAATTTGATCAATTGCCTCCGACCAAAATCAACTTCCAAGACCGATGTTTCAAGTTCGGGCAAAGCTGATGTTTGCCATTCTCACTTTGGGAAAAGGTTTTCTCTCCTTCACACTATCATGTTCCACATGTATAGAGCGATGATGAAGGACAGAGGTCAACTCCCTTATCCAAGCCTTGTTACGAAGTTATTCAGACAGCCACCGCAAATCTTTTGTGTTCGATCGTGCGATCATATGGTGGTAGGACTGAAGATGGTGACCAAAATGCGTTTGAAGGAACTGAACAAAGAGTTGGAGAAATTCAAGGAGAATACTCCAAAAAGCTCACCAAATCTCTTCTTCAAAAGGAAAGGAAAGGAGCCTTTGGTTGCTTCAAAACCAAAAATGAGAGCTCTTATTGTGGAAGATGAAGAAGATGATGACCTTACCATTTCAGCCATAGCTTTGAAGAAGCTACGTCGTATTGTTCCGAGTCAATGGAACATCATTGGACAGAAGGAAAGGAAAGAGAAGGCCAAGAGGAAAGAGAAGGTCAAGAAAAAGAGAAAGAAGAAGAAGAAAGTCAAGAAAAAGAGAAAGAAGAAGAAGAAAGAGAAGAACAAGAGAAAGAAGAAGAAAGAGCAGTTGGTGAGAAAGAAGAAAATGAGGAAAGACCTGAAGAAGAAAGAAGAGAAGAAGGTGAACCTGAGGAACACTCTTCTCCACCTGTAGGCATGGAAACAGGGAGAGATCAAGAGAAAGGAGGGAAGTCCTCATATCCTGATGCAAGTGAAGGAGTCAGTCGCTCACCTGCAGACCTAGAGGATGTTTATGCCTCTCAATTTCCAAAAGAAGGTCATGAAGTTTCATTGCCAAACCTGCGAGATTATTCTGATATGCCATCATCTCGCGAACGTGCTAAAGCTAGTATGCGGGCGATAACTCAGCCGATTTTCGCGAGAATCATGGATATTCTCTTGGAGATGCGAGGTCAAATTTATGTCTTGGGATGCGAGGTTTAGAACTTGGAAACTGCGGGTCAAGTTTCTTCATGTTCATTGAATGATAAAATCCAAGCCCTCTTTGTTCGATTCAGGCCAATGCCAAGGGTTAGAGAGATTGCACAACCGAAGGAAGACTTGAAAAGGTTGGAAGGCATCGTTCGCCTATGGGAGATTTCCAGCTTGTCCGCATTCCCAAGCCATCTTGACTTTATTCCATTTTCATCTCAACCTTTTAATGCTGACAAAAAGGGGGAGAGATGCAAGATTTGAACAATTTGACTTTTAATTCGTGTGGTTTGTTAGACTGTGTGTGGTTATAGTTTGTTGGATTTTGTTGGATTGTTTTGTTCTCGTTTGACTTTGTTTTGTGTCTGGATGAGAACTTAACTAGACTTGGACTTGACTGCCTATATTAACTACTATTGATATCTTATGGATGGCTTTATCACATATTAGACTAACCTATTTTTTGTGGTTGCATATTCCAAAGATTATTCATTTAGCCAATTATCTCTATAAGATATGCATATGTGTTTGAGAAATGTTTTGCAGGTCAAAGTTGTCCAAATCTGCAAGAAAGTTTTGTCACCATCAAAAAGGGGGAAATTGTTGGAGAAATCCTCTTGAAATGTTTTGAAGCTGACAAAACGTTTCCATCGATCCTAGTCTCGAAGGTTTGCGGACTCGCTACTTAAAATCGAAGACCTCTGGATAGCCGACTCAAGACTCAAAGTCTATCCTCATTGACATTCTCTAATCTGTTGAAGAAAGGTTATCCAGAACTGGATGTTTTGTTAAGGATTCAACCTTATCAAATGGAGAAGATCTCGTGGCTGGAAAAGACATAACGAAATTCTTTGATTGATCGAGATTGACTCGATGATTGAAGATTCGATAATTGTCTAAATATTCTTGGAAGGTTCTACATATGAAAACCGAGATCCTGATTTTATGGGCGAACATGATTGATGGGCTATCGACACGTTCCTTTAATAGCTCGAATAATCTTCCTAATTGATTCCGTCCAACGAGTAGATTGGAGGAATTCCTTTAATAAGTGCCAATGGGTATGATGGCATAAAGGACTATATAAGGAAGATGTTCTAAGTTGTTCGAGGTGTGCGCGATAGAAGAATTTCAAAGTCTGAAACTCCTTGTTGTTTAGACAATTCCTTTGAGCGAAACATTGTATTTAAAAGAGAGTATATGTTTGTGAGAAACCTTGAGGAGGTGTGGTAGAACATCTACACTGTGGAATCAAGGAAAAACTGTGCTGTAACTACTCTTTTGTTCATAGTGAAATCCAGCCGGTGGGCTGTCAGCGCAGAAGAGTGGACGTAGGCTTGAAATAAGCCGAACCACTATAAACTCTGTGTTCAATTTCCTCTTCCTTACTCTCTTTACTTTGATCGTACTTCATTTTCATTAATCAATAGCGAACTTCCTTTCTATTGTTTTCCAAGAATTGCTTCCGTATTATGATAAATTGTTGTGCACCTATTCACCCCCTCTAGGTGCTTATACTAGCTATCTCAATACTTGCAATTTTCTACTTGCTAGAATATTCGAATAATGGTAGGAAATCCATTAAATGTTGAATTGCGATATTGATTATAGTTGCAGCATGAGTGTTCTTTGTACGTTGGTTCATATCATGCAATGTTTTTGTGTTAATTGAAAAATGTAGAAATTACATGACATCATGCAATTATTTATTCCTAGTAGGAGTTCGTAGGTTGGTAGAATTCAAAGGAGTTCTCACCGGAACTTAAAATTTGCGCAAATTAAATTAATTAATGATAATATAATAATTGTACATAGAAGTTGATTGGGAACATAATGAACTTTTGCTTTTGTGTCTTTTGTTGAATTATCATTAATTTAGGTTGTCTTTGCTGCAAATTAAATATGTGTATTATTCTGTAAAGTGTGCTAGTATTGATTATGCGTTTATTATGTTAATGTGTTATAGCAATTGATTATGGTTTCGATATCCAAAACCATTGTGGCTGACCTCAATAAGGGTGAGAAGCTTAACGTGATAATTATGATATTTGGCACCAAAAGGTTCAGTACATCCTTGAAGAGCAAGAGGTTTTGGAAACCCTCAACCATACCATTGATGAACCTAAGGATGGAACTTCAGCTCAACACCAGAGAGATCTATAAGTTAATCAAGCTTGGAAAAAGAAAAATAGCATTACTCGCATCACGTTGCGGAGCTGTATGTAAAATGATCTCATGTGTGAGTTTGAAAATTATGATAAAGCTCAAGTTATGTGGGTTACCTTGAAAGATTAGTTTGGGAGTACATCTGCCACTAAGATAAGGAGACTCACCATCAAGTTTGACACATTCTGAAAGTGCCCAAATGTAACGATGAGACAGCATCTTTGAGAGATGTCAAACATAATTCATGAGCTGAAGTCGGCAGATCACTCTCTAACCAAAGAACAGCAAGTTTAGCCTGTTATGAGGTATCTTCCTAACAATTGGGAGCATATGAAGATCAATATGACGCATAATGAGAATATTGTCACTTTTGATGATATTGCGCATTATTTGCAATTAGAGGATGAGCGCATAGAGGCTACGAGATCCTCTACCCATGCTTATGTCGCTGAATTGAGTTAGCGCAAAGCTTCGGGCTTCAATCACAAGAGAAATCTTCAGTTCAACAATAAAGGGAAGAAGATTGATTAGGCATCAAAAATGGTTAAGACCTTCCGAGGCAAAAAGCGTGGTGGGAAGAAGGACAAGGTCAAGATGGAATGTTGCAATTATGGCAAGATGGGTCACTTTGCTTGTGAATGCACTGAGCCGAAAAAGGTACCCTATTACTCTATTACTTTGAGTAATGTTTTTGTTTCTAGTACTGTAATGCTTGCTGAATCTCATCCAATGTAGACTGTAGACTCAAGAGCAACAGACCACGTAGCTAGAGACTGAAAGCATTTGTGGAGTATCATCGAATACAACTTGGAAGAGTTGAAGTAAAGGGTATTGGCACATGTAAATTAATCTTATGTGGTGGTCGAAACTTATTTCTGCATGATGTCCTTTATGCTCCGGATATTCGACAAAACTTGATCTTTGTAGTTGTTCTTCTTAGCTTAGGTTATGTATTAAATTTCCATAATGATTGTGTTGACATTTTGTATAGAACGATTTATTATGGTTCAAGTCATGTATCGAATGATTTTATGGTGTTAGATATTGACTATGATCAATACAACATTAATGTCGATGGTTTTTTTTCTTTAATTGCATATTCTAATAATGTTGAGATTGATGCAAGTACTTGGCATGCTATATTAGATCACATTGGATTGCAAAGAATGCAAAGATTAGCAAGAGAATGCATTTTAGAGTCATTCACTAATGTTAGTCTACCTATATGTGAACATTGTCTAGCGGGAAAAGCAACTAGAAAACCATTCGATAAAGGGACTAGAGCTGAATTTCCATTATAACTCATACATTCTAACATTTATAGTCTTTTGAATGTGAGGGCAAGGCATGGAGCCTCATATTTCATCATTTTTATAAATGACTTCACACGTTTTGGTTATATCTTTTGATCTCCCATAACTCAGAAGCATTCGACTGCTTTAGACGATATAAAGGCATTGACAACCGATCATGAATGTGAGTATCTATCGAAGCAATTCAAGACTCTTTATCATGAAAAGGGAATTGTATGACAATTGACTATTTCTAGTACTCCACAACAAAATGGGGTAGCTGAGAGAAGGAATAGAACCTTATTAAAAATGATTAGGTCTATGATGACATAAGCAAATTTATATATCTCCTATTAGGGAGATGCATTATTAACTGCTACCTATATACTTAACGAGTGCCCTCAAAATCGGTCACTTCCACCCCTTATGAATTATGGACTGATAGGAAACCAGACTTGAGTAGTCTATGTCCATGGGGATGTGCAGCTTATGTTCATTATTCTTCCTATAAATATGGCAAATTGGGTTATAGAGGGAAGAAATGTATATTTATAAGATATTTTGAACACTCCAAAGGGTACGTATTCATAGGTGAACAAGCTAATGGAAGTGTGACCAAAATGGAGTCACGAGATGTCACATTCTTGGAGAACGATTTTTCTAATAGAGGTATGATTGATAAGGACTTCTAATTATATGATATGGAAGATCGTAATAACACACCCATTGATGTTGTAGAGGGAAATAAAGATTTACCTCGACATGAAAAACCTAATGGGAGTGTTGCATCGCCTAGCGAATTGAATTCAAGAAAAATTCAGTTGCATAAAAGTAATCGTAAGAGTATTCCTCTTCGTCGTTTTGAGATTGAAGGGAAAGCATTTATGATTGCTCAAAAAGACGATGCCGAGCCAAAGACTATTCAAGAGGCTTTCTCATCCTCTAATAAGGAAGAATGGGGAAAAGCTTTGGAATATGAGATGGAGCTAATGAGGGCAAATCACGTCTGAGACTTGGTTGATCTACCACATAATCGTAAAGCCATTGGAAACAAATGGGTCTTTAAGATTAAGCGAAGGGTGGATAGATCCATTGAAAAGTATAATGCTTGCTTTGTGACGAAAGGTTAATCTAGCCATTGTTGTAAGGTTTGCTTCAATACGCCTTAATCTAGCCATCGTTGTACATTTGGACCTTGAATTACATCAAATGGATGTAAAAATGTGGCACCCCTCATTGGGCCTCGAACTGTTAGGGTCGCCACAGTTCGATTACCATTCTCTTGCTTAACCTGAAGGTCTATCGATCCTGGGGGCTTATATCTTTTAGATCGGTCCCTGCGCAATTTATATGGTGGAAGCACATCCATCAACTCTCTTCCTTATATTCAGAAAAGTATACACACCAACTAAACATTTATAGATAAAAGCCGAACACTTTTATTTACTTAAACTAGATGAACATCATTCATCGGTACATCAAAATGCCATAGTCTTCTATACTTAACTATACTTCAAAAGATGACTGACATCTCCTCTAATAGTCGTATACTTAAAGTCCATTGATCAATGTCGACGTCCAAAAGTTCCTTCCTTTGCTATCCTCCTCCTCGCGGTCATATCCAACCACTTGATCCATCTACCGGTGGTAGTGGCAGCAAAGGTATCTTATCTTAGTCTGAAATGTTAGTCCCCAAACGGGGTGAGTACAACCACTTAGCAGTAAAAGATTCATTAAGTTATATCAAGCATTACTATTAATATACATATTCAAGTATAGTAGACAAGACAAGAAATGGAGGATAGGCATGCACCAAAATCATAAAATTCTTCCATGTGATGATAACATATCCAAGATAGACAAATTTCAATCATAGGGCCTAACTGAAATATCATGTTCCATTCCATGCCATACACTTAGTATTATATCCAGACCCCACACATTTATAGTAGAATAATTCATTTTATCATTCAAAAGGGTTTCATCCCTGAAGGACCAGTGTTTGCGTCCCTCCGACATTCGCATCCCTCCGGCATCGCGAAAGCCTCCCACATTCAGCCATTTAAGGCCACCAGGCATCTGAAGCAAATCACGCCTCCGGCATTTCGTACCCAACTTGACATCACGAGGAACCTTGAGGGCCTCCCTTGAAAATGGTTACCCTGGCCATCCGGAATTACGTACCGACTAGCATACCACCGGGCATCGCGAAACTCCCGAGGAAAAACCTCCGGCATTCAGCCATTTAAGGCCACTGGGCATCCATAAGGCATTGACTCACTCGATCCTCTAGGCATCCCGACGCCCGGGGTATTGTTAACCCAAGGGTTCAATGGTAACAACTTAGCATTTTAATTCACAAAACATTTTCAAATGCTAAAACAGATGTCTCATGGACCTTCTATCACATCTCAATATTGCACAAATATCCACAGCCAATACCATCACATCACATAGCCATTCGAAACACCTTCACCTTCGGACACTTTGTGAAGAATTCGAGAACAGAATAGTCCGATTCTACAATGCACAGTTCTGGTAGAAATTTTTAAATAAATACTTAATGGACTCGAAAAATTATGAAATTTTGACATGATATCAACAAGATATAAAGAAACAAATTTCATGAAGAACATAAAGTCAAATTTCATGCGTATCTAAAGTAAAAACTTCGGTATTTCTTGCTACAGTTTCTGTAAAATTTCCAGATTTAGCATTTCCGTATGAAAATCATTTCATCATTTAAATCTCGTCCATTTACCCTAAATTTTTTATATGTTGTACCTACAGATGTACTCTCCAACTTTCATTAAGAAATTGAAGTCAAATTGTGGCTATAAAATTACAGAAAAATCAAAAGGTCACCGAGGGTCACACTGTTCTCCACAAAACAGTCCATTAACCTAACGAGAGTTTTTCCTACTCCTTGAATTTCGACCTCCAACATCCAAAATCATATATATATATATATATATATATAAGTGTATTACACTATAACACAGCCTTATCACTTTCAAAAATCCTTCATGGTCAGATATTTAAATTCTTGTTCCGTCTCAAAAACCGAAATCCACAATGCATGCTCTGTTTTTGCTCGGTTTCTTAGTCCAGCTTCATCTCCTTCATCACAAATCAACATGCGACTCCAAATTCCACATTTTCTCACATCTACCAACTCTTAGCTAGATAAAACAGCAAGCAAAACATAGATCGATGAATTTTCACTTGCCTCAACACCTGGCTTGCTTGGCAACCAAAAACAGGGACTCGGGACTTCGAACGCAGCTTAATCGGCGACGGGGATCAGTGGCGTCGATGGTGGCAGCAGGCGTGCTCACGGCCGGGCTAACCTCCTCTCTCTCCCTCGCGGCTCACTCACAGTTTTTCTCACTCGGTTCCTCCTCTCTCTCTGTCCGAATTCTTTTCTCTCTAGTTAGTACAGGCAAGCTGATTAGTCATTGGTTTTTCACCAAAACCAGTCAACTAAGAGAACATTTTTCCATGGTTTGGCTGCATGAGGGGCAGCTGGATCCGTACGTGTCCAGCATGCTTCTCTTCCTTCGACACCTTGCTCCTCTCTTGCAATGTGTCTTCAGCCATTTAATTAATTCTTTTCTTAATCCCAATTTGCTGGCCGACCACAAGAAAGCAACGTGGCATCAATGGTCAGAAATTTTCCTCTCACAGTTGACTAGGGTGTCAACCAAATGGAGAGAGGTTGGGGCAGCTTTTGGGCGCGGATGATTCTTCCTTTTCCGCATGGGTGTGCATGTCCCTCATGCATGGCTGAATTCTATTTCTTCGGCTCAGAATTTTAATTAATAGAAGTCCAAAATTTCCCTCTCATTTCGTATACATTTTGGTGGTACAATTGTGTAGCGTTATCAAAGCAATTTGCACAACTCAATAAGGTTGAATGTAGTACTAACGATGACGAATTCCAATAGTAGCTTCGTCAATCCATGACGTTTCATCATCATTCATTTTTTTTTTCCTTCTAAGATCGGCAAAATATGGGTGAGATTGGTCTCACTAATAACCTTATGTAAAGAGGCTTTTGACAATACTCTAGTCTATCCCACAATCGGACTATTTTCTAAACGTGAGGTATCGATCCATTAATGAAATAAAACGCTGCTCACACATGATGCCAACGACACCATTTGACTGTACTTCCATAATCAGTCATGGTCATCGCATATCCAAGGGTTGTCGAAAATCTCGGGTGCCACATAAAATGGCATTTCTCAATGGAGAACTAGATGAGGAAATCTATATGAAGCAACCAATAGGTTTCATAGTTAAAGGTCAAGAGGATAAAGTATGCAAGCTTCATCACTCAATATATGGCCTTAAGCAATCATCTATACAGTGGTACCTTCGTTTTCATCGAGCCATAAAAACTTTTGGTTTCATGATGATCGAAGAAGATCACTGTGTATATGTCGAGCGGTCCAAAGATAAATTTGTGATTTTATCACTTTATGTGGACGATATTCCATTGGCTGAAAATAACAAGGTTTTGGTTATCACTATAAAAGAATGGTTGTCCTCCGATTTTAAAATGAAAGACATGGGAGAAGCTGCTTATATATTAAGAGTTAAGATCGAAAGAAATCGATCAAGGAAACTCCTTGCTTTATAACAAGAGTCTTATATAATGAAGATTCTTGAGCGTTTCAATATGTAGCATTGTAATTTCCATGATACCCCTGTCATGCAAGGTGAAGGCCTAAGTACTGAGATGTGTCCGAAGACTCCAGAAGAAATTAAAATGATGGAAACTGTTCCTTACGCTAGTGCGGTTGAAAGTTTGATGTATGCTATAATGTATACTAGACCTGACATATATTATGCCGTGGGATTGGTGAGCCGATATCAATCAAATCCCAGTCAAGCACACTGAAAGCAGTGAAGAGGATCCTGAGATACTTGAAGGGCACAATGGACTATCGACATCGTTACCAAGGGAATGATTTACGCCTATTGGGTTATTTAGATGCTGATTGGGGTGGAGACCCAAATGAGCATAAATTGACTTCTGGATATGCGTTCTTCCTCAATGGCGGTGCAATTTCTTGGAATAGCAAGAAACAGACATGCATGGCTTTATCTACGATGGAGGCAAAAGTTATTGCATGTTCTGCCGTAGTGCAAGAAGCAGTATGGCTAAAACGTTTCTTGGAAAATTTAGCCACTATCACTGAGGTTCCAAGACCGATGATAGTTTATTGTGATAGTCAAGTAGCCATTGCCTATGTAAAGGATCCCAAGTATCATGGAAGGACGAAGCACATTGACATAAATAACAACTTCATAAGAGATATAATAGCACATAAAGAAGTGATCCTACAATACGTTTCAACCAATAAAACAATTGCCGATCCATTTACAAAAGCTGTTCCTAGAGACATATTCTTGACCCATAAGATGTCACTAGGATTGCATAGAACGTGATATGTGTTATTGTAGATGATCATTGGTTTATGTATTTATGAACATATGTATTGTACTCGTTTTTTTATTAATGACTTAATGTTTTATCAATAAGTATGAATACAGTATGAGACTAGCACTACACACATATATTATTGAAAAGTATGTCAGTAGGCAATGATTGGCTCACTCACACGAACAATCGCCTCAAATGCTGTAGTTAGCACGTTGAGATGAGACGTTATATACAAATAAATGCTAAAGAGCAAGTTTAGTACATAAACATGTCATCTTGATTGAAATCAAGATGAGGTCTGTGATTTGTTTATAGTAAGACTGAACATCATAGTCCCACAATCATACATGCCTGTAAGATGCCGGATGTGAGTACTTAATTGGGCGCTATAGAAAGCAAGCTGATATAGCATTCGAGCTAAATATGAGTATGTAAGAAACACGTGACTAAGTTTAGGCTAAGATCCGTATAGTGGATATGTTTGATAAATGAAATACGCTCTTATAGAACGAGAAATCCACTATAATATGTAAATCATACTACATGTGCATTGTACGACCGATAAGGGAAGGTGAGTTAAATAATCCCCATTTTACTCATTGTGTGAGCCCTTGATGTAATTTATAATTTACCTCATTTTGTGCCCTATGTTACTTTTGACTATGTTTTCGACATGAAATATTAATATTGCTACTTTAGCATGTTACCGGCAGTCATGAATAGATATGGCCTTATGGGACGTGTTTAGGAAAGTAGTTGATCTGAAATGGAGAGATACATGAGTGCGAAGGAAGACTATTTTTGTTTTACATCTATCACATGTATTTATCGGTCAACCAATTATATCGCCTTATGTTGTTGCGGATATAATTGTAAATACATGGTGTTGTGAGAATAGTCAAGTATAGCCTTTAAATGATAGGTATACTTAGACTGATGTAACAAAATATGTCCGGGGCCTTGTGAGACATCGATTGTTTATTTCTTTTAAGGGTTGTTGCCGCACCCCTTGCCACAGCCCCTAATCCGCTACGGTCGCCATAGCTCGCTCACCTGTCACTTGTCCTAATAACATTTCACTCTGATACCATTTCAATTGCAGTGGGTCCATACAACCTGGGGGTTTACATCTTTTAGATTGGTCCCAGCGTAGTTCATATAACGGAAGCATACTTATCATCTCCCTAACCCATACACAAACTAAATAATACGATGCAATACACACCAACTACAACCTTTCATATATATATATATATATATATCTGCGTGCGTGCGTGTGTGTGTGTGTGTGTGTGTGTGTGTGTGTGTGTACATTTTAGGGCTAAATCACTTTGATTTACATACTAAGATGGATTTTACAAGTCGGTACAACAAAAGGGCCAAGACTTTAAGTAAGCTCAGCTAAACCCAAAAGAAACCCGACTATACATCAAACGTGAACATATATCCATCAGCTAGTGTCAGCCATCCTAAAAAGTGTCAACCTCCACCAGTCACATGCTCTTATCACACCCATCCCAGTGCATCGGCCGACGGCAGTGGCAGCATCCCCATCATCCTCCCATCTCAACAAACATGGACAGAAAGAAACTCTTGTACAACGGGGCTATCAGGTAAGCCCACATCATACATGACCAAAACACGAACGTGGATAAACACCAAACCATGAACACCGATGCAAGGGTGCTCCGAGAACTCGACCTCAACATTAGACGGTAATCCATAAAACGTACCATGCGTGACAAGTGATAGAGGCATCTTTCAATCTAAAATGTTAGTCCCCAAAGGGATGAGTACAACCACTCAGCAGTAAAGATCTATCAAACTACACAATGCAACAAGCAAGAAAATCAAGATATCACGAGTAAAGCACATATCATCCATGCCATCGTGTATATATCACCATGCAGTCATGCATATCTCACCATGCCATTGTGCATATATCACGATGATTCATATCATCCATGCTATCATGTATATATCCCCATGAGATTCATTCAAGCTTTCATGATCGCATTCTCAATATCAAGTAGCATCAATTTACTTTCATAAGCAAATCATGCATTATGCCATATACATACACCCATGCACATGATTCAATTTCAATATTTATCTTTCACAAGGATCTCATTATTTTTCTTCCAACGACCAATGTTTGCATCCCTCAATTTATCGCTCGCATCCAACCTGGCATCGCGAGGAACCTCGAGCACAAACCTTCGGGCATCCAGCACAAACCTTTGGGCATCTCGCACCACAACTAACATCACGAGGAATCCCGCCAGCACAAACCTTCAGGGCTTCCGGACTTACGTACCGCCATACCACCAAGCATTCCCCTAAGAATTACGTACCGTATACCACCGGGCGTCTCGAAACTCATGACGACCCTCCGGGCATGTATCATAATACAACCGGGCATTCGGCACAAACCTTCGAGCATCCCGACACTCCCACGGCATCGTCGGCTCACACCTCCGACAGTCTTGTTATTATCACAATTTATGATCACATATATGTCTCATTGTCAACATGGCATTCGATGCAACAATATCAAATGTCTCAACTAGCTTTTTGATGTCATATAACATGCCAAATGTCACCACATATGTAGTACACATAACACCCATGATATAACATTTCATAAAAAAATTCATTGGTTTTTGAATATAGAATCAATTTTCAGGTAAAACAGAATGCACCTCTTTAGTAAAAATTATTAGAAAATTAGTAAAAAATCTCAATAAATTCTGAAAATTTAACATGATGTAAATAAGATCCGTAGGAAGATATTTCATGAAGAACACCATGTTAAGAAAATTCCACATCAATCACATAGATACACACATCACAGCAAAAGATATTCCAACACCACTTTTGCACAGTTTCGGAAATAATTTCGATTAAACCCTTAAATAAACTTAAAAAATTATGAGATTTTAATATGTCATATCTAAGATCTAGAGGTAAAAGTCTTATGAAGAAACCAAAGTCTAATTCCTTCTGAATTAAAAGCTATAGTTTTTATAACTCTCCCTAACTCTCGGTTCACTGTCCAGACCCATCCTCTCCAAAGAAAAATTGTTTTTTCCGATCATTACTTGTTCGTTTATCCTCAAATTTTATTATGTTTCTCCTCAAAATGTCTTCTAGAACTCTTATCAAGAACACAAGATCAAATTCGGACTGGATAATTTTATAAAATTCACAAATAAATATGGTTTCACCGATCTATACTTGTTCGTTTCCTCTCACATTTTGATATGTTACTCTCCAAGAAGTCCTCTACAACTTTCTTCAAAAAATCAAAATCAGATTCCAACTAGAACATCGCATGCAACTCACGAAATCACCAAAGTTCGGACTATTTTTTCAGAAACAGAACACCAGGCCGGAACACAACTCTTATAACTTCGAAATTTCTCACCTCAACCACATCCAAAATTCACCATTCATCACACACAAACACATCAAGCAAAGGGTAGATCAATGGACTCTACTTTCCTCTAATCCAAGTGAAACCACAGCAAGCAAACAGCGAGGCAAGGCAGCTCGACGGCAGCGACTCAGCGGCACGCACAGCAGCAAACGGCCTCCCTCTTCCTTTCTCTCTTCCTCTCTTCCTCTCTTTCTCTCCTTCTCTAGCACGATAGCTCTCTCTCTCCCTCTCGGTACTTGTGGCATCCCAAATTTAATGGCAAGCCGTAAGGTGCGTTGAAATTCCTAATTAGGTGATAGAATTTCCTTTGGCTTATGCCTTAGCCAATTTGTCTTTTAATTTGATGATTCGTGTATTTAAACTTATAGATTAATAATTGGCCATGAGATTTATAAATTTAAATCATAATAAACAAAGTATCCCAAGACTTTGGCCAAGATGAAATTTGAATTTGGAAATATTCATAGAAAGGAATTCAAAAAAAAAAGGGAAAAAGAGGGTTATTTTTTAAATGGGCCTTGGACCCATTGGCCTAAAGCTTGGTGGGCCAAGCTTGTCGGCCCATTAGAGCCCAAGAGGAGAGAATTCGACCAGCCCAAGGGAGTGGCCAAATGGGCCTAAGCCCAAGCCCATTCAATTTCAAAAAAATAAAAATGACAAGTGGCAAGGGACAAGAGCATGCATTGGTGGGATTATAGGCAAAGCAATGATTGCTAATGATGGGATTAAAGGAATATAAAAGGGATGAGGAGAGAGAGTGGCCGGTTACTTGCTTCAATTCGTCCAAAGAGAGGTGTGCGAGAGAGAGAGGTTTGAGAGAAAGGGAGAGAAACCGAGAGGGAAGGAGGCGGAGCCGGAGAGGTGTGCCGTTCGTTCGCCGTTAGATCGTCGCCGTTCGTCGTTGCTTGTTCGTCTTTAAGGCAAATGGAGTCCGTAACTTCTCTTGCATGTTTGTTGTGGTGTTTGCATGTTCGGTTTTAGGTGTGATTTGTGCGAAAAACCGAGGTAAGAGTTGGTTATTTAAAAACCGTGTGACTGTTTTAGGTGTATAGTGATGCAACTCACAAAGGACTAGGATGCGTGTTGATGCAGCATGGCAAGGTTGTAGCCTATGCATCCAGACAATTGAAACCTCATGAGTTAAATTACCCGACGCATGATTTAGAGCTAGCAGCTATAGTGTTTGCCTTGAAGATATGGAGACACTATTTGTATGGGGAAAATTTTGAGATTTATACGGATCATAAGAGTTTGAAGTATCTATTCTCACAAAAGGAGTTGAATATGAGACAAAGGAGGTGGATGGAGTTATTGAAGGATTATGATTGTGAGATAAGATATCATCCAGAAAAGCGAATAGAGTAGCGAGATGCTCTTAGTCGAAAGTCCGCCGTAGAAATAGCTAGTTTGAGGATGGCATAATGGAAATTGTTAGAATCAGTAGCAAATTCCGAATTTAAATTGGAAGTGGATTGTCTTACCGGTATGCTTAGTGCGGTAAGGATTGAGCCAGAGATTATCCAAAAATTAAAATTTTGCAAGAATCGACCCGAGAGATTTTGAAAGTGAAGGATGCTGTATCTTTAGCGAAAAGATCAGAATTTCAGATCTCTGATGATGGAATAGTAAGATGTCAAGGACGACTTTGTGTTCCCGACAATGAGGAATTAAGGAAGGAAATTCTATCGAGGCACATAAGAATAATTATAGTATCCACCCGGATAGTACAAAGATGTACAGAAATTTGCGTCGGCAATTTTGGTGGAATGGTATGAAGGCAGATACGGCTAAGTACGTTTCTCAATGTTTGACGTGTCAGCAAGTAAAAGCGGAACATCGTAAACCCGCAGGACTCTTGAGACCATTAGATATTCCAGAATGGAAATGGGAACATATAACGATGGACTTTGTGGATGGATTGCCAAGGACGTCAAGGAGTCATGATTTGATTTGGGTTATAGTGGATCGTTTGACTAAATCGGCTCATTTCTTAGCGATTCGCATGGACTACCCCATGGATAAGTATGCGGACATGTATGTAAGTCAAGTGGTACACTTACATGGTGTTCCAAAGTAACCATTACTTCAGATCGAGATTCGAGGTTTACTTCGAATTTTTGGAAAAGTCTTCAGGTTGCGTTAGGATCTAAGCTTCAATTTAGTATTGCTTTTCACCCTTAGACAGATGGTCAATCGGAAAGAGTAATCCAGATATTAGAGGATATGTTAAGGGCTTGTGCAATTGATTTCAAAGGAAATTGGGATGAAAGATTGCATTTGGTAGAGTTCGCCTATAATAATAGCTTCCAGAAAAGTATAGGCATGGCGCCTTATGAAGCATTATATGGAGGGAGATGTAGGACTCCTGTCTGTTGGACTGAAATAGGTGAAAGGAAATTGATAGGACCTACATTGGTACAAGTTACTTCTGAAGCTGTCGATATTATTAGAGAAAGGCTTAGAACAGCTCAGAGTAGACAGAAAGGTTACGTAGATAGACGTAGGAGGCCTTTGGAATTTAGTGTAGGAGACCATGTATTCCTTAAGGTATCTCCAATGCAAAGAATATCTCGATTTGGGATGAAGGGTAAGCTAAGCCCTAGATTTGTCTGACCTTTTGAAATTCTGGAGAGGATAAGTGATGTAGCTTATCGTTTAGCATTACCTCCTAAGTTAGGAAATCTACACGATGTGTTTCATGTATCGATGTTGAGGAAGTACCAGACGGATCTTGGTTACATACTCGATCATGAAGCCATCAAAATGGATGAGAAAGTAAGGTATATTGAAGAACTTGTGCATATATTAGATCGAAAGGAGCAAATTCTTATGACCAAAAAGATCCCATTGGTTAAGGTGTTATGGCGACATCATGATGTGGAGGAAGCCACATGGGAAAGTGAGGATCAAATAAAAGAAAAGTATCCCTATTTATTTCAAGAAGGTGCGAGTAGTGCTTGAATTTCGAGGACGAAATTCTCTAAGGAGGGGAGAGTTGTGGCATCCCAAATTTAATGGCAAGCCATAAGGTGCGTTGAAATTCCTAATTAGGTGATAGAATTTCTTTTGGCTTATGCCTTAGCCAATTTGTCTTTTAATTTGATGATTTGTGTATTTAAATTTATAGATTAATAATTGGCCATGAGATTTATAAATTCAAATCTTAATAAAAAAAGTATCCCAAGACTTTGGCCAAGATGAAATTTGAATTTGGAAATATTCATAGAAAGGAATTCAAAAAAAAAAGGAAAAAGAGGGTTATTTTTGAAATGGGCCTTGGACCCATTGGCCTAAAGCTTGGTGCACCAAGCTTGTCGGCCCATTAGAGCCCAAGAGGAGAGAATTCGACAGCCCAAGGGAGTGGCCAGATGGGCCTAAGCCCAAGCCCATTCAATTTCAAAAAAATAAAAATGACAAGTGGCAAGGGACAAGAGCATGCATTGGTGGGATTATAGGCAAAGCAATGATTGCTAATGATGGGATTAAAGGGATATAAAAGGGATGTGGAGAGAGAGTGGCCGGTTACTTGCTTCAATTCGTCCAAAGAGAGGTGTGCGAGGGAGAGAGGGTTTGAGAGAAACGGAGAGAAACCGAGAGGGAAGGAGGCGGAGCCGGAGGGTGTGCCGTTCGTTCGCCGTCTAATCGTCGCCGTTCGTCGTTGCTTGTTCGTCTTTAAGGCAAGTGGAGTCCGTAACTTCTCTTACATGTTTGTTGTGGTGTTTGCATGTTCGGTTTTAGGTGTGATTTGTGAGAAAAACCGAGGTAAGAGTTGGTTATTTACAAACCGTGTGACTGTTCTTATTCGGTTTGTGGGAGTCAGTAGCTTGTTCGAGCTTGCATGGGTGTTTGGAGTTCGATTTTGTCTTCGATGTCTTCATGGAAGTTGTATCTAACGTCTTGTACTATAACATACTGAAATTTCGTGGAAAATGATGGAGATATGAGGGGTTAAAGTTCTATTATACGGAGACCCTAGATCTGTGAAGTTTTCACTGACCTCTTGCTAGATTCTTGTTTGCATGTTGATTTCTGTTGAAGATTTGACTTTGATGTCTGCATGAAAGTTTTAGGTAACACCTTAAACTACAACATACTAAAGTTTGAAGCAAAAAGAACAAGTGTAGCTTGGTGAATCGGCTAGATCTTGAAAAAAAATGGTTCTGGTGAAGTATCTCGAGACACCCGAGACTTCATGGACTTAAATGGTGACCATAATTTGGTTATTTGACCTAGATCTCTTGACAAAACTTGTAAAGGACACCTTGGTACATAACATATTCAAATTTCAGAAGAAACGAAAGAGAATTGATGGGTGAAAATTAAGAAATTCGGAGGAGTGTATTCTGGACGACGCGGTCGTGGTTCCAGAAGATTCGTAGGGTTGTAGAAATTAATCTAAAAATAATTTGGCTTAGAGTTCTTCATGAGAAATGCACGAAAATGTGTTGGCCATCACCCTGTAAAATTGCGTAATTTTTGAAGGCCATATGAGTATTTTAATTGAATTTATTTGGAAACTGTGCAAGTCTGGCCATTATCCGAATATAAGGTGCTATTTCATGGAAATTGTGAAATTATGAGAAATTCAATTTGGCCATGAATTTTGTATGAAATTGTGATCCTATTGATTTGTTTAGTGATTGTTTGAATATTATGATTTTGGGAAAATCATAGATATTAAATTGAATATTTATTTATGAAAATAAATAAATATAATAAAATAATGAAATAATAAAATAATAATAAAATAGATTTTTATTTGGCCATGGATTCAACTTCACTTGTGTGACACTTGTGTGATGAGGTCTTTGTACATGTATTAAGTTGAAATGCATATGTGATTAAGCCTTGGCATGTGTATGACATGTGAATTGAAATGCAAGTGTGATTTGTTTGATGCCATGCCAATTGCCATGTTAAATTGAGATAAAAGGATAAATGTGGATGAGAAAGAGGTTGTGGTGGAGGATGTTGTTTGGTGGCCTGGTGGCGTAATTTTAGAGATTCCCTGGGAGTTTTAGGATGCCCGGAATGTTGGGGGCCGGAAGCCCTGTCGGAGGTTTCTGCCCGAAGGGAATGCCTCGCAACACTAGGATTTGGGTGCGGGATGCCTGGCTAGAAGGGTAAAGGCCGGAAGCCCTGTCGGAGGTTTTTGCCCGAAGGGAATGCCTTGTGATGCTAGTTGAGATGCGAGATGCCCGGAATGTGGGGGGCCGGAAGCCGGTGGCCATGGGGTAGCTGAGTTTGCCGGGAACCCTGTTGGAGGTTTCTGCTCGAAGGGTTGATGATGAGATTGATGATTTGAGAAATAGGTGATGTGGTGATCAAAATTGAAAGATAAAGATAATAATTAACTCATGACATGATGATGCATGATGATGATGGCATGTGATGTGATATGATGATGACCTATGGTAATATATGCATGATGATGCATGATGATGATGGCATGTGATGTGATGTGATGATCACCTATGATAATGTATGCATGATGATGCATGATGATGATGGCATGTGATGTGATATGATGATCACCTATGATAATGTATGCATGATGATGCATGATGATGATGGCATGTGATGTGATATGATGATCACCTATGATAATATATGCATGATGATGCATGATGATGATGGCATGTGATGTGATATGATGATAACCTATGATAATATATGCATGGTGATGCATGATGATGATGACATGAGATGTGATATGATGATCACCTATGATAATATATGCATGATGATGCATGATGATGATGGCATGTGATGTGATATGATGATCACGTATGATAATATATGCATGATGATGCATGATAATGATAATGATATATGATATGCCATGATGATGATGATGATATATATGATGTGATGATGCATGATATGCATGATTACAAGGTAAGTGATGCTTGCAATGTGTGACGATATGCATGATGCATTGGAATGTTATTGGATTTCCCTATCTGCTGAGTGGTTGTACTCACCCCTTTTGGGGATAACATTTCAGATTAGCAAGTATGCCGCTACCTGCCATCACACGTGGTACGTTTTATGGTCTACCGTCTGATGTAGAGGTCGAGTGTGCGGAGATAGACTGTCCCTCTATTCCCGGACTGACTTACATCCGAGTGCGATGTCTAGTGATGTATGATATAGGCCTGGTGGGCCCTATCATTCGGGAGTTCATTTCTGTGCACGTTCGTCGAGATGGTGCTATGCGAGGGATGTTGCCGCCGCCACCGCCTGATGCACCGGGTTGGGTGTGAGACTCATGTGCGATGAGTAGGAGCCGAGTCTTTTGATGTAGATAATCGACACTTTTGATGGGGGTTGTGCGCTTGATGTAGAGGGTTGATAGTTTCTTTTTGAGATTTTAGGCAGGACATGGCAAAGTCCTCGCTTTTCTTGTTTTGTATCGACCCGAGAAAGGAGGAGTCCCATCCTAAAAGAATATGTAAATAAAGTGTCGATGTTCGTATATAAAATCCTGATGTTTAGCTGGTGTGTATTGGTATCATGGTTAGTAAGGGGAGAGATGGAGATGTTTAATTTGCTTCCGCTATGAGTCGCGTTGGGACAGATCGTTAAAAAAAAAATGCCTGTGATTAACGGCGCTTGTTTTAAGTACAAGATAGGAAAAGGTAATAAAGTGTAACACCAGCGCTGGTGACGACTGCGAAGGGTTCGGGGTGTCACAAGTACTCCTCACTCACTCCGCCCACTCTCCCTCTCTTTTCTTCCCTTTTGCACAATCATTAGATTGCATGCAAATGCCACTTGGCCAAACCCCTTAGCCGCTTGGCATTTTTCCCATGCAAGATGATGGGCTAGATGGGCCGGTCTCCCCTCTTCAGTCGAAAGCCCATTGGGCTTCTTTGGCCGGCCTCGGACAAAGGTGGGGCTATGGGCTAGTTTGGTCCTTAAATACCTAGCTTACAATTATTCCTAATAATCCACCTTAATTCCCACTTATATAAATACTTAATTACACTTATTCACTTGGCCATAAAACTTGAAATCATAAATCAATAAATTCTAACTTATAAAACACATGGCCAAGAATAGAGTTTTCTTTTCTATCAAATAATTATCCATTGAAAAGCTTAGCCTTAATCTTATTGCAAATCATGGATCAAATGGTTACAATATAAACTGATGGTACTTCCATCACCTATCCATGGTTCATAGCAAGTCTAGAGGTTGACATGAAATTCTAGGATGCCACAGTTGTAGCCATTATGTCATCCCTAACAAGTGCATAATTTGAGCTCTCAAGTGCAGGTGTACTCGCTGGTCGCAAGTCTTATTTGCCAATATGAATTGTTTTGTAAAGTTGATGAATGTTAAATGTCTTATATTATTGATAGAGCGCTATCAAGCCCATCATGTCCGAGTAGGAGATGTTATACTATACTTTAGCTAGTACGTCCATGATGGGGTGCAATTGGACAGCACTGTTTGGACTTGATATGCTACAATGAAAGACACCCTTTCGAAAGGGTATGAAGGGTGTCATATATAAGTCATTTGTAGACAACTGTTGGAATTTGACAAAACATATGCACCAAAATTTCTCTCCCTTTCCATCAAAGAAGAGAATGTATTCCATTTCAGTTTTACAAGAACAATCGGCATTTATGCTGTGGAAATTGAGTACTTTCCTCATGATTGCATTCATACCCACATGAGATAGTTTTGTTCGTGATTCATTCACAATTTCAACATTCGTTCTAGAGTTAATTACTATTTGCACATCGGAATCAAGTAAGTCATCTTCCGCCGACTTGAAATCCAATAGATTGAACCACTAATTAACAACCTCTCCAAACTCCTCTCTCTTAACAACCTTGAATCTTCGCTAGAGTTGTCGGATCCTCCCATCTAGTTGGTCATTCTTCCGTAGCCAAGAACACCGACTTTCACACCGATCTTGCCACTAGCCGCTTCAACCAACCAAACCGACCTTGTCCGATCATCCTTGAAGGTCCTAACCACCGGTGATCCCCTCCCCAACATGTCCCCAACCATGTAGAGGTTAGGGACTAGACAATCGGTCACTAGATCAACTTCGACAACCAGATTTTCATCAACGGTCCAAAGGCAGTCCTAATCAAATTGATACAAGTCGATCGCCTAAACGGCTTTGTCTAGTGCCTCTTGGTGTGATCGAGAGCCTTCCAATCTTCTTTCAAGTGAATTCCCAAATCTAAGAAGGTCAAAACCCCATCATAAAGCCATTAAAGAAGCTCCGGTGGCTGGTTGCTTCACCAGCGAGTAAGGCCAATCCGTCCTTGGACCAGTTCCAATCCAACACGATGGCCATTCGGTCTCGATCTGGCCCCTTAGGCGAACCAAGGAGGTTCGATCAACATCCTTGGAGCCTTGATCACACTCCAATGACGTCCATTTCATCCGATCGCATCCAAAGTTGAAAGAAAAATGCAAAGGTAGATACTCTAAACTTGAATCGATAAGGTGAGGTTAGTGTATCGATCGGAACTAGGATTCAAGTTTAGGTTTACTTAATATGCTTAGATTTGAGATCAATGATGATATTGGATGATTTACTATGGTTCGATGTTCATCGATCATGAGTTTGTTGTTCATTGAACTTGATCTTCATTAACCGCAATTTCATGGTTCTCTCGACAGGCTTGCTATTTTGGCTTAAACAAGGTCCTAGATGAGTATTTTTTAAATGGTTTTTGAACTATCAAATATATACAATGTTTTATTTTTAAATAGTTGATTTGCATGCTTTCATGAACATCAATTTTTACTCTTGATTTGACTTCGATTGAACGCGGACCCTTCCGGTAAGTTGTAGGACTCGTTTAAATCTTTCAAATGCTGTTGATTCTGTGTGATTTTCTTATCATTTGTCCCTTTTCCGTTTTTTTTTTCCAAATTAGGTTAGAATTCTGACTTAGGTTAAATTCGGAACCCTTGTTTTACTCCCTTTTGGTTATAGATTTGTTATTTTTTTTGTGTGATTTTTTTGTTAGAGATTCTTAAGTCACACGCTTAAAGAACTTTGTTTATCACTCTTTTGACTATGTTGTGGTGAAATTTTACATTTTTTAGACCTTGTTTATTAGGTCAAACCTCAATTACAATGACATGTGACCCCACTATTTTGTGAAATTTCTTATGCGATGTCAGATTTCACTAATTTTTCATCTATACTTATGTGGCTCATTTCAAAAAAAACTTTCTTAACGAAGTTTGTTCCTTGTGATGTTGCACATGCTGGAGAAATCTTCTTGAGGTGTTTTAAAGCTGCCAAAACGTTTCCATCAGTCTAGTCTGAAGATTTGCAGACTCTGCTATTTAAAGTCTGAAGACCTCTAGACAGCTAGACTCAAGACTTAAAGTCTATCCTCATTGACAGTTTCTAATCCATTGAAGAAAGGCTATCCAGAACTGGATGTTTCATTAAGGATGTAACCTTATCGACTGGAGAAGATCTCTTGGCTGAATATGACATAACAGAATCCTTTATTGGATCATGATTGATTCGGAGATTAAGGATCCGATGATTGGCGAAATATTCTTGGAAGGTTCTACTTATGGAAACCGAGATCCTGATTGTATGGGTGAACATGATTGATGGGCTATCGACATGTTCCTTTAATAGCTCGAATGATCGTTCTAATTGATTCCGTCCAACGGGTAGATTGGAGGAATTCCTTTGGTAAGTGCCAATGGGTATGATGGCATAAAGAAGTATATAAGGAAGACGTGTCAGTTGTTCGAGAGTGTGCACGATAGAAGAATTCCAAAGTCTGAAGCTCCTTGTTCTTAGTCAATTCATTTGCTGAGCGAAATCTTGTACACAAAAGAGAGTCTACATTCGTAAGAAACCTTGAGGAAGTGTGGTAGAGTATCTACACTGTGGAATCAAGGGAAAACTTTGCTATAACATCTCTTTGTTCATAGTGAAATCCAGCCGGTGGCCCGTCGGTGCGGAAGAGAGGACTTAGGCTTGGAATAAGCCGAACCACTATAAACCTTGTGTTTAATTTTCTCTTCCATACTCTCTTCTTTATTTTGATCATAATCTGTTTTGGTGATCATCCTTTCTATCGTCTGCCTAGTATTGCTTTCGTATCTGGAGAAATTGTTTTTACACCTATTCACCCCCCTCTAGGTGTTTATACTAGCTATCTCAATTGGTATCAGAGCCTTTGTACTCACTTTGTTTGAAGTGTTTTACTTTAGAGTTAAAGATCCATGGCTAATTTGTTGGCTCCGGGGCTGGTAGAAGGGCAAAAACAATACCAGACCGCCTTACTTTAATGAAAAGGATTACAACATATGGAAAAATAAGATGAAGGCATTCCTAAGATCAAAGGATCATCTGGAATGGAACGTTGTAGAAAAAGGAATCATTCCTAAAGCTGCACCTGTCTCGAGAGAGGAAAATATACTGTTGAGTCTAGTGAAATAACTCAAGAAGAGATAATCAAGAGACAAGCTCTTGATGCAAAATCAATTTATTCTTTATATTGTGCTTTATCACCTACCGAATATAACGGAATATCTTCTTATGTAACAACTAAAGAAGTCTGGGATAGATTACATATTACCTATGAAGGAACCAATCGAGTGAAAGAAACTAGAATCAACATTCTCCTTGGTCAATACGAAGCCTTCAAAATGAAATCAAGAGAATCTATAAACAACATGTTTAGTCGTTTTACGAAATCGTTAATGGTCTTGAAAATTAAGGTCAACCAATTTCGATCCCATGAAGGTAAACAAGCTTCGCATGGACTCTCTAAGGATTGAAATCACATAAATACCTCAATAAGAGAGGCACAAAGAATCATGCCACTATCTGTTGATGAGTTGGTTGGGACTCTTCAGTCTTATGAAGTGAAACGAATCAATGAAGACGAAGATCCTAAAGGTAAGAAATCCATTGCATTAAAATCCAATGATGATTCTGATGTTACGATTAAAGACGATATGGATGATAAGGAGCTTGCTCTCATGATAAGAAGAATCGAAAAGCTGAATAGAAAAGGAAGAAGATTCAATCCAAAGAAGCAAAATTTTCAAAAGCAATAGACTAAGTCTGTTGAGGACGATGAATCAAACAAAGATGTGGTCTGCTTTGAATGTAAGAAAAAGAGACACATCGTACCCAACTGTCATCTTCGAAGAAGAAGAAAGGAAAAGCTGAAAAGTATCGAAAGGCTCTTAAAGCAGCACTGGTGATACATAGTGTGAAGAAAGTGATGATGATTATGCCAATATATGTCCGATGGCACAATCGGATTCAGATTCTAACTCCGAGCTAGACTCAGACTCGAAAGCGAATATGAGGTAAGTAACTTCAAAATCCCTATTAAAGTTTCAAAATACATTGATGAATTGTGTTTCAGTCTTAAGACTTTTCTTAAAAGAATTTCCAAACTCAAAAAGGAAAATTTTGCTCTAAAACAACAAGAAATTTTTTTGAAAGAAAAAGTGAAATGTTTAGATAAGAATGTTTCTTCTCTTAATGAAAGTGAAGATAATCTTTTAAAAGAAAATGCATTCTTGAAAAATAATATCTCAAATATTTCCAAAAGATTTTCTATAGGATCCGAGAAACTGGAAAAAATATTTTCTGTTCAAAGACCTTATTTCAATAAATCTGGTTTTGGGAATGACTCGCGAACCCATTCCTTTAATTGATTTTCCTAAAGTGAATGAAAGAATCGAACAAAGACTCACAAGAGATGCTTACAAAAATCATTTTAAAAGGATCTTTGTAAAACCAATAGGTCGCAATGCTCTCAGATGTTCTAAGTGCAATAGTGTAGATCATTTTAAAAAGAATGTCCTATGGTTTGGAAACCTGTTAAAAAGTATGGGCAAAAACCGCATATCATACTAACGCCAATGGACCCAAGAAAATATGGGTACCAAAGAAAGTTGGAGTTTCTTTTTTTAAATGCAGGTCACTCTTAAGAAAAAAGTAAAATGGTATATGGATAGTGGATGCTTAAGACACATGACGGGAGACTCAAATTGCATCATAAAGCTCGTTCGAGTAAATGGTGGAAAAGTCTCATATGGAGGAAACACAAAGGAAAAATTGTGGGATTTGGAACTCGTAAAGATTGGAAACCTCTTAATCAGCAACGTTTCCTTAGTTGAAGGACTAAATTACAATCTGCTCGGTATTAGTCAGCTGTGTAATACCGGTTTCAAAATCAACTTTCAAGAGGGAATATGTTCAGGAACAAGTAAAGATTTGACTCAATCATTCATAGGTCGAAGACATTGAAATATCTACCTCTTGAATGTGAAACCGGATGAATTGCAATGTCTAATATCAATTTAAGATGAAGCAAATTTATGGCACGAAAGCTTGGGCAAGTAAATATGAAGCGAGATAGCAAAAATTTTACCCAATCTTTCATACCAAAAGTCGATCTATGTACACCATGCATATTGGGAAAACAGGTAAGAAATTCCTTTAAACCAATGAATCAAGTTCCACTAATCGTGTACGTAGCTTCGCATATGGATCTCTTCGGACCAACCAGAACTCGAGCATTTGAGGTAAGAAATATTGCCTAGTAATTGTGGATGACTACTCACGATTTAGTTGGGTATATTTCTTGGCAAGTAAGTCTGAAACCTTCTCTTACTTTGAAAAATTTGCTAAAAATGTTCAAAATGAAAAATGGTATGTTATTTCAAGTATAAGAACAGACCATAGAGGTGAATTTGAAAATCAAGATTTTACAAAATTTTGTGATGAATCTGGTTTTCAGCACTTGTTCTCCTTTCCATATACTCTAGAGCAAAATGGAGTTGTGGAAAGAAAGAATAGATCGCTTCAAGAAATGACTAGAACTCTTTTAATTGAAAGCAATATCTCTTCACGATTTTGGGCTAAAGTGGTTTCAACTGCATGTTATATTATAAATAGAGTTTTTCTAAAGCATATTCGGAGAAAACCCCCTATGAGTTATTCAAACGAAAAAAGCCTATTGTTTCATATATTCATGTGTTCGGATGCAAATGTTTTATATTGAAAAATGCAAATGATCGAGTTGGCAAGTTTGAAGAAAAGTCGATGAAGGCATCTTTCTTAGATATTCAACCACAAGCAAAGTGTACGAGTCTACAACAAGAAGAGTCAATCTGTGGAAGAATCAATGAATGTCAAATTCCAAGATTCTATACAAAATGAATCTATTCGAGACTCATCTTAAAGAATCTGAACTGTTCCAAACTTTACAAAGTCTAAATCTCGGGAAGCAGCTCGAGACTTTGACCAAAGAACAAATGGTTATAGAAGATTCAAATGAATGAAGTGATCATCAACTCGACAAATCAACCAAGAATGCTTGGAAGCATAAGTCCTGTCATCCCAAAGACCTCATTATTGGCGACATTAATGAAGGAATTCACACAAGATCCAAAAAGCGCGAAGAGTCTAGTGCGTGGCTCTTATTTCTGAAATTGAATCCAAAAGCATAGAAGAAGCTTTATTTGATGAATGTTGGATTGAAGCTATGCAAGAAGAACTCGGACAATTCAGTATTAATGATGCCCGGGAGTTAAATGGGTTTTTTAGGAACAAGATGAACGAAAAGGAAAAGTCGTAAGAAACAAAGCAAGACTCGTGGCCTAGGGATATACGCAAGAAGAAGGGATAGACTATGACGAGACATACGCACTAGTAGCAAGGTTATAAGCAATTTGATTATTACTTGCTTTTGCTTGTTATAAGAATTTCAGGTTATTCCAAATGGATGTCAAAAGTGCTTCCCAGAATGGATTTATCCATGAGGAAGTCTATGTGGAACAACCGCCTGGGTTTGAAGACCTAAGGAAACCAGACTCGGTGTTCATACTCAAAAAGGCTTTATATGGTTTAAAGCAAGCATCTCGAGCTTAGTACGACAAGCTAAGTTTTTAATTGAAAATGGATTTGTCAAAGGTAAAGTAGACACTACTCTGTTTATTAAAAGAGAAAGCGAAATTTTTCTGCTTGTTCAAATATATGTTGATGATATTATTCTTGGATCCTCTAATGAAAGTTTGTGCAAGAAATTTTCTAAGTCTAAGCGAGAATGAATTTGAAATGAGCATGATGGGTGAACTAACCTTCTTTCTTGGACTTCAAGTGAACCAATTGAAGGAAGGGACTTTTATTCATCAAGAAAAATATGCTAATGATCTTGTCAAAAAGTTTAGAATGGAAAATTGCAAAAAGACTGATATACCAATGTCAAGTTCCTTGAAGATAGACAAAGATGAAGGAGGAAAGAAAGTTGACCAGAAGCTATACGAAATATCATTTGTTCACTTCTTTATCTTACCGCTTCTAGACTCGACATTTTGTTTAGTGTTTGCATTTGTGCTAGATTTCAAGCGGACCCTAAAGAATCTCATCTAAGTGCTTTGTAAAGCGTATTATCAAATATATTGCTTCAACTTCAAGCATCGGCCTTTGGTATCCTAAAAGTGAGACTTTGTTCTTCTTGGATACTCAGACGCGATCTAGCCGATTGCAGAGTTGATAGAAAGAACACCTCGGGTACCTGTCAGTTTCTTGGAAGCAGGACAGTGTCTTGGTTTTCAAGGAAGCAAAATAAAGTAGCTCTTTCTACAGCAGAAGCAGAGTATGTAGCTCTCGGAAGTTGTTGTTCACAAATTTTATGGATAAAACAACAGTTAAGAGACTTTGGAATTAAAGATTCATGCACGGAGATTAACTATGAGAACACCAGTGCAATCAATCTCACCAAAAATCCAATTCTTCACTCAAGAGCAAAGCATATAGAGATTCGACATCACTTCATTAGAGATCATGTTCAAAATGGAGAAGTTTCGATTCGGTTTGTTGATCAAATCCAATTCTTCACTCAAGAGCAAAGCATATAAAGATTCAACATCACTTCATTAGAGATCATGTTCAAAATGGAGAAGTTTCGATTCGCCTTTGTTAACTCAAAGAACCAACCATGCGTATATATTTACAAAGCCTTTGGAGAAAAATCAATTTGAAATCATCCGTTCCAGACTCAACATCTTCAAGATTGAGGAAGTTAAAGTCTAGAAACTTTCAAACTCAGACAAACATGGTTCTTGACTGTAAGTTATTTTATTTTCTCTTATATTAAATCTCGGAAAGGTACGATCATCTTTCAATCTTCAATTTCCGTGATAAGTGCAATTTGTCCTTTTCAAAAAGGAGTTAATTTTTCTTTAAAAATGGCAGTTATCCATTTTTGAAAAATGCAGTTATTTTTAAAAGAGGCATTTTTTCACTTTCCTTTATGATGTTTAGTATTTCTCCCTTTTCGATTGAGATATATAGTCGGTTTCTCTTTTCTTAACTCCAAAACCCTAAAAAGCATCGATCTTCCATTCCTGTCTTCCTCCCTTGTTTAATCTTCGAAAAAAAGTTGTCATCTTTCTTGAGAAAGTCAAGCAAGGAATCTTTCAAAGACTAAGAGAGATGTCGTCTTCAAGAAAGTCTTTGATGATCACAAGCAGGGGACCACGACGAATGAGTGAGGGGCCTACTCACTTTGATCTCACCGAAGAAGAGGAGTCACCAAGTCAGCAGCAAGCCCACAACATTCTCGGCGCGTCATTCTCCACCAACTAGTTCGCGGGTGTTGGTCATCAACAAGAGAAAGAAATCGTTGAAGACGCAGATCTTGTAAGAATTCAAAGGCCCTCTTTTATTTGTAAGTTTGACCGTGCTTTAAAGAGGACTGGTACTCCATTGAACTACATCGATGAGTTTCTCAAAGACAAGGGATATGGGAATGAGTACATTTTTTTGCAAAAAATGGAGAGTTTGGGAATTGCTCCTAAGGGATTGGCAGAAGAAACCCTTGCAAATATCCCAAGTGATCCGCGTGTTGGGGGATTTAATCCGAGAGATGGGAATGATGATGACAAATTGTATAGCCAATTTCAATCGAGAATGGGTGTTGCGGTGAAAACTTGAGGAAAAATGATAGAGTTGTTTAGATCGAAGGAACTGAAGAATCTATACTCCAAATTGTTGAAGCGCGGGGTGATAAACCCTAGGATTGTGGATTTGATTTTCTTGATTACGTGAATGTCAATTTGAGGGAAAAGTTCGGTTTTCTTCAACTTGAGCGGTTACTGTTACGACACCATAGAAGCCCATGCTGAATTAACTACATACATCTATTCGAATTTCAGTGTCCAAGATCAGGACTTTGTGATGGATATGGATATGCTGGCGGATGTGATTGGGGTTGAGAGGGAGATATCAACCCATCAATGTCTCTATTGCTCGTGCTACACTGGAACTTGTTAAGGATAGAAGAACAGAGGAAAATATTTCCTACTTGAGGATGAGTGCGTTTAACATTCCGCTTCACAAGATTGTCATTAATTGCCTCAGACCGAAATCTACTTCAAAGACTGATGTTTCAAGTTCAAAGGCAAAGCTAATGTATGCCATCATTACTGGAAAAAAGTTTTCTCTTCCTCACACCGTTATGTTCCACATGTATAGAGCAGTGGTGAAGGACAGAGGTCAACTTCTTTATCCAGGTCTTGTGACGAAGTTATTCAGACATCTGAATATTCAGCCTCCACAAATTCTCTGTGCTCAATCTTGTGATCATATGGTGGTAGGACTAAAAATGGTGACTAAAATGTGTCTGAAGGAACTAAGTAAGGCGTTGGAGAAATTCAAGGAGAAGACTCCTGTCAAAACTCATCAAATCTCTTCTGCAGCAAAAAGAAAAGGGAAGGATCCCATGGTTGCTCCATCCAAGAAAAGAAGAGCTCTCATCGTTGAGGATGAAGATGATGAGGAAAACATCACCATTTCTGCAATGGGATTGATGAATCTGAGTCGTTCTGTTCCAGAGAAAGACTCAGAACAGAGAAGCTAAAGAAAGAGATGCTGAGAAGGAAAAAATTGAGAAAGAAGAAGAGGAAGAAACAAGAAATCAACAGGAAAGAGAGAATGATCACTCTTCTCCACCTGAAGGCATGGAAACAGGGGGAGATCGTGACAAAAGAGGAATGTCCTCATATCCCGCTACCAAGTGAGGGAGTCGATCGCTCTCTAGCGGATCTAGAGGACATTTATGCCTCTCAATTTCCCCGAGGAAGGACATGATGTTTCATTGCCCAATCTACGCGATTATGCTAATTTGCCATCGTCCCGCCTTTACTCCATCCGACCGTGTAGAAGCTAGTATGCGGACCGATAATTCAGCAGATTTTCGCGACCCGGATGTTCTCTTGGAAATGCGAGATTAGATATATGCTCGGGATGCGAAGTTCAGAATTTGCATAATGCAGTTAAGCTTCTTCAGGTTCCTTGAATGATCGATCCAAGCCCTTTCTCTTCGATTCGGGCTAATGCTAAGGGTGAGGATGTTGCACAACCGAAGGAGGAATTGAAAAAGCTGGAATGCATTGTCCAGTCAATGGGAGATTTCTAGCTTGTTCATGTTCCCAAGCAATCTTGACTCCATTCCATTCCCATCTCAACCTTTTTTATGATGACAAAAAAGGGGGAGAGATGCGAGATTTGAAATCTTTGAATTTAAACTTGTTGAACTTTTAGTTTGCTTTGATGTTTGACTTGTGTGTCTAGATGAGGACTGAATGTGGATTTGGATTGACTGCTGCTTATATTAAGTACTATTGATATCTTATGAATGGGTTTACTCTCATGCAAGACTAACCTATTTTTTGTGGTTGCAGATTCTAGTGTTATCATTAAGCCATTAATCTTTATGAGATATCTATATTTGCTTGAGTAATGTTTTGCGAGGTCAAAGTTATTCAAATATGCAGGAAGTTTTGTCACCATCAAAAAGGGGGAGATTGTTGGAGAAATCTTCTTGAAGTGTTTTGAAGCTGCCAAAACGTTTCCATCAGTCTAGTCGAAGATTTGCAGACTCTACTATTTAAAGTTTGAAGACCTCCTGGACAGCCGGACTCAAGACTCAAAGTCTATCCTCATTGACAGCTTTCTAATCCGTTGAAGAAAGGCTATCCAAAACTGAATGTTTCATTAAGGATGTAACCTTATCGACCGGAAAAGATCTCTTGACCGGATATGACATAACAAAATCCTTTACTTGATCATGATTGATTCGGAGATTAAGGATCCGATGATTGGCGAAATATTCTTGGAAGGTTCTACTTATGGAAACCGAGGTCCCGATTGTATGGGCGAACAAGATTGATAAGCTATCGACATGTTCCTTTAATAACTCGAATGATCTTTCTAATTGATTTCGTCCAACGGGTAGATTAGAGGAATTCATTTGGTAAGTGCCAACGGGTATGATGGCATAAAGGAGTATATAAGGAAGACGTTTCAGTTGTTCGAGGGTGTGCACGATAGAAGAATTCCAAAGTCCGATGCTCCTTGTTCTTATTCAATTCATTTGAGCGAAATCTTGTACACAAAAGAGAGTCTATATTCGTGAGAATCCTTGAGGAAGTCTGGTAGAGTATCTACACTATGGAATCAAGGGAGAACTTTGCTGTAACATATCTTTTGTTCATAGTGAAATACAGCCGGTGGGTTGTCGGTGCGGAATAGTGAACGTAGGCTTGGAATAAGCCGAACCATTATAAATCTTGTGTTTAATTTTCTCTTCCCTACTCTCTACTTTACTTTGATCATAATCTGTTTTGGAGATCTTCCTTTCTATCGTCCGCCTAGTATTGCTTTCGTATCTTGAGAAATTTTTTTTACACATTGTGTAATTTTATTGAGACAATCTATCAATGGGTCCCCTTCCAATTTTGTTGATTTTTTTTGCCTTGTTTGCGATGTTCGGTAGCAAATCCTTGTTGTGATTTTTTATTAGGATTCTTTAGGGTGACGGGCATGTGGAATTAGGATTCATCATCTTCATGAAATCCGTTCAAAATCCGTTCCAAATTCCTTAATCTTCAATGTTGAAATTTTTTTATAAATGAAATGATCTTTTGATGACATTTTCTCCAAAATTTATTTGAAATGCTAATCTTGCATATCAATGTGAATTTGGTAGATGTGATGCTTAAGATATCAATTGTTTAGAGTCTTTCAAATGTTTGATTTAACATTAGAATTGTCAAGGTTTGGACCATATTTAAAATGTCTACAATGTTTTGAGTGCATGATATGTGCCCAAGTCTAGTCTTGGCAATTAAATGCGTTTCATAGCCAATATACTCATTTGTTTAAATGTTTTGCTTTCCTTTCTTGATGTTTCAAACGCATGCAATCTTTTGAAATATCACATAAATCACACATAAATGAAATCATTGCAGAAATGCCTATGATTGTGATTAGCGCTTGTCAAATAAATAAGTGATCCACTATTGGTTCACTTAAATCGATTGATTGTTTAAGAAATAAGGTCCAAGGGCCTACATACATGTTTATTTCTTGTAATATATGTGAATTTAGATGTATATTTAGGTACGATGCTTGATTTCATGGGTATACTTGAGGATTCGCCTAGAACATGTCTTAGGAACTTATAAGCATTAGTGGCTATGCGAGAGCACAAACGTCATCGATGGCTATAAGTGACAAAAACGAATTGGGGTAGATGTCTAAAGGGGCCAATATATGAATTGCAATGGTTGACCCCGAGGCCCTATTTGTTCACTTGTGCATATGATTTCTTTTATTTGATTGTTTCTTGTGCTTTTGTCTATTTTGGTTTGAATGTTTGTTTTTTCCTACTATATGAACCTAGTCTAGATTTAGGTTAAGACAAGACTAGGCCCTTAAAGATGAAGATCTCTCAAGATGTGAAGATGATGGAAGATTGATGTCCATTGCAATCATAGTTTTGTATCATTTTTCCTAATATGTATATCTGATCACTTCATTTGTATAAACACCCGACGAGGTGCAAGTTTGATCTCTTTTGTCTCGTTTTTGTCTATAATTTAGGGTTGCATGTTAGATTTACTGTTTTTCCTAAAACTATCCATTTGAGTGTTTACTTACTATTTCGTATTTAAAATTCAATTGTGTGTTTTTTTTTTTTTTTTCTTAGAAATGGAATTGCATGAAAACAACTATCCATGCGAGAGCACTTAGTCTAGGCCCATTGACCCAAAAAAAAAAAAAACACACATGATCACCTTAGAGAACACGACAAACCATTAGGTGCCAAAAGGACATTGATAGAAATATTAGCATAATCTAAGTCTCCGAACCTAGATATTTAGTTGCATAAAAATCGAGGAACAACTCTGAATCCTCGATTGAGTTTTCTAGCTAACCCCCAAAAATGAGACTAGTGGTGACTCTTATCTTTTTAGATTGTTTAAAAAACTAGTTAATAAATAAACTCATCGTGAGGAGTATGAATCTTGATGAGGCTCACCATAGATTAGTGTACGCACTGTGGAAAGTTCCTAATGGATGAAGTAATCCTATCCATGGCAAGTGAGTACTATAGGAAAGGCTATTGTAATAAAGATACCCCCGAAATTTGATAGCCACACCCAACCTCCTCTTTCGAGATGTGTCACCCAGTGGCTTTGAATCAGGACAACTTCCACTATCATGTGAGGTACGAGCTTGGGAGAGCCCATGATTATGTATGAGGGAACTCATAAATGGTTCATCCCAAAAGGCGAAGTGATGACGTCTTTGTGGATGGGAACTGTGAGGGAACTCTTGTGGTCAAGTATCCTTAAACCTGACCTTTTCCCCTTCATTTAGGCCTCAAGGAGGTTGGGTAATGATAGTGTCAATCCAAAAAGATGAGCTATAGAAGAGGTTTATTCAAAATCCAAAATTGAAAGTAAAAAGGGCAATTTGCCCATTTTTAGAAATCATATTAAATCACCAAGTAAAATAGTTTCAAAATTATGAAACTTTAACACACTGTGGACAAGACTCTGAGGAACATTTTTTGTGAATAACTCAAAACCCATCTCAGCTTAACTGGGTCAAAGATAGGGCAGATTTTCGAACTAAAATAGATTAGAAAATGACCATTTCAAATTGCATGTTATAGTTTAAGATGTGGTGTAAAATTTTCACGAATAACATTTGTCCAAATCTTTTGTTGAAGACTCTATGAAAGATAAAAACTGAGTGAGGGTAAGTGAAATTCCAAGAAAAGAGATTCAAACCTGCTTAATACAAATATATTTTGAACATACGAAGTCTGAAAAATCTGAAATTGAAGTATGTTATAGAATAAAGTAAAATGAGAAACTTTCATGAAGAAAGCCTCACCAAATTCATATTATAAAAACTAATATAAATTTTGCAAAAGTACGGTCCATAGTAAATCGAACCAAAAATAGCTGCATCCTTGGATTCGTCCACGACTTATGTCATTCAACCTCAAACAAGCACAAATCTCCAAAATCAGCACTTCACCAACACCTTTGCAAACTCAATAAACCCTAAACTCAACAATGCCACTAATGTACATTTTCTGAAATTGCCGAGTAACATGATTACATCTGAAATCTATCAAAACAGCAGAAATCTGAGGAAATCGACCTCAATGCGTAGCAATCAACCTAGTAGCATAAAAAGGAAGACAATTTACTTGCCCTAGGTCCTTAGCAAGCATTGTCGCGACTCAACAAGGTCTTGGCAAAGTCCAGATGGTGACTGGCTCTTTCAACGATCCATAGCAAGCTGAGGAGACGACTCGAGCGATGGGGGACCGAGCTGAGCTAAGGATGGCATTGGTGATTGACCAGCGTGAGGCTCGATGTCGCACACAAAATGGGAAGAAAAGAATGAGAGAGGGATGGTTGTGGTTCTGCGCGAAAGAAGGAGAGAGAGAGTTCATGCGAACAGAAGAAGAAGAGTAACAAGAGAGGGGAAATGAGTAGCCGAGGGCTTATATACTGATCGTTCCCCGTTTATTCGGTCACTCTCCCTTTTTGTAATCGCCACTTAAACTAGTCTTCATTCTTCATTGTGGTCATGCAATTGACTCAGCAGAAGCGGAGAACGTCAGATAGTGGGGGCATGTCACCGCTTGATGAAACCGGGGGGAGAAGCGGTGAAATGGAGAGTTGTCGTGCGCGCTGGAGGGTCAAGTGGTGTCATCGTGGCTGAGCTGGCACCGGATGGAGAAGTGACCTGGATACATGGCGTGATTGGATAGCGGCTATGGTGAGGACACGTCACAAAGGTGACGTCAATTGATGAGGTGTTGGGGATGCTGATTTAGCGTGTTGCTGAGGTGGCTCGATGGTGACGACGATGGGCTGAGATGGCAAGTCCTTGCAATGGTGCAAATGGCGTGATCCAGTGATGAGCTTGATGCCGCAGCGATGGCTGGTAATCACTTTGGGCTCACGATTCCATTGAGAAAAATCCATGTCACAGATTTGTAGCTGTGTACGCCCAAATATGCGGGCAACTAGTGGGACCTCTCCCACATGCTGATGTGGACGGGGCCAATGATGGCAGCAGCGGGGTAGGGTAAAGCAAGGACCAGAGGATGGTAGAGGAGCATTTTTTGGAGGTCGGTGTGGCATCCCGGAAATTCAAAGCCAAGCCTTAAGGTGTGTTAAATGTCTTTAATTAGATGATAGAATTTTATGGCTTATGCTTTAGCCAATTTGTCTTTTAATTTAAATGAATTATGCTTGTGATTGTGGAAATTCAAATTTAATAGATTAATGCTTGGCCATATGATTTAAATTTCAATAATTAAAAATATCCCAAGACTTTGGCCAAGATAAAATTTGAATTTAGAAATATTTATAAAAAGGAATTCAAAAAAAGGGAGAAAATAGGGTTATTTTCAAGATGGGCCTTGGACCCATTGGCCTAAGCCTAGTGGGCCGAATGGCCGGCCCAAATGGAAGCGAAGGGGAGGATTCGACCAGCCCAAGGGGGAATGGCCGGTTGGGCCTAAGCCCAAGCCCAACTAATTCAAAAAAACAAAAATTACAAGTGGCCAAAGGAAGAGCATGCATTGGTTGGTCATTAGGTGGATCAATCATTGCAAATGATGGGATTAAGGGATATAAAAAGAGAGAGAGAAGAGGAGTGGCCGGTTGCTTGCTTCATTTCCGTCCAAGAGAGGTGTGCGAGAGAGAGAGAGAGAGTTTGAGAGAAAGGGAGAAACCGAGAGAGAGGAGGTGGAGCCGAGAGTTGCCGCCGCCCGTCCGCCGTTCGTTCGCCGTCCCTACGCCGCCGTTCATCGCTGTTTGTTCATCTTGGAGGCAAGTGGGGTCCTTTACTTCTCTTGCATGTCTGTTTTGGTTGGTTGCATGTTCGGTTTTAGGTGTGATTTGGGCGAAAAACTGAGGTAAGGGTTGGATGTGTTCAAGCTATGTGACTGTTTTCGTTTGGTTTGTGGTAGTCAGTATCTTAGTCGAGCTTGCATGTGTACTTGGAGTGCGATTTTGGCTTCGGTGTCTTCATGAAAGTTGAAGCTAACATCTTGTAGTATGACATACTCGAATTTCATGGAAAACGATGGTGATATGTGGGGTCAAAAGCTCTGTTATACGGAGACCTCAGATCTGCGAAATCTTCACTGACCTTTTGTTGATATCTTGGTTGCATGTTAACTTCTATTGGAGATCTCACTTTGTTGTCTTCTTGAAAGTTGTAGGAAACACCTTAAGCTACAACATACTCGAATTTGAAGCAAAAATAACAAGTATAACTTGGTGAATCGGTTAGATCTTGGAGATGGTTGATTCTGGTGAGGTGTACCGAGACACCCGAGACTTCATGGGTTAAAACGGTGACCATAATCTGGGTATTTGACCTAGATCCCTTGATGAAACTTGTAAAGGACACATTGTTACATAACATACTTAAATTTCACGAGGAACGAAAGAGATTTGATGGGTGAAATCTAAGAAATACGGAGAAGAGTGTTCTGGACGAAACGGTAGTGGTTCCAGAAGCTTCGTAGGGCTACGAAAATGTGTTGGCTATCACCCTGTAAAATTTCGTAATTTTTGGAGACCGAATGGATATTTTAATTAAATTAATTTGAAAACTGTGCAGTGGGTCTAAATCCGGGAATTTTAGGATGTTTTTGGAGGAAATTGTGAAATTATAAGAAATTCAATTTGGCCACGAATTTTATATAAAATTGTGATCCTATTAGTGATTATTTGAATATTATGATTTTGGGAAAATCATGGATATTAAATATTTATTTATGAAAATAAATAAATATAATAAAATAATAAATTAATAATAAATTAATAAAATAATAAAATAAAATAGATTTTTATTTGGCCATGGATTCAATTCCATTTGTGTGGCACTTGTGTGATGAGGTCTTTGTATATGCATTAAATTGAAATACTTATGTGATTTAAACTATGACATGTGCATAACATGTAAATTGAGATACTTATGTGATTAGGCTATGACATGTGCATGACATGTGAATTGAAATGCAAGCGTGATATGTTTGATGCCACGCCAAACTGCCATGTTAAATTGAGATAAAAGATAAATGTGGATGAGAATGAGGTTGTGGTGGAGGATGTTGTCCGGTGGCCTGGTGGCGTAATTCCGAGAGATTCCCCGGGAGTTTCGGGATGCCCTAATGTGGGGGCCGGAAGCCCTATCGGAGGTTTTTGCCCGAAGGGAGTGACTCGCGATGCCGGGATTGGGGTGCGAGATCCCCGACTAGAAGGGTAAAGGCCGGAAGCCGTGTCGAAGGTTTCGTCCGAAGGGAATGCCTCGTGATGCTAGTTGAGATGCGAGATGCCCGGAACGTGGGGGCCGGAAGCCCGGTGGCCATGAGATGGCTGCAATCTTTGGGATCCCCGTCGGAGGTTTCTGCCAAGGGATGATGATGATGGTGAATTTGATGATTGAGAAAAGATAATGTGGGGATCAATTAATAAGTAAAAGTGGAAATTGATCTATGATATGATATGCATGGTGATGCATGGCTAATGATGATGTGATATGCATGGTGATGCATGGCTAATGATGATGTGATATGCATGGTGATGCATGGCTGATGATGATATGATGATGTGATATGCATGGTGATGCATGGCTAATGATGATGTGATATGCATGGTGATGTATGGCTAATGATGATGTGATATACATGGTGATGCATGGCTAATGATGATGTGTTATGCATGGTGATGCATGGCTAATGATGATGTGATATGCATGGTGATGCATGGCTGATGATGATATGATGATGTAATATGCATGGTGATGGATGGCTAATGATGATGATATGATGATGTGATATGCATGGTGATGCATGGCTGATGATGATATGATGATGTGATATGCATGGTGATGCATGGTTAATGATGATGTGATGATAATGATATATGAGATGCCATGATAATGATATATATGCTATGATGATGCATGAATACGCTTGACATCAAAAAGGTAAGCAATGCCTGCATTGTATGATGGTATGCATGGTGCACTGAGTTGTTATTGGATTTCCCTATTTGCTGAGTGGTTGTACTGACCCCTTTTGGGGATAACATTTCAGATTAGCACTATGCCGCTACCCGCTGTTTCGCGTGGGGTATTTTACGGTCTCTCCGATGTTGAGGTGGAGTGTACGAGAGATAGATTGTCCGTCCGTGCCGGATTGACGTTTATCCGAGTGCGATGCTTAGTTATGTATGATATCGGCCTGCGGGGGGCCTATCATACAAGAGTTCCCGTCTCGTGCACGTTCGACGGGATGGAGCGATGCGAGGGATGCCGCGCCGCCACCACCCGACACACCGGGTTGGGTGTGAGACTCCGCGCGCGAGGAGTAGGAGCTAGATCACTTTTTGATGTAGATAGTTGATGCCGGTGATGGGAGGGTTTTGTGTTCATGTGATGTTAGGGGTCGGAGTTCCTTTTTGAGATTTTAGGTGGGACATGGCGAGTCTTAACCTTTCTGGTTTTTGTACCGACCTGAAGGAAACCCCATCTCGCTATATATATGTATGTAAGCAAAGCATCAACGTTATTTATAAAATCATGCTGTTAGTTGGTGTGTATTTGTATCGTGGGTTAGAAGGGAGATAGATGACAATGTGAATTTTGCTTCCGCTATGAGTCGCGCATGGGACCGCTTAAAAAAAAAAATGCCTGTAATCTGGCAAGGCTTAATTTAGCCAAGAGATAGAGATGGTAAAAGATGTAACACCGGCGCCGGTGACGACTGCGAAGGGTTCGGGGTGTCACAGCCCGCGCTTTTGGTATCGAGCAAATGGTTATAGGTGGAGTGATAAGGAGCCTCAATTGGGAATTGAGGAACATGATGACAAGACACACCATAGGGTCTTAAACGAAATAATGAATAACGGGTGATGAGAATTCACTCGTAGATCCCCAGTAGTCTGTCTTGAATTTCCAGTAACATGTATATGTTACTTATATGATAGTAATTGCTTTGAGTGGAGGCAGTGAGTCTCAGATTATTCCTGAGGCAATGCTTGGAAATTGCTGGAGAGTCATGGTGCGAGCTGGAAGTTCTCATCCATCGAGGGCTGAAGCCTCTGCCGCAAGGGATGAACCCCGAATGGAAGATATCCCCGCAGCATTAGCCAATATTGGAAATCTGATGGAAAGGCAAAGGCGCAAAGAACAGCCCGGAGCGAACGCCATACTCAAGGACTAGTGGAGTAGTTTTTGAAGCTGAAGCCACTTAAGTTTAATGGAATAGGAAGTCCTGAGGAGGCAGAGCAATGGATTGATGGAATGGAAAAAAATTTTCCGGCTGTTGGACTGCACTAATGCTGAGAAAATAGTCTTAGCAGAGTACCAATTGGAGGGAAATGCGAAGTTTTGGTGGAGAGCTTCGAAGGATATAATCTTTCCACCAGGTACTGATGTTAGCTGGGAAGAGTTTGTTAGAGCCTTCAATAGGAAGCATTTCTCTGATTGTGCTAAGGATAGGAAGATTACTGAATTTTTTTCAGCTAGAACAAAAGGGGTTGACTGTAGATCAATATGAGGCTAGATTTTCTGAATTGTCTAGATATGCTCCTAGATTGATTGAGGATCGGGAGGAGAAGGCTAAGAGATTCCCGAAAGGGCCGAGGACTGACATTAGAAAGCAGCTAGTGCCTTTGAACATAAGAGATTATAATGAGATTTACGAAAGGGCGCAGTTAGTGGAGCAGGAGTTGTTGAGAGAGCGGTCTAAGTTTAAGAAACCGTTTAATTTTAGTGATGTGAAAAAGGGAAAGAGACCTTATTCGGTCAAGGTCGACCTGGAATGTGAAGAAGAAGGGAAATTTTGGAAATTTTGGAGGAGCAAGGAGTGGTTTGAACATAGGAAAGCACCCTATCGGCCGGACAACGAAATGTTTTGGCTGTGGACAAGTGGGACATCTTAGGATGAATTGCCCACGAGAGAGGTTGCAAGTGAGTGTTGGCTCAGTGCGACAGGGGATATCGAGTGCTTTGTTAGGTCAAATCCGCAAGGAAATCCTCGAGAGACCACCTGCACAAGGAAGGGTGTATGCGATCACCCGAGAGGAAGCGGAAGCTTCCAAGAATGTTATCTCGGTACGATTCTTATTAATGGTGAAAAGGCATATGCATTGTTTGACACGGGTGCAACGCATTCGTTTGTGTCCGAAAGATATAGATGTTTGAATAAGATAGAACTTATGCCTCTTGAGACGCCTTTTTTGTGTTTCCACGCCTTTAAAAGATATGGTATTGTCTACATTGGTGTGTGAAAATTGTAAGATCTCAATGGGAGGAAAGGACATGGAAATAGACTTGGTTGTAATGGCTATGTATGATTTTGATGTTATTATAGGAATGGACTGGCTTCGTAAGTATCGGGCTAGAATGGATTGTTATAGAAGAGTGGTGCAATTTATTTTACCCGACCGGTCCGATTGTGAATTTCTAGGAGGTCAAACCCATTTTCCCGTAACTCTTATTTCGGGCAAAGAGAAGCATGTAAGTTACTTGACGAAGGATGTCAAGGGTACCTAGCCATAGTTAGAGATTATGCCAGAGAGGAGCCTAATCTCGAGGAAGTTCGTGTAGTTAACGAATTTCAAGATGTATTTCCTGAGGAATTGCCTGGATTACCGCCAGAGCGGGAGATTGAATTTGAAATTGAATTAATGCCTGGAATAGGACCAATATCAAAAGCCCCGTATAGAATGGCCTTAGTTGAATTGAAGGAATTGAAAGTGCAACTGCAAGAATTGCTTGATAAGGGATTCATTAGACCAAGTGCTTCACCTTGGGGTGCACCGGTCTTGTTTGTGAAAAAGAAAGATGGATCAATGCCCTTGTGTATTGACTATAGGCAGTTGAATCAAGTGACCACTAAGAATAAATATCCTTTGCCTAGAATTGATGATTTATTTGACCAACTCCAGGGAAGTTCAGTTTTCTCTAAGATTGATTTGAGGTCGGGATATCATCAGTTAAGAATTAAGAAGGAGGACATTCCTAAGACTACATTTAGAACTCGTTATGGGCATTATGAGTTCCTTGTTATGCCATTTGGATTGACTAACACCCCTGCTGCATTTATGGATTTGATGAATAGAATATTTCAGCCTTATTTAGACCAATTTGTGATTGTCTTTATTAATGATATTTTGGTGTATTCGAAAGGGCCTAAGAGCATGAGCAGCATTTGAGGATAGTTTTGCAGACCCTGAGAGAGCATAAGTTGTATGCTAAGTTTAGTAAGTGTGAATTCTGGTTGGATCGGATAGTATTTTTAGGACATGTGGTGTCGGGAAAAGGAATCGCAGTAGACCCGGCAAAAGTTGAAATGGTAGTGAATTGGCCGAGACCGACAACACCTACTTTTGAGATACAAAGTTTCTTAGGATTGGCTGGTTATTATAGGAGATTCATTGAAGGATTTTCAAGGCTAGCGGGACCTTTAACTAAGTTGACCCGAAAGAATGTGAAGTTTGAGTGGAATAGAGAATGTGAAAGGAGTTTTCAGGAGCTCAAAAGGAAATTGACTTTAGCTCCAATTCTGACTATACCTATTGGACCTGATGGTTTCACAGTGTATAGTGATGCATCTCACAAAGGACTAGGATGAGTGTTGATGCAGCATGGCAAGGTTGTAGCCTATGCATCCAGACAATTGAAACCTCATGAGCTAAATTACTCGATGCATGATTTAGAGCTAGCAGCCATAGTGTTTGCCTTGAAGATATGGAGACACTATTTGTATGGGGAAAAGTTCGAGATTTATACGGATCATAAGAGTTTGAAGTATTTATTCTCACAGAAGGAGTTGAACATGAGACAAAGGAGGTGGATGGAGTTGTTGAAGGATTATGACTGTGAGATAAGATATCATCCAAGAAAAGCGAATAGAGTAGCAGATGCTCTTAGTCGAAAGTCGACCGTAGAAATAGCTAGTTTAAGGATGGCAGAATGGGAATTGTTAGAATCTGTGGCAAATTCCGAATTTAAATTGGAAGTGGATTGTCTTATTGGAATGCTTAGTGCATTAAGGATTGAGCCAGAGATTATCCAGAAAATTAAAATTCTGCAAGAATCTGAACCAGAGATTTTGAAAGTGAAAGATGCTGTATCTTTAGGGAAAAGATTAGAATTTGAGATCTCTGATGATGGAATAGTGAGATGTCAAGGACGACTTTGTGTTCCCGACAATGAGGAATTAAGGAAGGAAATTCTGTCGGAGGCACATAAGAGTAATTATAGTATCCACCCGGAGTAGTACAAAGATGTACGAAATCTGCGTCGGCAATTTTGGTGGAATGGTATGAAGGCAGATACGGCTAAGTACGTTTCTCAATGTTTGACGTGTCAGCAAGTAAAAGCGGAGCATCGAAAACCCGCAGGACTCTTGAGACCATTAGACATTCCTAAATGGAAATGGGAACATATAACGATGGACTTTGTGCAAGGATTACCAAGGACATCGAGGAGTCATGATTCAATTTGGGTTATAGTGGATCGATTGACTAAGTCGGCACATTTCTTAGCGATTCGCATGGATTACCCAATGGATAAGTATGCAGACATGTATGTAAGTCAAGTGGTACGCTTACATGGTGTTCCAAAGATCATTACTTCGATCGAGATTCGAGGTTCACTTCGAATTTTGGAAAAGTCTTCAAATTGCGTTAGGATCTAAGCTTCGGTTTAGTACTCTGCCATCCTCGGACGGATGGTCAATCAAAAAGAGTAATCCAGATATTAGAGGATATGTTAAGGGCTTGTGCAATCGATTTCAAAGGGAATTGGGATGAAAGATTGCATTTGGTAGAGTTCGCCTATAATAATAGTTTTCAAGAGTATAGGCATGTCACCTTATGAAGCATTATATGGAAGGAGATGTAGGACTCCTATTTATTGGAATGAAGTGGGTGAGAGGAAGTTGATAGGACATGAACTGGTACAAGTTACCACTGAGGCTGTTGATATTATCAGGGAAAGACTTAGAACAGCTCAGATTAGACAGAAAGGTTACGCGAGATAGACATAGGAGGCCTTTGGAATTTAGTGTAGGAGATCATGTATTCCTTAAGGTATCTCCAATGAAAGGAATATCTCGATTCGGGATGAAGGGTAAGTTAAGCCCTAGATTTGTTGGACCTTTTGAAATTCTGGAGAGGATAGGTGATGTGGCTTATCGTTTAGCGTTACCTCCTAAGTTAGGAAATCTGCACGATGTGTTTCATGTATCGATGTTGAGGAAGTACCAGCCGGATCCTGGTCATATACTCGATCATGAAGCCATCAAAATGGATGACAAAGTAAGGTATAAAGAAGAGCTGTGCAGATATTAGATCGAAGGGAGCAAATTCTTAGGACTAAAAAGATCCCATTGGTTAAGGTGTTATGGCGACATCATGATGTGGAGGAAGCCACATGGGAAAGTGAGGATCGAGATAAAGGAAAAGTATCCTTATTTATTTCAAGAAGGCACGAGTAGTGCTTGAATTTCGAGGACGAAATTCTCTAAGGAGGGGAGAATTGTGGCATCCCGGAAATTCAAAGCCAAGCCTTAAGGTGTGTTAAATGTCTTTAATTAGGTGATAGAATTTTATGGCTTATGCTTTAGCCAATTTGTCTTTTAATTTAAATGAATTATGCTTGTGATTGTGGAAATTCAAATTTAATAGATTAATGCTTGGCCATATGATTTAAATTTCAATAATTAAAAATATCCCAAGACTTCGGCCAAGATAAAATTTGAATTTAGAAATATTTATAAAAAGGAATTCAAAAAAAAAAAAGGAGAAAATAGGGTTATTTTCAAGATGGGCCTTGGACCCATTAGCCTAAGCCTAGTGGGCCGAATGGCCGGCCCAAATGGAAGTGAAGGGGAGGATTCAACCAGCCCAAGGGGGAATGGCCGGTTGGGCCTAAGCCCAAGCCCAACTAATTCAAAAAAAAAAATTACAAGTATAACTTGGTGAATCGGTTAGATCTTGGAGATGGTTGATTCGGTGAGGTGTACCGAGACACTAGAGACTTCATGGGTTAAAATGGTGACCATAATCTGGGAATTTGACCTAAATCCCTTCATGAAACTTGTAAAGGACACATTGTTACATAACATACTTAAATTTCACAAGGAACAAAAGAGATTTGATGGGTGAAATCTAAGAAATACGGAGAAGAGTGCTCTGGACGAAACGGTAGTGGTTCCGAAGCATCGTAGGGCTACGAAAATGTGTTGGCTATCACCCTGTAAAATTTCGTAATTTTTGGAGACCGAATGGATATTTTAATTAAATTAATTCAAAAATTGTGCAGTGGGTCTAAATCCGGGAATTTTAGGATGTTTTTGGAGGAAATTGTGAAATTATAAGAAATTCAATTTGGCCACGAATTTTATATAAAATTGTGATCCTTTTAGTGATTATTTGAATATTATGATTTTGGGAAAATCATGGATATTAAATATTTATTTATGAAAATAAATAAATATAATAAATTAATAAATTAATAATAAATTAATAAAATAATAAAATAAAATAGATTTTTATTTGGCCATGGATTCAATTCCATTTGTGTGGCACTTGTGTGATGAGGTCTTTGTATATGCATTAAATTGAAATACTTATGTGATTTAAACTATGACATGTGCATAACATGTAAATTGAGATACTTATGTGATTAGGCTATGACATGTGCATGACATGTGAATTGAAATGCAAGTGTGATATGTTTGATGCCACGCCAAACTGCCATGTTAAATTGAGATAAAAGATAAATGTGGATGAGAATGAGGTTGTGGTGGAGGATGTTGTCTGGTGGCCTGGTGGCGTAATTCCGTAGATTCCCGGGAGTTTCAGGATGCCCGGAATGTGGGGGCCGGAAGCCCTATCGGAGGTTTTTGCCCGAAGGGAGTGACTCGCGATGCCAGGATTGGGGTGCGAGATCCCCGACTAGAAGGGTAAAGGCCGGAAGCCGTGTCGAAGGTTTCTGTCCGAAGGGAATGCCTCGTGATGCTAGTTGAGATGCGAGATGCCTGGAACGTGGGGGGCCGGAAGCCCAGTGGCCATGAGATGGCTGCAATGCTGGGATCCCTGTCGGAGGTTTCTGCCCGAAGGGATGATGATGATGGTGAATTTGATGATTGAGAAAAGATAATGTGGGGATCAATTAATAAGTAAAAGTGGAAATTGATCTATGATATGATATGCATGGTGATGCATGGCTAATGATGATGTGATATGCATGGTGATGCATGGCTAATGATGATGTGATATGCATGGTGATGCATGGCTAATGATGATGTGATATGCATGGTGATGCATGGCTAATGATGATGTGATATGCATGGTGATGCATGGCTGATGATGATATGATGATGTAATATGCATGGTGATGCATGGCTAATGATGATGATATGATGATGTGATATGCATGGTGATGCATGGCTGATGATGATATGATGATGTGATATGCATGGTGATGCATGGTTAATGATGATGTGATGATAATAATATATGAGATGCCATGATAATGATATATATGCTATGATGATGCATGAATACGCTTGACATCAAAAAGGTAAGCAACGCCGCATTGTATGATGGTATGCATGGTGCACCGAGTTGTTATTGGATTTCCCTATCTGCTGCCGAGTGGTTGTACTCACCCCTTTGGGGATAACATTTTAGATTAGCACTATGCCGCTACCTGCTGTTTCGTGTGGGGTATTTTATAGTCTACCGTCTAATGTTGGGGTGGAGTGTACGGAGATAGATTGTCCCTCTCGTGCCCGGATTGACGTTTATCCGAGTGCGATGCTTAGTTATGTATGATATCGGCCTGGCTGGGGGCCCTGTCATACAAGAGTTCTTGTCTGTGCACATTCGACGGGATGGAGCGATGCCAGGGATGCTGCCGCCGCCAACACCTGACACATCGGGTTGGGTGTGAGACCTGCGCGCGAGGAGTAGGAGCTGGATCACTTTTTGATGTAGATAGTTGATGATGGTGATGGGAGGGGTTTGTGTTCATGTGATGTTAGAGGTCGGAGTTCCTTTTTGAGATTTTAGGTGGGACATGGCAGAGTCTTAACCTTTCTGGTTTTTGTACCGACCCGAAGGAAACCCCATCTCGCTATATGTATGTATGTAAGCAAAGCGTCAACGTTATTTATAAAATCGTGCTGTTTAGATGACGATGTGAATTTTGCTTCCACTATGAGTCGCGCATGGGACCGCTTAAAAAAAATGCCATGTCGTAATCCGGCAAGGCTTAATTTAGCCAAGAGATAGAGATGGTAAAAGATGTAACATCGGTGCTGGTGACGACCTGCGAAGGGTTCGGGGTGTCACAGTCGGGCAGTGATTTTTTGGACGTACCTTGGGCGAGGGATAGGTAATAGTGTGTATTATGCGGTATCCAGGTCGAGATGGTACAACTGATGCAGCTTTTGGTGTGGTTTGGAGCAGTGCCATCTTTTGCTTGTTCCCAATGCACCCTGACTCTATCACCTATGTATATAGATAAGAATGAAAATGTGATCGCCTGGTTCATGTTTTCCACATGTGTTCCTTTGAATTTTATATGTCCTAGGTTGTTCTTTGACCATACAAGCCTCTGCATGCATAAAAAGTGGAAAATATGTTTCCCATGTTTGGAACGTCATCGTGCATTGCATACGCATCAAGACAGTTAAAACCATATGAACTAAACTACCCCACCCATGATTTGCAACTTGCTGCAATTGTTTTTGCCTCGAAGATGTGGCGGCATTATTTATATGGAGAGAAGTTGGAAATCTATAGAGACCAAAATAAAACATGAGCTAAAGACGGTGGATGGAATTACTGAAGGACTTTGACTACGAGATCTTATATTACCCGAAGAAAGCAAACAATATTGTGGATGCTTTTGGTCGGAAATTGACAATGATGATAGCAAGTATAATGGTCGGGGAATGGAGTTTACTAGAAGAAATTTCCAATTCTAAGTTCAAAGTCGAGATGGGTAACGCTGCCAATGTAATGGCCACACTTGGGATTGAGCCTGAAATAATACAACGAATCAAGATTTTGCAGCAATTAGACCACTGAAGTTTTGAAAATCCGGGAGGAGATCTATGGAAAAGGTTGGATTTTCAAGTTTCGAATGATGGAATTGTGAAGTTTCACGGGCACCTTTGCGTGCCCAACAACGATGAGATAAAAAGAGATATCTTATCAGAAGCACATCAGAGCAACTATAGTAGCTATTCGAGAAGTACAAAGACAAACAAAAATGTTCACAAAAACTATTGGTGAAACGCCATGAAAACGAACATCCCAAATATGTCTCACGGTGTTTGACATGTCAATGGGTGAAAGTAGAGCATCATAAGACTAAGAGGATGTTAGAACCGTTGGAGATGTCGGAATGGAAGTGGAAACAAGTGCTGATGGACTTTGTGCATGGACTACTAAGGACCTCAAGTGGACACGACTCGATCTAGGTAATAGTTGTCACACCCCAAATTTCGAGCGCTCGCGCATCCCTTGGTGGTCGATGTAAATGCGACCTCCCAGAACGCGTCACTGACCCATTCATTTTAATGCACATGCGGAAGTGAAATGATAAACCCTGATAGCAACCAACACGGCGATAGAAAAGTAGGAAACAATTTCACAACCAAAACACCTTTATAAAGACATTGGTTTATATACAAAATTCAACAACCCAAAGCCTACTACAAAAAGGAGGTTCAACTAGCCATCTAGGCACACGAACCTTGAACTAAAAACTCTGAGGTCTCTAGGGGATTTGGGTCCTCCACAAAGACCATCAAGAGGGTCAGCTGTACCCTCGCTTGGAGCAATGTCGACTACCACAACTAGGATCTCAAAACCCTGGAGGGGACCAACTCTGAATTTATTAAGCCCACAGCAAAACCACACCCTAAATCGATGAGGTACCCTCTGAGGTAGGCTCTCGTCGACCTAGACGGTGGTCATTACGAGCTCATAGACCCAGACCCTGTGGCCCTCGGGAATAGGAAAATCAATAATCAGCTCGGTAACTCTCCTAGGCTAACTATAACAAACTAGAGGGCATGCCATCTAAGGACCTGAAAAGATTGAACCCACGACGAAGTGAGACAATGTCTTAGCAAGTTCACCCACTAAACCCTAACTAGAAAGGAAATATGCCTATAGGTAGTCTATGCACTCAAGACAGAGGACTTACCTCGTCTTAGTTCCCTCCTACATGTTGGCACAATTCATACACTCAATCAATCAATCCAATCAATACAATTCAATCCATACAATCGATCCATCAATCAATTCAATCAATACAATGATCAACAATCAATTCAATTCAACAATCATAGTGGTCCCGATTGTAAGGTTAAATCGTTATGACACGTCCCATACCATGCCACACAATTTTGTCCCATAATCCGATACTTTAATTTCAATCAATCACACGTTCAAATTCGCCTGCACAGGCACAATATACCGACGCACATCGGTCTTCCGGCATATCCAGGCTTCATCTCACTCCTTTAAGCATGGCAACATCCACCGACACACATCAAGGATAGCATTCCTGAAGGAGCATTAGTCCAGAATCTACCGCGACCGGTTTCCGTTGTCTAAGGGCATCCCATATAGGGGCAATGTCCTACTGACGCACATTAGGGACAGGTTCACTTAGCCATCACTCGATCAATCAATCTTGGCCAAGGATTTTGTCGTTTACACTCAAATACCTTAATTAAAATAATGAACTTGGCATATTTTATTTGTATTAAAAACACCGGATAAAAATAATCATGTGTGGGTACACAGTCAGTTTGAGCTAAAAATGTGATATCTTCCTTTTAAAAAATCCCATTATTTATTATAGTATCTAAAAACATTTTTGGCGTTAAAAATCGATGCCCGGTATTTTTTGATTAAATACCAAAATTTCCAAATTGTGAAATAATTATTCAAAATAACAATCACCACTCAATTTGCACAAATTAACTCTCAATTGCATAGACTAAGCATACCACTACAATCAGCACAAAATTATGGTCACTAGCTATCCCAAAGATAATTTTCGGAAAATATTCAATAATTAAATAATTACAAAAATAATTTAATAATGCAAATTAAATACCATAAATGATAACCTAGGCCGGAAATGCTAATCTAACCACCTAAACAGGCCTAGAAAAATAATGTGCCAATCCACATAAATAGAACATCCTATATATTCCTTAATTAATCTAGTCTAACCACCTAAATGCATAACTAAACAATTAAATCACTAATCTAATCTAACTAACTACTTAATCCATAATTAGCCTAAACTAATCACCCCTTAAGCATCATCAACTCCCTAAGCATAGTTTAGCAAGTAAACTCACCGATGAGTTCACGGCGACGCGACACGAAGGCAGGGCGACAACCAAGCTGCAGCGACACCAAACGAGGTTTGGATAGGCCTTAAATCGGACCACAAAGCCTCGCTAAGGGCTAAGCTTTGGCTTTTGCTTTGGGCTAGAAGAATCGATTAAAGGGACTGCTCGGCTCGGGAAAGGGGCACGGCAAGACGGCAGTAGCAGCAATGTACCGGGCGGGCAACGGTGGGAGCTCCGACGGGTGGACGGCGACTAGTGCGAGATCAAGACGGCGGCTGGGCTCGCGGGGACACACGGACAAGCGGGACACAAGCAAGGGCAAATGGACGCGCTCGCGGGGGACATCATGGCTCACGAGCAGCGTGCAGGCGCTAGACGATGGTTGGGTGCTGTCAACAGCTGCTGCTCACTCTTGGCTAGCTTTCTCTATATTTTCTAGCTCTCAAACTCTCTAACGATAGAGCAAGTAGTCCAAGGAAGAAGAAGAAGCTGTTGAATATGAGGAGGGTGCCATAAAATATCTAGAACACTCAAGTTCTTGCCCCACTAGCCCTTGGCTGTCATCCTCAGCCAATTTGCAACATCCAAGCTTCCTTAGTAAGCCATCCAAGTGGACCAAATGTTGCTGCCCCTTGGCCTACGAATTTGGACAATTTCCCTCTTCAATTTGATTCAATTCTCCTCCAATTGGACTCAAATTGGCTCTCATAAAATCAACAAAGGTGCCCACATCAAATTCAACATTTTTCCTTACCAATTGAACCATCTTGACGGCCCATAGCGTGTTAAAAAATGGTCATCTAATTTTCCCGGTCTAAAACAGCCGTACTTTGAATTTTCGCCAAAAATCCCAAATTGTAGAAAAATCTTCGAAGGGTGAGTTGACGTTCCAAAAATGAATTATGACATGACAGTACTTTCAATTTTTGAAATCGGGTTCAATTTCGCGGTTAATTTCAATCGATGCGATTTTAGCATGACCTAACCTACCGGGTAGTTTTTAAGAATTTTTTGTGCGATTGACCCATGGTCGATTATTTTCGAGCCATAATGTACATCTTCGACACATTGACGACTTTCGATTATCCTGAAAATCTCAAGGTTTCAAATATAAGCACAAAGTACAGAAATGACAGAAAAATCAGTTTAGTGTTGTTCGACATAAATTTTGTAATCAGGTGGAATCGCCCACACACTAATCACATGCCTCTATCAAATCGACCTATCTTCGATCTCTAATCGATTTTGACGGTGCCGTAATGACCCTTGTAGATTAGCATGGTCAAGTAGTCGATTCCTAGTCGAATTCTCAAGTCCATTACGTTTAGATTCCTTAATGGTTTCACCTAATAGACTAGTTATCCCATGAGTGATCAACTTAGGGAAAAGAATTATAGATGAGTCGATGGAAAGCCCAACTTATTCATTCAAAAACAAAACCTGAAATCGGGATATCGCAACTCTTCCCCTCTTATAAAATTTCGTTCTCGAAATTTAAACCATTATAAATCTTTAAACAAAAAAGTCGGGGTACAGTCGTCTCATCGAATTTTCACTTTCCCAGGTTGCTCTGTTGGTACCGTGGTGTTGCCATACCACTTTAACCAATAGGATTGTCTTGGTGTGCATAACCTATTCATTCCAATCCACAATCTGAACCAGTCTTTCCATGTATGACACTCTGTCATCCATGTCTAATTCTTCAAAATTTAGCACGTGGGTATGGTTAGGTTCATACTTTCTCAACATTGACACGTAAAAGATGTCATGCACTTGTGCAAACCTCGGCGGCAATGCAAGGCGATACGCTAAAGTCCTTATCCTTTCCAAAATCTCAAAGGGACCTATGTATCTCGGACTTAGCTTTCCCTTCTTGCTAAAGCGCGAAGTACCCCTCATTGGTGACACCTTCTAAAAGACGTGCTCATCAACTTGTAATTCCAATGGTCTTCAACACTTATCAGCATAGCTTTTCTGGCAGCTTTAAGCGGTCTTTAATCTATCCCTAATGACAGCAACTGCATCCACTGATTGCTGAATCAACTCTGGGCCTGTAATCTTTCGTTCCCTAACCTCATCCCAATACACTAGCGTTCTGCACGCTCTGCTATACAACGCTTCAAAAGGAGCCATCTGAATACTCTACTAGTAGCTGTTGTTGTAAGCAAACTCAATAAGATGAAGCTGTTCCTCCCAGCTTCCCTTGAAATCTAACACAAAAGCTCACAACGTCTTTTCGAGGGTTTGAATCGTCCTCTCGGACTAGCCATCCGTCGAGGGATGATAAGCTGTACTATATTGCAGCTTCGTTCCTAAAGCAAGTAAGCAAAATTTTCCAAAAGGCAGCTGTGAACCTCGGTCTCAATTTGATGTAATCATCACCAGCACTCAATCTAAACGAACAATCGACTCATGTACAATTCTGCATGCTTGTCCAAATCAAGGTCCTTTCATACGGCGATGAAGTGAGCCAACTTCGTCAGTCTATCAACCACTACCCAAATGGAATCATTACCCCTCTGACTCCTTGGTAAGCCTGTCATAAAATCCATTGTGATGTGTTCCCATTTCCACTCGGGAATCTTGAGAGGTTGCAAAAGTCCTCCTGACTTACAATGCTATGCCTTCACCTGCTGACATGTAGACACTTGGCGACATGTTTGGCGATGTCCGCCTTCATACCGGACCACTAATAGTGTTGACGCAAATTCCGATACATCTTTGTACTACCTGGATAAATACCGTAATCTGCTACAATGAGCTTCTAATAAGATCTCTTCTTTAAGCTCTACATCATCAGGTACACACAATCGTCCTCGGAACCTTAGTGCTCCATCTTCAAAAATCTGAAAGTTAGCCTTTCTCTTTTTGGTATCCTCTTGCAGGATCTTCTGAATCTCTGGATATGTCAACTGAAGCGTCTTGATTCTGATCTACACTTCTGGCTCAATTCTGAGGATGGCCATAAGATTTGAAAGGTGGCCTACCTTAAATTTGAAAATCGAGTCTCGAGCTCTCTCAAGTAAAATCCATTCAATGACCATCATATACGCAATCGAAGACTTCCAACTCAACGCATCTGCGACCTTATTATAGTCATTCAGAAGTTCCATCCAGTGACGCTGTCTCATATTCAACTCCTTCTGAGAGAATAGATACTTGAGGCTTTGATCGTTTGTGAAGATCTAGAATCTTTCTCCATACAAGTAATGTCTCCAAATCTTCAAAGTGAAAATGATCGCTGCGAGTTCCAAGTCATGCGTCGGGTAATTCAGTCCATGAGGTCTCAATCGACGGGACGCGTATGCAACAATCCTACCATGTTACATTAACACGCAACTCAATCCTCTACACGACACATCACTATTGATATCATATCCTCCAGGACCAGATGGAACAGTCAACATGGGTACGGTAGTTAGCTTATGCTTAAGCTCTTGGAAATTACACTCACACTTATCTGTCCACACAAATTTCTCTTCCTTTTTCAACAGTCGAGTCAACGCCGAAGCTACTGCTGAAAATCTTTCCACGAACTATCTGTAATAATCTGCCAAACCCAAGAACCTTATGATCTCTATCACAATTGTTGATCTTGGCCAGTTGATAACTGATTCAATTTTGGTCGAGTTCACGAGGATCCATTCGCCCGAAATCACGTCACTTGGAACGCCACATAAGTCAACCAAAACTCACACTTACTGAACTTAGTGTACATCTCATGATTCCTCAGGGTCTAGAGTACCATCCTCAAATGCCTCTCGTGCTTCTAATGACTTCTCGAATACACCAAGATATCATCGATGAACACAATCATGAATTGATCTAGATACTCTTTGAGCACTCGGTTCATCAAATCCATAAAAGCAGTGGGCGTTCGTCAAACTGAACAGCATTACAATGAACTCATAATGGCCGTATCAAGTATGAAACACTGACTTCGGTTTGTCCTTATTTCTGATCCTCAGCTGATGATACCCTGTCCTCAAGTCGATCTTAGAGAATATTGACACTCCTTACAGCTGGTCAAACAAGTCGTTGACTCTCGGCGGTGGATACTTGTTCTTAATCACCACCTAATTGAGTTGGCGATAGTTGATGCACAAACACAACGAACCATCTTTCTTCTTCACGAACAGAATTGGTGCTCCTCAAGGGGATGCACTTTGGGATGTATGAATCCCTTATCCAATAATTCTTGCATCTGCACATTCAGTTCTTTCAACTCAAACAACGCCATCCGGTTAGAAGCCTTAAAGATTGGCTCTATCCCGGGAGCTAACTCAATCGCAAACTCAATCTCCCTCTCTCGGTGACAGGCATGGCAATTCCTTTGGAAACATATCCGAAAATTCTTGAACTACCGCGATGTCCTTGATCTTCAGCTCCTCAACTATCGTCTCCACAACAGTTGCTAGGTAACCTTGGCAACCCCGTCTAACAAATGGATTGTCTCAAGTGACGAGATTAAGGTAATCGAGGGTCCTCCTCAACTCCCAATAAACTCGAAACTTTTACTTGCTAATGGGTTAAGCTAAATTGCTTTACGATAGCAGTCCATCTCAGCTTGTTGCTTGGTGAGTCAGTCCATGCCAATTACCACATCAAAATTATACATGGCTAGGACTATCAAATCTATCCTCCCCTCTCACTCACCAATCACTAACTTGCAACCAGGACAACCCACTGCAGCTAACACCTTATCCTTTACTGGTATATATATGCTAACCATTGACTCCAACAACTAAGGCCTCAATCTTACAGCTTAACAAATTGCTCAGCTATAAATGAAAGAGTCGCACAAGGATCATATAAAGCATAAGTAGCGTGGTCATTCAACGAAACCGTACCTATGATCACATGAAGCGAGTCGTTCGCGACATCTAGTGATGGCGTACACTCATACTTGCGCTAGAGGTCAGTTCAGTCCACCTGTTATGCAATCTACGGCGCAAACCCCTATTCTAACCCATTGGTGGTGGCGGCAATAACTATTGTAGTCCCCTCGGCTTTCTTGGACAGTCTCTAGCCTAGTGACCCTGTTGGCCACGCTTAAAGCAAGCACTGTCTTAAAATGGCATAGAGCTAATCCATCTCACCTTCTATAAAAGCGACACGCATTATTATAACTCGATGCTGACTTGCCTATCCCACCCTTCCAATTGGGCGAGACACGATACCATCCTCCGATCATGGGTTTCTTCCCAACTGGTTTCCATCCCTATTCAAACTGAACCTCGAACTAAACGCAAAGTAGTTTGTTCACTCGGGTTCCTCTCTATTAGCTTGGCCCGACCATATACCTCATTGTAATCCTTAAGATCGAATGGCACGGGTGGATTTTTCAGCTCTGGTTTGAGACCATTCATGAACCTCAGAGCTTTGTCTTCAGGATCTTCCACCAGTTTCGGAGCATACTGAGACAACTCAGCAAATTTAGCCCTCATACTGGTCCATGGTCATCATCTCTTAGTGGAGGTGTTGGAATTTCTCAATCTTTTGCTCTCGAGCGCTACCAAAAAAGTTTTTTCCATTAAAGGCTCTAAGAAGGGCATTGCACACCGAAACCATGCCTTATGAGAATACCATGCCTCTGGTGGCCCTCCACCAGGTCCTCGTGTTGCCTTGCAGCTGATATACTATCAAGACAACTTTGTCACACCCTAAACCTCGAGCGTGTGCACAACTCTCAATGGTCGATAGAATTTCGCAATGTTCCCAGGACTCGTCGCTGACCCTTTTTCTTTTATTACACATGCGGAAGCGAATTAACTAATCCCCTGACAACAACATACATGGGATAGAAAAGTAGGACAATCAATTTCAAATCAAATACACTTTTATAAACACTTCAAGCTTATACATAAGGTCTATGTCATAAAAAACTACTGAGCCACATATGCTCCTGACCATTCCGCTTCAAGCTCTCGGCTCTTCACACTAGGGACCTGAAAATGGTTATTCAATAATTAGTGTGATATAAATCTCAGCGAGTTCCAGCCCTAAGCCCCGATTAGTACACCAACTCAACTTGGGGTATCTCTCTAGAACCTCCCCTCAAACAAATTACAACTAGCAACCAATAATTAATAGTCAGTTCACATGCAACCTTACCTAGTATGCCATACCCTGCACGTTGAATCTCAGCACAATACATGCAATACACATGGCCATTAAATGATGCAGTTCATCAATCACATACGAGTCGCGTCACAAGCAATCTCACCTAACCATTGCCACACCTTACATGTTATCAATTAATGCGTGTGTGCCATGAACAAGATGGTCAACTCATGCATGAATGGAACCAATAATGCCATGATTCTCATCCGTTCTTACACATTAGTGCATCACCTATCACACATCAATATATCCCACGCATCCTGATTATAAGGTAAAATTATTATGACATGTCCCATACCATGCCACACAATTTTACCCCATAATAAGGCGCAATAAACTCAACTCTCAATATTCAAACTCAGTAACAGACTCAAGGCTCTAGAGGTGACCCCCACGAAGTCTCGCTATCATGTAGTACTTAGCTCTTGACAAGAAATAGCAATGGTACAAGGCACTAGAAGTGACTCACACGAGTTTCGATATCGTGTAGTACTTAGCCCTTGACCGCATATAACAATAGTATAAGGCGCCAGAGGTAACTGACACGAAGTCTTGCTATCGTGTAGCACTTAGCCCTTCACTATAAAAAGCAATAATATAGGGCACTAGAGGTAATTCACATGAAGTCTTGCTATCGTGTAGTACCTAGTTCTTTATTGCACTAGGTAATAGTATGTGGTACTAGAGGCGACTCACACGAAATTTCATCCTTGTGTAGAACTTAGCCATTCACTATGCAAGACAACACTGCAAGGCACTAGAGGTAATTCCAATGCGACTTAGGTCGTCATGTAACACTTAGCTCTTGACTACAATAAGCAACGGTATAAGGCGCTAGAGGTGACTCACACAAGTTTCATCCTTGTGTAGCACTTAGTTCTTTGCCGGCTCACGACCAATCGCTTCTCTCAACACAACCCACTTTTTCATAAAAGCGGTCCATCTCCCATGTCCCTCGAACAATCCATTTTCCCTTCTTTGTGGAAAACATACAATTCATGCGGATGTTTATGCTTTAACACATCCAATCACTTTATAGGATTAAACAAACATAAAATTCAACCAATTTTCACTTATGGATGAACAATGCGCGTGAATAGTACTTTGTGAACAGTACCGCGTGAATAGTATTTTGTGAATAGTGTCGAGTGAACAATAAATTCCCATAATTTAATAACTAATAAATTAAATTCATAAATCATTAAAAACATTAATTAAAGCAACCATCAATTAATTAAAGCTAAACATACTTAATTAACAACATAAACCACATTAAGCAAATAAAACAAGATTGGGCTAAACTAATCTAATCCATCCATCTAACCACCTATCTTAGGGCTAATACAACTTAATTCAATCATCTAAACTAGAATTAAATCTAACTAAACCAACCTTAAGCAAGTTTAGGCACTAATCGAATGATTAGGAGCTAAACTCACGTGTTAAGCGGGCCGGAGACACCGACGTGGCGGCGATGATGGTGGCTATGCACCGGGACCTTTACCATGAGGATCCAAGGTGGTCCCAAGCTCAACACAAAAACCACAGCTCGGACTCCCATTGAAAACACTAAAAAACAGCCCTGCCGGGGAAGAAAACAAGTTGAACGACTTGGCCGGAGCTCTAACAAGGGGGTTGGCTGGCAACCGGCAACTCCCGAGGGTCTTGGGGATCTTATGGGTGGATGGAACAAGCAAAGGAAGGGCTGGAATGAAAGAAAAATGAAAAAAAAAATGTGAAACAGTGTAGGCTGCAGGTGGACCGACGGACTAGTGACCAACGGCTTATGACACTCGTACAGGACGGCCGGCGGCTCGGTTTGAGATGAAATCAGGCTCGTTAGAATGGTCTATCTCTCCCAGTCACAGTGATGGGTGGATCGTTGGCTGAATTCATCTGAGAATACCATTTTTGACTCTATTCTTTGACAAAAGGTCAGCTAGAGCAGAAACTTGAGAAGAAGAAAAATGGAGTAGAGAGAGAGGTCCACGGTTTGGGGCTGAAGGAGGGAGAGAGAGAGTGAAGTGAGGGCTAAGAGCACATCTCATTAAGGCCATTAAATAGCTACTTCAATTCCCCATGCAAGATGACATCACATTCTCTCTCTTCTCTAGCCTTTTCTCCCTACAACAAGGGTATTTTGGTCATTTCACCTTGCACAATTACCATTTTGTCCTTAGACTGAAAATGAAGGCTCGGCCTAAGAAATGGGCTTAGAAATGAATAGGAATGGGCTCGGGAATTGGTTGGGCTTGATTGGGTTCAATTGGGCTTAAGGTTTATTAATGGGCTTAAAAGAAGGAATAGTTGGTTTGGCCCCATGAGCTCATTTGCTTGTCTTAGGCCTACTATGGTGGCTGTCCCACCTTGGGCCTAAGGCCCACACTGGCTTGGCTCAGCCCACGTCCTCACGGGCTCGCTTCCTCGGTTTGAAAATCCCTATTCCAATTGCTGGGCTTAACTGGCTCTGTCAACTATTTGATGTAGCTTCATCCAAAGTCCGTCCCGGACATTCCCGATAATTCAAAGTCTAATCCTAAGTTCTCTTACCATGTCAATTTCGCCAAATGCCATTTTGGTAACAACTCATACCGATGAGTGGCTTTCGGATTCACACGTAACCGACTCGTGCCAAACTACGTTCAAGACATCTCGACGGATAGACTACATGAAATTATAGAGGATAGATTTTTATTTCAAAGTACAAGATTACTGAGGATCAACCTAGGGTCGTTCGCGGGCTCGATAACGGTAAACGGAATCACCTGTCGTTCCATTATGTTTTGTCTACGAATCAACTTCTAGTCGTCCTTAGAATCAGTCTACTTATCCACAAGATTGCCCTCATGCAAGTCTCATGGTCAAGTCGTTTTCCTAGGTCAAGTCCTTTAGTCGTACAATATTTGTCCTCATTAGCCTTTCCATCAATGTCGGTATCTCAAGAGTGATCAATTCCGAGTAAGATCAACCACCAATACATCAACAAAATTCACATTCATTCATCTCTTACGGGCAACCAAGATGGCCCCGTTCTATGACGCCCCCTAGTAGTCACCTCTAATGTAGTTAATATATTCTTTCACCTTTTATGTATGCGAAATCATGTATGGACAAAAAACAACCCATGACATATAAAATTCAAAGAAGCACACGCATGAGACATAGACCATCCTCCAATCCCTATCTTACTCTAGCTCGCTGTTGCCATCATCGACACCAACATCATTAGGATGTGGGAGAGGTCCCACAGCCACCCACCAATTCGAGCATAGGCCACTACAAATCTAGAGAACACGGGATCCACTAGGGATCCAGTATCCATCGTCAGTATCAAAAATACATTTCACAAACACTATCTCCAAAAAGTCAGGATCCACAAACTCAATAATCTTACTTGAGAAATCAACCGAGATACCATAACTAATTGAGGTGGAAGTGGGCAGGATCGGCATAGCCACTAATATGGAAGGGAATAGTTAACAACCAATGAGTATAAACTCAACTAGTAGAATGTCTACCAATCTATACTATATAAATCTATCATTATACATGTGAGGGAAACTCCAAATATAAAATATATAAAATCATTTTAAATTAAAATTTTCTAAGACCCTTCTTCAAAATCAAAATAGCAGGTTGGTATGAAAAGTACATTCTCCATAATCGGTAAACCACTAACTCAAATGGAACTTGAAATGCCACTAATCATATTTGCTTTAAAAACTCAGCTAGCATCATCTTTCAAGGGAACCCAATTTTCCCTTAGGTATCTCGTGCCCACACAACATCATAAGGACATCTAGGAGAATCGTGTTACACCCCAGGCATCCAAATGATTCTAGTTACCCCTCCAGACATCTTGCCCCATCGAGGCGTCACAAGGTCATCTTGGGAATTGTGTTACACCTCCAAGTATCTAAGGAAACCCAATTACTCTCTCAAACGTCCCTACTACAACCCAAGGGATCATCAATCATGAGGACCAACGAAATTCACCACCCCCAAGCTATAGTGCAGCAATTCAATAAATCAATCTAAAAATTGTCATTTATGCCTTTAACGCAGAGGAAATATTTCATGTTCCAAACCAACCAACATTTGTCCACACATAAATCATATAAATTGCATGAAATTAGTCAACAAATCAAACATGCTAGACTTCCTTCGTAACAATGGGTCTTAAAAGACAACTCACCAAAAAAGGAATTTTATCAAAAATCCCTAAAGTTACTGCATAAAAACAGTTTGCACATCTTCAGAAATCACTAGCATTGGCCAAGTAAATCAACTCTAAAAATTACGAAACTTTAGCTCAATGTAGAAGAAACCCAAAGGAACATTTCTCATGAAGAATTTGAAACAAATTTTGGCTTGTACAAATCTCAAACCTGGGCTTCAAACAGAATGCAGCTTTCAAAACTGGAATATAAACAAAAATGGATGTTTCGCAGGCTTAATAAGTTCTACAAATCGTGGAAATTTTAAATGTTATAGTTTCAGATAACATACAACTTTCATGAAGAATACTGATCCAAATTCCTTGTAAAAAATTCTGTAGAAATTAATAACTGCATAAAGGTCAGGAACTGTTTTGAAAACTGACATAGAACCCGTGTAATTATCAACACATAATATAGGTTATATGAGATCAAAAAAATCAAGAACTCAACAATGTTATAGAACAAAATATAAGGTGCAACTTTTTTGAAGGAAGTCCCAAGAGATTCGCACCACACAAGTCTGTATAAAATTGGCAAAACCTTGGGTCTAACCTTGACCTGAACCTGCCTTCTGTAACATCCACGGGTTTCACCCAAAATTTGTGGCCTTTAACCCCAATTAAGTTCAAATTTCATCATCAAGCACCTAAACCATACATTCAAGGATCAAATAAACTTAGGCACTAAAATAGGACATTAACTTAGGCACTAACATAGTTAAGGGCTAAAAATGTCCTAAATTCACACAATAATCACTTAGGCGGCTGGCCCTACTAATGTGTTTACTGGCCCTACTACTGTGTTTACATATAAATTAACTTATGCACCAACAATAGGACATTAGGCGCACATAACATTCACATAAGTCATAATTCAATTGCCTCGATCCTGAACTATTTTACTAAATTTAAATCACCTATATTATTAAGTGTGCCACGAAAATTAAATTAATAAACTAATATGACTTGTCGCGACTAATTAATTAGCCAGATAAAATTTAGGGTGTCACATTACCGCTGTAGTCTTGGCCCATCAATGCCATCACTGACCGCCGCTAATCCAATCTCAATCCTATATGATTTGTCATAATTTTTGCAGGTTTCCATCAATAACGGTTGTAGCATAGGAAGCATCACCCGTCGCCGCCGTCGATGCTGCTGGTGTCGCCTCAAGGAAATGTTCACATTCTTGATCTGATTACACTTGGTTCAAATTTGGAAATAAAATCCTTAAATTAAGTAAGGTGCAAATCTCTAGTAGATTCAGAAAATTTAATTACCTTATTTGAGCGATTTGGTATACTTTGCAATTGATTGACATATTCTATTATCAATTAGAATATTCCATTAGATGTATAATTAAATAATATAATATTCACAAAATTCTAAGATGGTCTCTCAAGTTAGGAAACTTTATTAACTTAACAAAGTACCTAAATGGCCGTCCAATCTCTAACTGTGAGTTACGATATCTGGTGTGCGGAAAACCTTTTATTTTATTCATAACCAATCCTTGATTTACCCATTTCCAAATTTGAATGAATAACCTTCAATCAATATTCATAACCACTTGAATATGATCGTCGCTTTATTTCATGTCCTTATTGAGATAGATAACATAAGTTATGAACTGCATTTTAGTAAATGTTTACCCATTGTTTGATTGCTTTCCGAAAAATCAAATTAAATTAAATTAAATTTAAAAAAACATATATTTGAATTGTATTTGATTCTTGCTAGAACATTGCTTGTTTTAGATTAGATTGCATGCTAAATTAGGCGATTTATTTATTCCATTTTTAAAGTTAAAAACCCAAAAACATTCCTTTAAGATAATGTAGATTCCTTATCTCAATTTAAATTGCATATTTAGATATAGGATATTTTTAATTTCTAATTTTAATTAAAATAAAACACAAAAAAAATCATGCACGTGTCACATAGAATTAGGTTACATTAATATTCACATGTCATTAGATTAGGTCATTTAATTAATATTGCATGACATATAGCTTACATGATAACTTTATTTAATTGTATGTCATGTGCCACGTTAGTATGAATATGTGTTTTTATGTTATTGCATTGCATTGCATATAGATTATGTTTCATTAAATAAGAGAAAATCCAAAAAAGATTGATGACTGTGTGTTGACTAGAAGTCTTATCCAAGGTTGTTGATACAAATTCTAAACTAACATTACAGATGTTGTCATTGCTATGAGCTAATTTCTACAATTTATTTATTGCTTTATTTGGTATTAAATTGTTGGTTTGTGCACCAGCATGATTATCTCATATGTTATAGAGTAATAAAATGAATCCAAGCTACCTATCAAACATTTTTTTCATTAAAAAAAATGGTACCGAAATGGAACTAAATAAATCTAGTGTAATCAAGTCCTTACTCAGGCATGTAATTGATCTACCATAAATTGATTGGTGATAACTCCATATTAAAACTGATTTTCATGTTAAGAACATGAACCCTAAGTCGCGAATTGGTACGAGCTTGGGAGAGCTCAAGTTAGGTTTGGGCATAATAATGCATTAACTAAACCTCTAAGTGGATCCAACCCACTTTGGGGAGGTCACAACACTACGATTTTATAAAAACCGCACAACAAATGAAGGTCAATTTGTTGAACAGTTTTCACAAAAGTAAAAATGCACTATGCAATGCCAATAGTACCTACCAAATGACTTTTTTTTTCATGAAAATTTTATAGAAACTATATCAAGATGTAAGAAGTAACTTTCATGAAGACATCAACCTCAAATTCTGAACGTGTGATTTTATAAAAATCGATGAATGGATGTAGGTTAGTTTGGAAAACAGTTTTCATGAAATTAGAAAAGGACGATTTATAGATGATCGCAAAAATCCGAACACAAAAGTATTCTAGATCTAGATTTTTTTAGAAAGTTTCATGAAGATGCCGAATTAAAAATCCGAACACAAAAATTCCTAAAGAATCGGTAAAGAGCATACATCACTCAAAAACAGAAAAGTCAAAGCAAAGTATACTATTACAAATCTAAGCATGATATTTTGAAGTAAGTTTATCCTTGCAAATGACGTCAGATCTAAGCTTATAATAAATGAAATCGAATCTCAACAAGCACACTTTGAATGTCTAGAACAAATTTTCGCAAGATTTCATCATTTACTAGCTCATATCAAGGCTCAAGACAGATTAGTCTATAAGTGCTACGAATTTTCAGAACAGGTGATCAATCATCATCAATCTATCTACTAATCCTCAATCATTTCAACCCACTCAACAAGAATTTCTGAGCATGAATATTCATCTTTAGGTTGAATCCTAACCTCGATCATCTAAAATGATTTCGCTTCTTCAGTTGAACCTAGTGGCACAACTTTTAGCATGCAACACAATAATGTACCCGAAGAGAATAAGTCGCCGATTAGAGGCTTGCCGAAGATGGTTTGGCCAATCAACAATCACATTCGGTTGGGAAAAGTTGGCGGATGTCAACTAGGTGCTGGCTGGTCATAGCTAAGCTAGCAAGCGGTGGTGAGTAGTGTTGGAGGAGTTCGGCAGAGAGAGAGCGAGCAAGAGAGAGAGAGAGAGAGAGAGAGGGAGGGAGAAGAAAGAAGTGTTCTCCGATGGAAAATGAGCCCCCATTAGAATCTTGGAGAGAAAACCTCATGTACTTAGATCAAAATTAAATCCTAACCATTGATTTGATCCATGGTTAGAATTTGATCTCTAAAGATAAGATCAAACAAGCTTAGGGACTATGTAATCTTTTAATTGGCTAGAATTAGTGTCACATGGATTGATGAGGTGTCACATCCAATTGTCTAGATGATATCTTTGATGAATGGCTAGGACTGCATCCCTTCTTCACCTAAAAATGAACCAAGGCTTGGTAATTTTGCACTAAAAGGGCATTTTTTGTAATTTCAATGCACAATGGGGAGATGAGCACTAGCCATGGCCTGGCTGATCCGAATGGCTGCTGGTTGTTGGAAAATTGGCTGGAAATGGCCTTGGACATCGACAGGTCAACCCCAATCAAAACCGAGTTGACTCGAACTTGACCGGGTTGGATCGCTTTGGTCCTTGGCTTTAATTTGTCCCATTTCCATGAATTTGTCTAATTAAAATGAAATTAAAATTATTTTGTGCATATTGGATCGAATCAGATGCAATTGGATTACCTCTGGGCGACTAATTGTATACAAAATGCCCTAACTGAATTAATTTTTGTTAAAAATGATATTGCAAACTATAGCAACATTTCTAATTGAAATTCATTTGGCCAAATTGAAGCTTGATCACTTCAATTGGATGTTAGCCTAGAATGGGCCAGGTACAATCCACTCAATCGAACTCATTAACTCGATTTCGCATCTTTTAGATGTACCCTATTGTTGACACCTAAATTTTGGCGACCCATTCAATTATTTATCGCATTAAAAAATTAGGGATTAATTTTTAACCCCTATGCAAAAATATTAGAATAAAGTCGCATAGCACATAATTTTAGAAGCATCTTTTATTCGATGACAGATGGGTTCGAATTGGTGGTTCCGAGCTTTAAATTGATGAGTTGGACTAAGCCCATGAAGAGAGCAAACTGGCCCGAGCTTGTATCCTCGAGGAGACATGACGAGTTCATCTTGCAAGATTTGAAATTTGAGAAAAATCCTATTGCAATTTTGAATCTTTGGCAATATGTGATAAAATCAGTAGAGAATATTCATTTTTGCAAAGGAAATCTAGAGGAGATGTCGAAAATAAAAAACAAATGTTCCTCATGGATGTTGATTTTAAACCCTAGTCTACTCACCTATAAACAAGTTGCTACACCATAGAATGGGGAGGCCACACATTGAACATACGGCCACACCAAATGGGGTTTTTTAATCATGTCGAAAGGGACTTTTCTCTCGGTTTTCTCAGTCAAAAAATTCAAGACAAAAGAGAAAAGTTTATTTCCTGATTTTTTTAGGGTATTTGGGGGCTTCTCTTCGTTCTTCTAAGAACACAACACAAAAACAAAAGAGAAAAGAAAGCTTTAGAGGAAATAGTCAAAAGGAAAAGCTGTGCAGCAGGAACTATAGAAGGAGACAGAGAGAAAGCGTCGTGAGAGCAAAAAAAAGAAAAAGATGAATAACTGTTCATCTTCTATGTGAGTTCCCATCTAGTGTTCCTGTTGCTTGCCTCTTCCGTGCCACCACCGCTGCCTTGCCGTTGCCTCACCGTGGCCGCACCACTGCACTTCCAAATGCCACCACTGTGCTAGTTGCAACGCCATATCCGCCCATCACTGCCGTTCCCCCGAGCCGACTACTATCCGCCCATCACCGCCACGACCCCCCTTTTGCCGAGTCGAGTTTCCCTGCCCGAGCATCAACACCAGCAGCTTGAGATCTCGTGACCTACCCGCTGCTTCGTCTCTATCCTTGCTCTTCTCCACTCGCGCTGACCCAACACCTCCACCGCGCCACCTCTACTCCACCCATGGTAACTTAATGCCTCCACCTGGACGCTTGTCCCCTGCGTCCACCGTCGCTCCTGTAGCCAGAACCGATGCCTGCAGTGCCTCCGATCCGCGACACCAAAACCTGACGCTGAACCACCGCATGACCCAGTGCCGACGCCTGCTGCTATTGTCTCCGCCTCCACTGCAACACAGCTACCAATGTTTCCCCCTCGCCTACGGCTTGCGCTAAACTACAGCAACCCGAAGCCCCTACAGTGCCTCTGCCCACGATACCCCTCGCTATGCATCTGCCAGTCCCATTGCTAAAGCTCCGAATGTCAGCAGCTCCTCCACCCATAGCTGTCCACTGCCACAGCGACCCATCCCTGTGTCACGCTGAGTCACGAGCCGTCGTTCGTTAAACCCGAGTTTGGAGAAATTCAAATTAGGTAGTTTATTTTACTTTATTTATTTTATTCTATATCTTATTTCTTTATTAGAAGTATTCTTTGATGTATCTGATTGAAAAGCCGTTATATGTCCTGATATTCACAACTTGAGAAGCCTTTTAAAATTAGGGATTGACAGTTCGATTTTCGCGCCCGAAATTTGACTCACACCGCATGGAAAATCGCCAATCCGATCTCACGCTCGAGATTTGATTCGCGATTTTATTTAAAATTGACCAATCTGATCACATGCGCGGGATATGATTTGTCAATTTATGGATATCGATTTTATCTTGCTGAATGTGTTGTTGTGTCATTTGAGTCGATTTTGTTTTCGTAAAAATGTCCAAAATATCTGAGTTAGAATGTCTTGCTTTAGGGTTATTTTGCATAGGAGTTTATTTGTTTCGAATTTTTTAGAAAACAAAAATAAAAAAATGCATCATTTTAGGATGTTATTTTTTTTTTTTTTTAAAATTTAAGTTGCACTTTTAATTATTTGTCAATTTTAATTTCGAATTTCATAGAAAAGAAGAGGAGAAAAAAAGGGCATTCTTTGCATGTCATTGCATGTTAGGATAAGATTGCATGTTTATTTATTTTTTAATTAATTATAAATTTAGATAATTTCTCCTAGATAGGTTGCATTTTAGGATTACTTAATTAAGATAATGTTATATTTTAAATTAGGATTGGGCTTAACCTAATTCCTAATACAAATTGAATGATATCTTAACCTGCATATTTAATTTTCGCATTTTTCTAATTTTGAATTTCATGGAAAATACCCAAAAATTTGTCTTTAAATAAATTAATTTCATTCTCTAGGATAGGTTGCATGCTCATTAAGAAAACACAAAATATTTCACTTACATCATATAGTTTGGGTCATATAGCCACGTCATTTTATTTCATGTTAGATTTGTAGCATGCATTGCATAAAGCATGATTCTCATTAAATGAGTGAAAAAAAGTAATTACGTATTAATTAGAAATCATATCTAGGACTATTGATTTGATTCTGATCTAACACTACATATGCTTTTGATGCCATGAGGTAAGTCCTGCAATTTATTCACTGCTTTATTTCGGTGTTAAATTAGTCATTTGCACATCCACTTGATAACCTCACATGTTAGGGAAATAAATTAAAATCAATTCAAGCTACCTACAAAACATTTTTTTCAAAATAAAAGAGAAAGGTACCGAAAGGTTGTTAGAGAAATTTAGCGTAATCAAGTCCCCGAACTCACAAATCTCTGGTTCGTAGGAGTAAAATAAATCTTCTATTACTTTACTTAGGTTTCTAATCGACCCGCAAAAAATAAATTAGTGGCAACTCATAATTGAAAAATCATTTGCATGTTAAGAACTTGAACCTAAGTCACGAATTGGTATGGGCTTGGGAGAGCCCGAGCTAAATTTAAGCTTAGTAATCCATTAGCCAAACCTTAGGTGGTTCACTCGAAATTTTGGTTGTAACAACTTGGTGACTCCACTAGGGACTTGAGTTAATACTTTTGGTGGACTTAGGCCAATGTTTTATTTTATTTTAAAAAATATTTTTGTTTGGCAGGGGGATCCTGTGTACATCCCTAACGTTTAATGTGTTAAATGTTCTTGTAGGATGGGAGGCATAAGGGGAAGTGTTTGCTAACCTTTGTTTTGCAAAGAGATGTAGGGATGTATTGTTTACTTTCATTTATGAAGTGTTGCTTGACATAAACCGTCGTGTATGCCCTGCATTTAGCACTATACTATTCCACACACAACCTGCCGCCGGACCTGGGCTGCATATGTGGCACCCCCGAAACAGCCCCTAATCCGTTAGGGTCGTCACGCTTGCTTACCTTTCACTTTCCTAATAACATGTCACTTTGATACCACTGAATTATAGTGGGTCCATATATCCTAGGGGATTATAATTTATTTATTTTTTCAATCAGTCCCAACACAATTCATATAATGGAAGCATATTCGACATCTCCCTAACCCATACTCAAACTAAATAATATGATGCAATACACACCAACCACACCTTTCATATATATACGTTAAAGCCGAAATACTTTTATTTACATAGCTTGATCGGACATCAAGAGTCAGTACATCAAAAGGCCAAGGCTTTACTAAGCTCGGCTATAACCCAAAAGTACCCAACCCCACATCAGTCATGTACACCAATCCATCATCCAATGTCGGCTATCCAAAAAGTGTCATCCGTTATCAGTCATGCACAATCACACCTAGCCCGGTGCATCAGCTGGTGGCGGCAGTAGCATCCTCATCATGATCCCGTCGTGACGAACATGCATGAACAGGAACTCTTGGACTACAGGGCCATTAGGTAGACCCATGTCATACATAACTAAAACTCGAACATGGATGAACACCAATCCACGAACACCAACACAGGAATGCTCTAAACACTCAACCTCAACGTCGGACGGTAAGCTATAGAAAGTACCATGTGTGACCGGTAACAGAGGCATCTCTTAATCTGAAATGTTAGTCCCCAAAGGGGTGAGTACAACCACACAGTAGTAAAAGATTCCTCAAGCTATATCAAGCATTACTATTAATATCTAGATTCAAGTATGGTAGACAAAACAAGAAATTTAACAATAGGTATGTATCAAAATCATGAAAACCTTCAGTGTAATAACAATGTAGTCCTAATGTGTAGTGCAACATATCCAAGATAGACAAATCTCAATCATAGGGTCAAATTGAAACATCACATTCCATTCCATGCCATACGCTCAGTCTTTTATCCAAACCCACACACACTTTTAATGGAATCATTCATTTTATTTTTCAAAAGGTTTCATCCCCAGAGGACCAATGTTTGCATCCCTCCGACATTTGCACCCCTCTAGGCATCATGAAAGCCTTCGGCATTCAGCCATTTAAGGCCACCGGGCATTGGGAGCGAATCACGCCTCCAGGCATCTCGTACCCTACCCGGCATCACGAGGAACCTCGAGGGCCTCCCATGAAAATGGTTACCCTAGCCATCCAGATTTACGTACCGACTAGCATACTACCGGGCATTCCGAAGCTCCCAGAGAAAAACCTCCGGCATTCAGCCATTTAAGGCCACCGGGCATCCACAAGACATCGAATCACTTGATCCTTTGGGCATCCCAACTCCCGGGGTATCGTTGACCCGAGGGTTCAACGGTAACAATTTAGCATTTTAATTCACAAGAAATTTTCAAATGCTAAAACAAGACGTCTCATGGACCCTCTATCACATCTCGATATTGCACAAATATCCACAGCCAATACCGTCATATCACATAGACATTCGAAACACCTTCACTTTCGGATACTTTTGTGAAAATTCGAGAACAAAATAGCCCGACTTTTTACAATGCATAGTTCGAGTAAAAATTTTGAAAATTATGAAATTTTGACACGTTATCAATCAGACCTAAAGGAACAAATTTCATGAAAAACACCAAATCAAATTCTATACACATCGAGAGTAAAAATTTCGGTATTTCTTGCTACAGTTTCTGTTAAAATTTCCAGATTTAGCATTTCTGTATAAAAATTATTTCCTCGACCCAATCTTATCCATTTATGCTAAATTTTTGATATGTTACACTTACAGATGTGCTCTCCAACTTTTGTTAAGGCCTTGAAATCAAATTTCAGCTAGAAAATTCCAGAAAAATCGAGAAATTACCGGAGGTCACACTGTCCTTTACAAAACAGTTCACTGATCTAACTAGAATTTTTCCTACTCCTTGAATTTTCGACCTCCAACATCCATAATCAAATGTATACAAGTACATTACACTATAACACAGCCTTATCACTTCCAAAAATCCTCTATAGTCAGATCTTTGAATTCTTGTTCCATCACAAAATTCGAAATCCACAATGCATGCCCTATTTTTACCTAGTTCTCTTGATCTAGCTTCATCTTTCATGTCCAAATCGAACATGCAGCTCTAAAATTTCACCTTTCTCACATCCACCAAATCTTAGCTAGATAAAACAGCAAGCAAAACATAGATTGAAGAACTTCTACTTGCCTCAAGTTCAAAGCAACCACAACAAGCAAGTCGGCAAGTTGGGGCTCCGAGCACGGCTTGATTGACGGCGGAACTAGGCGGCGTTGACAGCGGCAGCTGGGACACAACGGAAGATGGCCTTCCTCTTCCCCCTCACGGCCCACACTCGCCCCTCTCTCTCTCGCTTGAACTCTCCTCCTCTCTCTCTCGCTCGCTCGCCCGCTCGGTCTCACTCTCTCTCTCTCTCTCTCTCTCTCTCTCTCGGTTGCTCCTCGTCCATTCCGTCCCTCTCTCTCTTTTTCTTTTATTCTTTTACTCTCATGATTAACTAGTAATCATGAGGTTTTGCATGGGGGATTTCCGATGGAGCAAGGGGTGGCAACACTTGCACACTTTCTCTTGCCACTTGTCAACTTTCATGCAAGGAGGTGGCCTTAATGGGCCGGCCTTGGTTGACCGAATAGGGGGGAAATGTGGGCCGGTTTTTTGGGTGGTTTTGGGCCTTAAGAAATCAGCCCACACTTGCTCTTAATTTTCCACCTTAACCCCAACTCATAATTACTTAATTTCAAATATTCACATGGCACATAAAATTTTGCAACATTAATTGATGGTAATCCAACTTATAGAGTACACAGCCAAGAATAAAAATAAAAAAATCTTTATCAATTCATCCTTTAGTACAATCCTTGATCACACATAGACATAGGATAGAGTTCCAGTAAAACAATTGTCCATTAAATGCTCGGCCATGTTTAATTGTAATCCATTGGTCTAATGACTATAATATAGTCCGATGGTGCTTCCATCACCTATTCATGGGTCGTAGTGCATCTAGGGATTGTTATGAAATTTTAGGATGCCACAGCATAGGATCATCTAGGATGGTATTGAGATGGATACCACTCCGACCACATGCCCGTGGTATAATTCGCTCATCTCAATCCCAAAATTTCTTTTTTGGTGTCAAGAGTACCTACCTTGGTCCGCATGCCTACGGCCCAAGTCGGGTCTTTGACCAAGCCGGAGTCATGAGGACCCGACTTAGTCCAATCATCCTTGTGGTTTCACTTTACTATGCTTGTCTAGAGTAGAAATCGAGCCGCACATCTCATGTGCATGTCTATGTGATTGCCATTGATTTTCCTTGGTGAAGTAAGTCTTCTATCCCTATACTATGCAATTTACTTACTTTGTCATACTTTTAGTCCGTCCATGACAATCTAGGTTAGTCATTTGATCTAATTCCTTTGTCAATTAGAAATGAAATGAGGAAATTGTCATGCAATGAATCATTTGAAAAAACTCGGGACAATTGTTTTCTATTCATGTCTTTATTGTACTTATTAGGATTCCAACTTTTGCTTTCCTAGTTCATGTTCAGGAATTCAATGTCCTTATTTGCCAGTCCATGCTAGGGTCTCCTATGTCTCTATTTTCCTAGTCCATTTTTAGGAAATTCTCTTCATGTGTAGACTTTTCATGACAAAAAAAAAGGAAAAAAAAGGAAAAAAGATCATCATCATGAATTGGCTCTCTATTTACACCTCATGCTTACATGTTCCCGTTCATTTGAATTAGGTGATTATGGAGCGATCCCGCTCACCCATCCATACATGGTTGAGAGCTAAAAGGGGGCAGACCCAAACAAGTGAGAAATTGTGACCTGAAGAAGAAAGCCAGGGGACTCTTGAACCATCTCATTTTCCTAAGGTAGCTGAATTTGATGCCACCATGAAAAGACTAATGACATAGTTGGAAAGAAGAATATCTAACCTAGAGGGTTCGCATCACAAGACTGAGGAGCATTACTTTATTGGCCTAATAAGAAAGCATCTAAAAAGATGACGAATTGGGGGTACTACAAATTCTAGTAGTGACATTACTGAGATAAGTGACATTACTGAGATAAAATCTCGATCCGAGCCAAAATGGATGTGCAATTTGAATTTACTTTGATGTTGCATAGTATCCTATTCATGCATGTTCTCTTGTGCAAGGGAAAAATCAAGAAGGGAGTGTTTATCAAATCAAAGATCGGATTTTCGATCTTAATTCAAAGGGGCAATCCAAGGAGGCAGTTCCTTTCTAGGGCAATCCGTTGAATGAATGCTTAAAATCATGATTTGAGTGTGATAAATTGTTTGTTTAGGAATCACAAAAGCTTCTCATGCTTAAATTGTTGGACTCTTTTGAAAAGAGAATTTCGATAGTGGTTTTGCCTATTTAACTCACCAATTTCATGTGGAGATTTGTCAACATGGACAATTCATTGAAGTGATATCAAATGCTTAAGAATGCGAAATGAGACGTGTTAGGATGATGAAAGGCAAGCCTTATCCTATACACAATCCCCTACCTATACAATTGTGAGATGAGCATAAAAAGTTCCATATCTCGTAAGGTAAAAAGTTTTTTTGCAAAAGGTACGATGACCAAAATGATGAAAGACAATTCATTTCTCTATCCCAAACCCTACAGGTGATCCATTGCTTAACCCATTTGAGCCTTATACACTTGTGGAGATTCTTTTAAATTACCCCGATCAAGAACCACCCCACATTGACCCTCATCCGAGAGGGTAGAGGTTTGAAACTTTTCACCCCCATTGTGTGACTTAAGTGGGGTGCCGTGAGAGGTGGATCCCTATGCTAGTGCCCACCGAGTTTATGTCACCGGCTGCCAATTGTACGGTGGTTCTCGGGTCATCCAAAAAAAAAAAAGAACCACCCCACATCGGGGTAAATTAGAGGTAGGATGGCATCATAAGGTGAGGAAAATGGAAAGAAATTTTCTTGCTTTCACTTGCATCAATCTTCAAGTCATGCTATTACATTGAATTCATGTGGTAAATTAAGTGTCTTAGGATGACAAAGGGCATTTCTTTCTCTATCCTACATACTTATATCATTTGCCTAGCCCGCTTGAGCCTGCAATTTCATTTCTTTAAATCTAGTTGGTGATCATCACCTACACTGGAGCAAGGCAAAAAGCAATTGTTCAAGTAGCATGGCCTGGAGTGCTGACAAAAGATGAAGACCTAGTGCTGACAGAAGATGAAGACCTCCCATAGGTCCAAATGTTAAAAGCACCATATGGTCATTCAAAATAGAACCAAAGGGTATGAAAAAGCGTGTGCCTAGTAAAAGCAAGGCCAATGCCCATAGATGAAAAAAAGTGAATCAAGATAAGGATTATCAGTTGTAAAAAGATTGTATCTCCAATGGAGCAATAATCAAAGAACTAAAATACTGAGTTTTTACAATCAATGGGGTTCATTATGAAGACAATCTCTGATGGTGAAAAAGAAAACTTGTGGCAATGCCAAGATGATCATCAATTCTCGCCCTTTACACATGTTTTGTGCCTAATGATCCTTTCGTTTCTCAACCCATGAACACAGCCTATGTTACGTCCCTTACAAAATCTCTTCAGATTATGACACTGGAATTAACATGGGAATTCATATGTTTATAAGCATCGCTTAAAGAAGTGAGAGCAAGATTATTTCTTTCTCATTTTGCAGGGTTCTTGACTTGTAAACCCGGAGATGATTACAGAATTATTCTTCAATTGCTATGACTCAAAGAGTCCCTTTGTTAAGCCATTGACCAAGCCTACATTACGAGCCCTATTAAAGACCTCTCAAATTGGTAAGGTCATACTACTTGCGAGAATACTCAGACCCTTGTTGATATGATGGAGTGATTCTCATAAAATAGCCATTCTAAATGAGAGTAAGTGAAAATCCTTTATAATTGAAAGTCTCTCATTTAGTAGAAACCCATGTCATTGTCTTGAGCAACAATTCTCTCCAATGGAAATTTGAGTGATGCTGATATGGTAAAGTCATTATGCATAAATCTTGATTGAACAGTTAAAAATGCCACCGAACTTTGAAATGTGTATTCTAGAGTAGCTCAAATTGTCTACATCTTTAATGAATGCATATAAGTTTTTGCTCTAATCATGTCTGATAGGTAATATTTACTTGAAGACTAAGTAATGCTTAACGTTCAAGTTGCTCCTTGAAGACTTGAGATTCGACGTGCTTTCGTAGCCCAGAGTCAATTTTATCGAACCGGCGTGCTTCTGTAACCTGGATTTCTTTTATATTGACCTGGCATGTTTCCATAGCCCAAAGTCCTTTTCATTAACTCGGCGTGCTTCGTAGCCCGATGTCCCTTTAATAGACCCCGCATGCTTCCATAGCTCGAGTTCCTTTATATTGACCTGGCATGTTTCGTAGCCTAGAGTCATTTTCATTGACTCGATGTGTTTCTATAGCCCGATGTCCCTTTTAATAGACTTGGTATGCTTCCGTAGTCCAGAGTTCCCGACCCGGCATGCTTTCGTAGTCCAGAGTCTTTTTCATCAACTTGGCATGTTTTCGTAGCCTGAAGCCCTTTTCACTGACCTGGCATGATTCCGTAGCCTAGTGTCCTTTATATTGACTAGGCATGCTTTCATAGCCCAAAGTCCCTTTTATCGAACTGGCGTGCTTTTGTAGCCCGAATTTCCTTTATATTGACCTGGCATGCTTCCATAACCTAGAGTTCTTTTCAATGACTCAGCATACTTTCGTAGTCCAATGTCCCTTTTAATAGACCCGGCGTGCTTCCATAGCCCGAAATTCCTTTATATTGACCTAATGTGCTTCTGTAGCCCAAAGTCCTTTTCATTGACTCGGCGTGCTTCTATAGCCCGATGTCCCTATTAATAAACCCGACATGCTTCTGTAACCTAGAGTTCTTATACAATATTTGTTGAATGGTACAGATCCTGTACAATATTTGTTGCTCTAACAAGCGACCGTAGAAAGGTACGAGTCTTGGAAAAGCTATTCCCCATTCAGGCAACCATAGAAATGTATGAGTCCTGGAAAGTGAATCCCCGTTTAGATGACCGTAAAATGGTATGGGTCCTAGATAACATTTGTTTCCTATTTAGGCGACCATAGAAATGTACAGATCTTGGAAAATCATTTTTTTCGTCAAGGCGACCAAAGAAAGGTTCGGGTCCTAGTAAAGCAATTTTCTTACAAAGCCTTGTCGCTATGCTGAGCGACCATAGAAAGGTACAGGTCTTAGATATGTAACACCAACTATCTTGAATTACTCTACCCTCCTTGAAGGTAAGATATTCTAGGTAAGTTCCTTTACTATTTGCATTAGTATTTCCATACAAATTGCATTCCAAAATCTTAACCTCTCATTCTGAATTTGGATGTTTTAATTATTTTCATCTAAACATTTCACTATGGATGTGAATGTTTTTCGATTTTTCTCGTTCTACCTTAATTTGGACTAGGTATTTCGAGTTCCAAAATGTTGACATGTTAGTCTAGATCTGGATATCGTAACTTTTTTCATTTAAACATTTCACTTTGGATGTCAATGTTGTTCGATCTTTCTCGCTATACCTTAGTCTAAATCTAGGTATTTCAAGTTCCAAAATCTTGACATCTTGGTCTATATCTGGATGTCTTCATTATTTTCATCTAAACATTTCACTCTAAATGTGAATGTTTTTCGATCTTTCTCGTTATACCTTAGTCTGAATCTAGGTATTTCGAGTTCCAAAATCTTGACATCTCAATCTGGATTTGGATGTCTTAATTTTTTTCATTTAAACATTTCACTCTGGATGTGAATGTTTTTCGATCTTTCTCGTTATACCTTAGTCTAGGTATTTCGAGTTCCAAAAGCTTGACATCTCAGTCTGGATTTGGATGTCTTAATTATTCTCCTTGAACATTTCATTCTGGATATGAATGCTTTTCGATCTTCTCGTTATACCTTAGTGTCACGCCCCAAACCTTGAGCGTGCGCACCTCCCTAGTGGCTGATAAAACTTGCAACATCCCAGGAAGCGTCGCTGACCCATTCATTTTAATATGCATGCAGAAGTGAAACAATACCCCGACAACATATAGCTTGGGATAGAAAAGCAAGCAACCATTCATAACCAAAATAAGCCTATTTATAAACACACAGGTTTATATACAATACTAGGCCATTTACAAAAGACCGGCTTAACAAAAAGAGAACTATCCTATGACTAGCTAGTCAAACATGGTCGTTGATCCTTCGGACTCCATAGGCTCCAAGGGTGTCGGGTCCTCCACCCTTCCATCAGGAGGGTCAGTTGTACTCTCCCCTAGGATGGCATCAACTACCACAGCAAGAATGTCAAAACCCCTAAGGGGACCCACCTTGAATCCATTGGGTCCGAAGTGAAACCACGCTTTGAATCGATGAGGCACATTATGAAAGATGTCATCTTCAACCCAAACAATGGTCAACACAAGTTCTTAGACCTAGTGACTTCCGAGATCAGGGTAATTAAAAACTCACTTGGTAATCCTCATCGGTCGACTATAACATTCTAGAGGAATCGCTATCTACGAACCTGAAATTTTTAAGCCCACGATGAGGTGAGACAATGTCGAAGAAAGTTCACCCCATAAACTCCAACTAGGAAGGAAATACACCTAGAGGCCTAACCACACAAGTCAGAAGACTTACCTGGCCTCGGTTCCTTTCTCGCAAGTCGAAGTACAATTCATAAGCTCAATCATTGCTTGCACAAGCATGAACTACCGACATACATCGGTTCATCAATTCAATTCAATCCAATGATTCTATACGATTGACACCATCTATCAAAACATACCATCTATTCATTCATCAATTCAATCAATGCTCACACAAGCTGAAATGGATGCATTGCTCTCACAAGCTAATATATGTATAGATGGTAGCTCACACAAGCTAATAGATAGATGATAGCTTGCACAAGCTGATAAATGGATCGTTGCTCCCACAAGCTGACAAATGATCATTGATCTCACAAGCTGACATACAATGCTCACACAAGCGCTATGGTACTTAAAAATCACTCTAGGTGTCAAAATCCGACACCCAGTATTTTCTTATTAAAATATCTATATTTAACAAGCATCACACAATTGCACCATTCAACAATCAATTTGTACAAACTAACCACACTACTACAATCGGTGCAAAAATTCTATCAACCAGCCATCCTAGCATAATTTCCAGAAAATATTAATTAATTATGCTAATCTAATCACCTAAATATGCTTAGCTTAATCTAAACACCCCTTAAGCATCATTAACTCCCTAAGCAGAGTTTAACTAAGCTAATCTAACCACCTTAACATGATTAGCCTAATTTAAACACTCCTTAAGCATCATTAACTCCCTAAGCAGAGTTTAGTGAGTAAACTCACTAGTTTAGCATTCTGGCGATTCCACAGCGACGGCGATGCCAAGGTGGGCAATAAACTTTGAAGTGGCAACACCAACCAAGGCCAAGAAGACAACTAAAATGGGCCTTGAAGAATGAAAGTCCTTGCTGGCTTTAGCTACTGATCTTGGCCAAGAAAGGAGGAAACGGTGGCTAGTTGTGGCTGAAACGGCTAAGGAGGAGGTCCAGTGGCTCGGACAGGTGGGCAGGGGTGATGGCGAGGCTTTTAGTGACCTAGACGGCGGCGAACAGTGGCTGGACGACCTGCTGGATATGCGAGCAGGGGCATATGCAAGCAAGGGACTCGCGGGAATGGTGTGCAAGCAAGCTGGGTGAGTGATCAACCGGCAGGCTCGGTGGACCAAGCAAGCGGCTACGAGGACTGGAAGGTAGTGGTGTGGCTTCGATGGCAACCAAAAAGGCTCGGGGGACTCTGCTGGACATGGGAGGGAGCATAGAACAGCGGGGGACACGCAGTGACGTGCTTGGGCATGTGCGAGCAGCTTTGCTTTGCTAGTTCGGTTCTCTGGTTTCTCCAAGCTTTCTCAAGCTTCATACATGGGGAAAGCAATAGAAAGGAGGGAGAAAGGTCTATTGAAGCAAGGGGACCCCAAGATGGCCTTCAAGCCTCAACACTTGTCCAATTCTCCTCACACATGCGCCAACTAGCCATGGCCCTCACCCTTAGCCATTTTCCTCTCCTTAGCTTCCTTAGGAAGCCTGTCAAATGGTCCAACAAGTTATGCACCATGGGGGCTACAAATTTTGTTCAATTCCCCTTAAATTCCATTAAATTCCTTTTCAAATCAATCCAATTGAACCTCAAACAATTTAGCCAAGGTGTCATTGTCCCTCTTGTGATTTTTCCCCATTAATTGATCCAACATGACGTCTAAAGATGCGATCAAAAATGAATTTTCGCCGAAAATCTCGGTTTCTAGAAAAATCTTTTGAGGATGAGTCGACATTCTTAAAATGAATTGTGAACGACATAACTTTCAATTTCTGAAATTGGGTTTAAATTCGTGATTAATTTCAATCTGGCGCGATTTGAGCACAACCCAATCTACCGGGTAGCTTTTAGGAAACTTTAATGCAATTGACCCATGGTTGATTATTTTCTAGCCACGACATAAATATTCAACACATTGGTGACTCTCGGTTGTCATGAAAATCTCGAGGTTTCAAATACGAACACAGGGTAGCCAAAACGACAAAAAAATCGATCTAGTACCCATCGACGAGAATATTGCAATCAGGTGGAATCACCTATACTCTAATCACATATCTCAATTGAATCGACATATCTTTGATCTTTGTTTGATTCTAACAGTGTCGTAATGATCCTTATAGACTAGCACGATCGAGCAGCCGATTCATAGTCGAATTCTCAAGTCTATTACATTTAAATTCCTTAACGGCTTCACCCGATAGACTAGTTATCTCATGAGTGATCAACTCGGAGAATATAACTATAGGCACGTTGATGAAAAGCCCAACTTATTTAATTGAAAACAGAATCAAAATTTTGGGATTTCACACTTAGTCTAGATCTAGGTATTTCGAGTTCCCAAAATCTTGACATTTCAGTCTGGATCTGAATGTCTTAAATCTTTTTGCTAAACATTTCATTCTGGATATGAATGTTTTTCGATCTTTTTGTCATACCTTAGTTTGAATCTAGATATTTCAATAAACATTAGACTCTTCAAGAAACTTAAATGAAGACCGGGTACTTATTTATCATGTACGTCAAGATGATTTACCGCACTAACCATAAGTAACTACAGGTATGCTCTCTCCTTTTGCATCATATATTTGCATTAGCATGCATCAAATAAATTGCATTTTAAAATGGGATTCATTTTCCAACAAAAAAAAAACATTCATTACATGTGCATGATCAAAATTTAGGTCTCAATTTGTTTTTGAAGGCAACCTCTACGAGCTCACCTTCAAAGATGCTCGCTTGTTGACACCTAAATTTTGGCGACCCAATCAGTTATTTAATGCATTAAAAAATTAGGAATTAATTTTTAACCCCTAAGCAAAAATACTAGAATTAAGTCGTATAGCACAAAGTTTTAGGAGCATCTTTTTATTTGCATTGGGCTGATGACGGATGGGTTCGAATTGGCAATTCTCGAGCTTTAAATTGATGAGTTGGACTAAGCCCATGAAGAGAGCAAATTGGCCCAAGCCCGTATCCTCAAGGAGATATGATGAGTTCATCTTTGCAAGATTTGAAATTTGAGAAAAATCCTATTGCAATTTTGAATCTTTGGCAATGTGTGATAAAATCGGTAGAGAATATTCATTTTGGCAAAAGAAATCTAAAGGAGATATCAAAAATAAAAAACAAATATTGCGTTTGGAAAAAATCCTTATGGATGTTGATTTAAAACCCTAGTCCACTAACCTATAAATAGGTTGCTACACCATAGAAAGGGGAGGCCACACATTGAATATACGGCTGCACAAAACGGGGGTTTTTTTTTTTTTAATCACGTCGAAAGGGGGCTTTTCTCTAAGTTTTCTTGGTCAAAAAATTCAAGACAAAAGAGAAAAGTTTCTTTCTTTAATTTTTTTTTTATCGTTTTTAGGGGCTTCTCTTTGTTCTTCTAAGAACACAACACAAAAACAAAGAAGAAAAGAAAGCTTTAGAGGAAAAGTCAAAGGAAAAGCTGTGCAACAGCAACTATAGAAGGAGACAGAGCGAAAGAGAGAAAGTGTCGTGAGAGAGAGACATGAGAGCAGAAAGAAAGAAAAAAATGAGAGAAAAAGCAAAAGATGAACAACTTCGTGAGTTCCCATTTGATGTCCCCGCTGCCCGCCTCTTTCACGCCACGCCACTTTGCCACCCCGTTATTGCCTCACTTTGCGGCCGCAAAGACCACACTTCCAAATGCAACTAAACTTGAGGGTTCGACTTGAAATCGGCGACTCGACCATGTTCATCCATCGAGATCATTATGACACAGATGTAAATTGATTAGAGATCAGAGATAGGTCGGTTCGACTAAGATGTGTGGTCGATCGTGGGTGATTCCACTAAATTGGAAAATTCTCGTTGACCGGCACTAATTTGATTTTCCTATTATTTTGGTACCCCGTGTGCGTAGTTGAATCCTCGAGATTTTCACGGTAAATCGAGAGTCGCCAATGTATCAAGTGGGTTCATTGTGGCTCGAAGAAAATTGACCATGGGTTATTTGCCCTAAAAGTTCTAAAAACTACTCGACAGCCTAGGTCACGCTAAAAACGCGCTGAATGGAAATTAACAACGAATTTGAGTCCGATTTCAGAAATTGAAGATTCTGTCATATCACAATAAATTCTAGAAATGTAACCTCAGTCTCAGAAGATTTTTTTGTGACCCGAGACTTTTTGGGAAAAAGTCGACATAGGACCGTTTTTGCCCAAAAAAAGCTAGGGATCGTTTTTGGTCGCAAAATTGGGATGCAAGATGGATCCATAGGTAAGGAAAATTATCAATTTGATAATTGAGGTACTAATTGAATTCATTGAGGCCAAATTAGATTGATTCAAGCAAGAACAAGAGTCCAATTGAAGAAGAAACCTTGGAAATTCGTAGCTCCGCCACCACCATGACTTATGGACCATCTAAGAAAGGTTTGTAGAAGGATTTGTGCTGGAAAATTGTTGGGCAAGCCAGCCAAGTTTGGTGGGCAAGCCAAAGACAAACTTGTGGAAAAGCAAGGCCAAGGGGCCCTCCAACCTCATCTTTTCTCTCTCCCTCTCTTCCTCACTAAGCAACCAGCCATCCTCTCCCCTCTACTCTACCACTTTCACACACCACCAGCTGAGGAAGAGTAGCCAGTAGCCTGGGACCATCGCCACAGCCGCACGATGCCGCCGAAATGCCACCGCCTCCGCTGTTCACCCTCCTTGCGCACACACACGCCGTTGCCCCTTGCTATGCCCCACCGCTATCTAGCAGCCCTACTGTGTGTCCCAGGGTTGTCTCGAGACCCCTCCGACTGCCGTGAGTCCGTGTCATTGGTCGTTTGGCCTTGCTGTTGCCTCCACCGGTCTTGTTTGCGTTGCTTAGCCTTCGTTTGCATTGTTTGCAGCCTAGAACAAAGGAGAAACCAGTGGGTTTCCAGCAAGCTAGCTTTAGGCCCGCTTTTAGGTGGTCCCAAGCCTCAGTTGCTTGGCCCACCTTGAGGAAAGTTGAGCCCTACGACGGTCCCATCGTTTTGCACCGAACCATTTGTTAAATGGGTGGGTTTTGCTCACTAATCACTTATTAATTGGTTAATTTTGTTTAAGGGTTGTTTAGATTAGCTTAAGTATGGATTAGTGATAAGCTAGGATGGTTAGATTAGCCTTAGAATGGATCAGTGTAACTTAATTAGTGAGATTTGTGCATTAGATGCTGAATTAGTCGAATCCAGTGAAGTTCCAATAGTTTCGGTTTCTGGACTCTTGCTGATTACCATTTTTGTAGATTGAAATGGGTTACGAATTTGCGGTTGATATCTTTTTAAGAAATTTTTTAGACATCTTCAGTTACAACATATATTTTACTTAGGATTTTTAGAGATTTAAAAGATGGAGATATCAGCTCCGTCATTTGCAAATAGAATCTCGGACTGTGCTGTAACTGGTGACCTTTGAGGATTCTAGGGGTTTTTACCAACTCTTAGGGTTCGAATTTCAAAATGATTTCTTCAAAAAAGTTGTTTTTCATATCTTTTAGTTTAACATACTCAAATTTTAGATCAAATGGACATGGTTTAGATCTCAAACCAAACTGATTTTGGAAAACAGACTTTTTGGAAAACGGACACAGTTTTGAACTGGATTGAGCAATTTACTGGGCCGAATCTAGAAGGATCTGGGTTTAGATGTCTTCATGAAAAATGTTCGTTTATGTGTCTGCTACGACATATTTAAATTTGAAAATTTTATGAACTCATTTTATTAGATTTCTAGTTTTAAACTTGGAGATGTTTAAGTGGGCCTATTCTGCTGATTAGAGGCGGTTATGAGTTGTGATGGTTCTTGATACTTTACTTGCTGGAAATGATACATTTGGTGATGTGGTTACTCTATGTTATGCCTTGAGGACTATGTATGATGAGGCACGAATGGTTATTTCATGGTTGTGGTGTTGTTGGTATAATGCTTACTGGTTTGTGCAAAATTGATGATGTATGGTTGGTTTGTGACATGCCTAGAACTTATGCTTGATAATCGTGTGGGTGATGCTCCTAAGTGGAAAGCCCGTGCCTATGTAGCGATAATTAAATGTGCCTGTATGGCGATAATTAATCATGCTTGTGTGGTGTAGAACGTGCTTGTGTGGCGTAATACCGAGCCTGTTTGGTCGTATTTATGTGTGTGTCAGGTATAGTGCCCGTGTGGTTGAAATTAATTGGAAGGCATGAGTTAACCACATCGTTTATGGGACTCACGCATGAATCGATGGCATGTAGGGTGTGGCAATGGCTAGGTAAGATTGCTTGTGATGTGACTCATGTGTGATTGATGAAATACATCATCTAATGGTCATGTGCGGTGCGTGTATCATGTTGAATTATAACGTGCAGAGAATGGCATACTAGGTAAGGATGGATGAAAATTGACAGTTGTCTATTCAAATTCTATGGATGTGCTTAGGCAGCCCCTAAGGCATATTTTCTTCCTAATCGGGTCTTAAGGAGTAGAACTCGCTGAGACATTGTCTCACTGGTTATTGAATAACCATTTTCAGGTCCGTAGATGGTGTTAGTAAAGGACCAGAAGCCCGGAGTTCATGAGATGAAGTCTGAAGAATCGATGACCATGTTGGACTAGCTACTCGTAGATAATTCTCTTTTGTAGGGAGCCGATTCCTTTCTCGTAAACCTTTATCTATAGACTCAGGTGTTTATAAAAATGTATATTTTGAAAAAGTAGGCCCTACTTTTTTATCCCATTGTATTGTTGTTTGGGGATTTTATAAATGCTTCCGCATGAGCATTTAAATGAATGGGTCGGCGATGTGTCCTGCGACATCGCTATTTAATCGACCAAGAAGGGATGAGCACGTGCCCGGAGGATCGGGGCATGACACTTGTCCCCCGCATCCACTATCACTCTTGCAGCTGAACCCGATGCCTGCAGCGCCTCTGACCTGCAATGCCAGAACCGAACGCCAAGCCACCCCACGACCCAGCGCCAATGCCCACTGCTACAGCCTTCGCCTCTAGCCGCGACACTGCTACTGGCGTTTCCCCATTGCCTGCAACCCACGCTGAACTACAGCGACTTGATGCCCTTGTAGCTCCTCCGCTCATGACACCCATCGCCATGCGTCTTCCAATCCCTTCTCCGGAGCTTCGAACGTTGGTAGCTCCTCCGCCCATAGCTGTCTTGTTATATCCTGAAATTTAGGTTCTATCTTCAATTGAATAAGTGGGGTTTTTTTCATCGATGCGCTTATTGTTCTTTTCCCTTAACTGATCACTCACGGGATAACTAGTCCATCAGGTGAAGCCAACCATGCTAATCTGCAAGGGTTATTACAGCACTATAAAAATTGATAAGAGACCGGAGATAGGTCAATTCAATAGAGGTGTGTGATTAGTGGATGGGTGATTCCATCTAATTGGAAAATTTCTATCGATCGGCATTAGACTGATTTTTTTTGTCATTTATGTACCTTGTGTCCTATTTAAAATCTCAAGATTTTCACGATAATCAAGAGTCACTAATATGTCGAAGATGCACATTGTAACTTGAAGATAATCAACCATAGGTCAATTACACTAAAAAATCTTAAAAGCTACCAGTCGGCTAGGTCACGCCAAAATCACGCAATATTGAAATTAACCGCGAATCTAAACGCAATTTCAAAAATTGAAAGTTCTGTCATGTCACGAGTCATTTTAAGAACGCCAACTCATCCTCCGAAGATTTTTTCCGCAAACTGAGATTTTTGGTGGAAATTCAAAGTCAGGGCATTTTTTACCGAAAAATTCAAGGTACCATTTTTTATCGCGTTTTTGAGATGCAAGTTGGTCTATTATCAAGGAAAAATGTCAATTCGGTCGAGAATACATTGGTAGAATTTATGGGGACTGGTTTAGGTGCAATTAAGAAGAATTGGTTCAATTTAGGGAAGTGGTGACCAAATTCATAAGCCCCCTTGATGCACAACCTTTTAGACCCTTTGGCAAGTGTATTGGGGAAGTATGGAGTGGGTAAGGGCTGCTGGACATTGGTTGAAGACGTGGGCCATGTTGGTGGGCTCAAAGGGGACAAAGAAGCCATCTAGAAGGTTTGGTGGCCCCCTTCCAAGTCTTCAGCCATTCCATCTTCTTCAGCAACCTACTTTCTCCATTTCCAAGCCATTTGAAGCTCCAAAGAATCATAGAACCGAGCCAGCCACCGCCTCTACTCGTTGCACACTCACCGGATAGCCACTATCTATCACGTCATTTTACGTGAGCCCCGCGAGAGCTCGCACCCCTACCGCTTCGTCCCACCTCCCCATTCATCGTCCGCCTCTCTCTCGCCATCCCCAAACAAACTCAAGCCACTGTCCATCCCATCGAAGCCCCTGGCCGCCCGTCCCACCCATCCTGCTGCCGTGAAGCCCCGCCTAGCCCCGCTGCTTCGTCGTCGCCCCTTCTCGCTGCTTTAAGCCACTCGAGCATCCTCTTGGCCCAAGAAGCAGAGGCCAAGCCCCCTCGGCCAAACGGTGGCTGTTGGGCCTATTTTGGGCTGCTTCTAGACCCCGCTTGGCTTCACCATAGGCTCAATTATTGCCCGTCTCCGCGTTACCGTTGCCGTGGACTCACTGGATTGCAAAATCGGTGAGTTTACTCGCTAAATTTTCTTAGAGGATTAATGATACTTAATGGGTGATTAGCTTAAGTTAATTAGCGATTAGGTGATTAGTTAAAACGGATTAGCAATTTAATTATTTGATTTTGCATGTTAGGTGATTAAAGTAGCATAATTAGAGACTATATAAGTTGTATTATATATCTAGATTGGTTCGGAAATTTTCCGGACCCATTTTGATATTTAATTAGGTGTTTCCGACCTAAGTTTCTATTTGCGGCATTTAATTGTATTTCTTTAATTAATTTTGGTAATTATTTAATTATTTATTATTTATAGAAATTAGACCGGGACAGCCGGTGACCGGAATTTTGTGGTGATCGCAATGCTAAGCTCGGTTTATTTAATGGAGTGCTGATTTGTGCAAATTGAGTGTTATTTGTAATTTTTAATATTTATCCCAAAATTGTGTAATTTTGGTATTTAATCAAAAAATACCAGGGCGTCGGTTTTTCACACTAAAAATGTTTTCAGACATTATGTAAATAGTGAGACTTTTGAAAAGAAATATATTGCATTCTTTGGCTCGGGCTAATCATGTACCTAAACACAATTATTTTTATCGGGTATATTTTAACATGGTGAAATTAGGCCAAGTCCATTTTTTAATTGAGGAATTGGTGTGCAAAGCACAAGATCCTTGGTCGAGATTGATTTATTGTAATTCAACTTGTGTGAGCATTGGGATACGTCAGCTTGTGAGAGCGGGATACTATATTAGCTTATAAGAGCTCGATATGTCAGCTTGTGAGAGTAGTATACCTTATCAACTTGTGTGAGCATTGATCATTCATAAGCTTGTGAGAGCAAGGGTCCATATATCAGCCTCATGCAAGCTACTATCAATCTATATCAGCTTATGCGAGCTACTATCTATCCATTTCAGCTTGTGTGAGGGTGGTTTGTGTAGACGGTATCGGATAAATAGTATTGAATTAATAGATAGTATTGATTGGATCGAACGATCGTTGGTATTGAATGATCAATTGAATGATTGCTTGGTTGAGATTATGAATTGTGCTGATGTGTAGGAACCCATGAGGACCATTGTCTGGGTTGATGCGGGTCTACCTTGTAAACCCCATCAATTCAGAGCATGGTACCATTGCGGGCGAGATGGACTCAAGGAGGGCTCGTTGTAGGATTCTAATATACTTGTGTTGGTGTTAGAGATCGCTTTTGGCGTGGGAATAGCTGACCCTCCTGGCGGAGCGGTGGTGGACCCAAGTCCCTAGGAGAGTTCGAAGTTTTCGGTTAGGGACTTGTGAGCTTAGAGGACCCGTAGGCTTGTGAGCTTGTATAGGCTTTTGCCTTTAAACTAGTATTGTAAATAAACTAGTTAGCTGTGTACAAAGGTGCGTTGTGGTTGTGAATATTTAATGCCCTGCTTTTCTATCACATATGTGTGTTGTCTGGGATTTATTTATATGCTTCCACATGCGCATTAAAATGAATGGGTCTGTGATACGTCCTGGGACGTCGCAAGTTAATCAACCATCGAGGGATGGGCACGCGCTTGAGGATCAAGGTGTGACATCCTTGCCCGAAGTGGTATCAAAGCTGGTCGATAGCTGAAGTGATAAGGTACGATAAGTTATGGGATAGTTAGTAGGAAAGACCTTTATTTCATGCTAGTGCATGTCAATGATAGTTGTTTGGTAAATTGTATGTGTGGATTCCTCAACTTCTAATTCTGTGTAGAATTGGAAGGTAGGTTTCTGTAGAAAACTTGTGCAATGTGTGATCAAGAGCAGAGAACTCCTAGAAAATGAACCATAGGACCTGTGACGCAGGGTAGGACGCCGACAAGGGTTGGTACCCCAAAGAAGTCGTGGTTGAGTGCCAACTCCTGTTGGTGCTGGCATAGTAGCCCCTAATGATCCCAGGATTGAAGGGATCATGCAGGCGCTTGAAGCGATGAGAGATCTAACAGGGCAACAGGCCCAGAATCAAGTCGCTGTCGCTCAAGCTACCATTACTGCTGCTGCTGTGGCCGTTGCTAAAGCCGCAGCCACCGCTGCTCCTACCATTGTCCCAGCTAAGAACATGGTCGTATCAAGAGAAAGACTGATTCATAAGTTGATGGAACAATTCTTTAAGCTAAACCCGCTCAGGTTCACTGGTGCCGGAGACCTCAAGATTGCATCTCTTTGGATCCAAGATCTAGAGAAGGCTTTTGCAATGCTAATGTGTAGTAAGGAGGAAACGGTTGTCTTGGAAGTATATCAACCGCAAAGTAAAGCAAATACCTAGTGGAGGGCCACTAGAGGCACAATATTCCTAGAAGGCGTAGTCCTAGTGTGGAACGCTTTCCTCAAATCTTTTAATAGCAAGTACTTTTCGAGTAACGCCCGAGAACAGAAGATGGAGGAATTTCATTGGCTCCGCCAGGGAATAATGAGCATGGATCAGTACGAAACTAAGTTCATGGAACTGTCACGAGTACACTCCAAGACTAATAGAGGATCCCTTAGACAAAGCTCGGAGGTTTGGGAATGGCCTTCGACTAGAGCTGAAGAATCTGTTGGTGCTATTTGATTTGAAGGATTATAATGAGGTGTACAGTTAAGCCCAGCTAATTGAGAGGAATTTAAATGAACAAGCCGCCTCGTCTGGATCAAGGTTTAGTTTGAACAGAGAAGGGACCAGTTCGAGAAGAAGCCCATGACCAGAGGAAGGTTCCATGTGCCGTCCACTAGGAAGGGTGGAATTGGCAAATCGCGCCAATCGAATGGCACGTGTCGCTTTTGTGGGAGGCGAAATGGTTCGACCCTATGCCCTTTAAGGACGGGTGCCCGTTTTAAATGTTACCAACAAGATCACCTAGCCAGAGATTGTCCCAGAAGACCGAGTGGACAATGGTAGTTACCGCCACTTTGCCCGGTGATGTGTCGGATTAGGGGTGTAACGCCATAGATGCATCACGGGGTAAACTGATCAAACCCCCAGCTCAAGGTCGAGTGTACACCATCACGAGAGGATAAGCAGAGGACTCACCTGATATGATTACAGGTACAGTTTCATTGAAGAACCATGCTACTTATGCTTTATTTGACCCCGACGTGACTCATTCTTTTATAGTTGAACAATTTGTTCAGTTGATAGGATTGAGTCCTAAGTTGTTGGAGTCAGTAGTTAACATATCTACACCGTTAAAGGATAAGGTGTTGTCTGCATTGGGTTGTTCGGGTTGCAAGTTAGCGATTTGTGAGTAAAAGGGGAGGATAGACTTGTTAATCCTAGCCATGTATGATTTTGATTTGATAATTGGCATGGATTGGCTCACCAAGCAACGAGCTAAGAAGGACTACTATCGTAAAGTGATTCAGTTTAATCCGTTAATGGGTGAGAGTTTCGAGTTTGTTGGGAGTCGAGGAGGACCCTCGATTACCTTAATCTCGTCACTTAAGGCATCCCGTTTGTTAGACGGGGATTGCCAAGGTTACTTGGCGACTATCGTTGATATGACAATTGAGTTGAGGAACTGAAGGTTGACATCTTAGTAGTCCAAGAATTTCCATATGTGTTTTTGAAAGGAATTACTAGGCATGCCGCCAAAAAGAGAGATAGAATTCGTGATTGAGCTAGCACCCAAGACAGAGCCAATCTTTAAGGCTCCTTACCAAATGGTGTTATTTGAATTGGAAGAACTGAAAGTGCAAATGCAAGAGTTGTTGGATATGGGATTCATACGTCCAAGTGCATTACCTTAGGCAGCACTAGTTCTGCTCATGAAGAAGAAAGATGGTTCGTTGCGCCTGTGCATCGACTATCATCAATTAAATTAGGTGACAATCAAGAACAAGTATTCGCTCTTGATGATCAACAACCTATTTGACCAGCTTCATGAAGCGTCGATATTTTCAAAGATCGACTTAATGATGGGATATCATAAGCTAAGAATCAAAAAGGAGGACATACTGAAGTCAGCATTTCATACTCAATATGGCCATTATGAGTTTACGATAATGCCGTTTGGATTGACGAACACCCTAGCTGCTTTTATGGATCTGATGAACCGAGTGTTTAAAGAGTATCTAGATCAATTTGTAATCGTGTTCATTGATGATATTTTGGTGTATTCGAGGAGTTATGAGGAGCACGATAGGCATTTGAGGATGGTACTCCAGACCCTGAAGAATCATGAGTCTAGGTCACGTGATTTCAGGCAAAGGAATGTCCATGGACCCAACCAAGATTGTAGTTATCAGCTGGCCAAGATCGACAACCGTGACCGAGATCATAAGTTTTTGAGTTTAGTAGGGTACTATAGAAGGTTTGTGGAAGGGTTTTCAGCATTAGCGTCGCCGTTGACTCGACTTTTGAAGAAGGAAGAAAAATTTATGTGGACAAGCAAGTGCAAGCATAGTTTCTGAGAGCTTAAGCAGAAGTTGACTACTGCACTTGTGTCGACCATTCCATCTATTCCTGGATGATACAAGATCTATAGTGATGCGTCATTTAGAGGACTGGGTTACGTGTTGATGCAATATGGTAGAGTTGTTGCATATGAGCCCCGTCAGTTGAGACCTCATGAGCAGAATTACCCAATGCATGACTTGGAACTCGCAGCAATCATTTTCACTCTGAAAATTTGGAGACATTATTTGTGTGGAGAAAGATTCAAGATCTTCACTGACCATTAAAGTCTAAAGTATCTATTATCTCAGAAAGAGTTGAATATGAGACAGCGTCGCTGGATGGAACTTCTAAAGGACTATGATTGTGATATTATATATCACCCTGGAAAGGCAAATAAGGTCACATACCCTTTGAGTTAAAAGTCTTCAATGGCATAGATGATGGCCAAGGAATGGACTTTACTTGAGAAGGCTCGAGATTCAGTTTTCAAATTTGAGGTAGGCCATCTTTCGAATCTTATAGCCACCCTCAGAATTGAGCCGAAAATGCAAATCAAAATCAAGATGCTTCAGTGGACAAACCCAAAGATTTAGAAAATCCTGCTAGAAAATGCCGAGAAGAAGAAAGCTGACTTTCAGATTTTCTGACGACAAAACACTAAGTTCCCAAGGACGATTATGTGTACATGACGATGCAGTGCTCAAGGAAGAGATCATGTCAAAAGCTCATCGTAACACTTACAACATTCATCTTAGTGGTAAGAAGATGTATCAGAATCTACGTCAACACTATTGGTAGTCCGGTATGAAGGCGGACATCGCCAAGCATGTCGCTAAGTGCCTAACGTGTCAGCAAGTGAAAACACGGCATTGTAAACCGGAAGGACTTCTGCAACCTCTTGAGATTCCTAAGTGGAAATGGGAGCACATCATAATGGACTTTGAGACATGCTTACCAAGGAGTTAGATGGGTAATGATTCTATTTGGGTGGTGGTCGATAAACTGACAAAGTCAGCTCACTTTGTTACGGTATGAAAGGACCTTGATTTGGACAGGCACATAGAGTTGTACAAGCATCAAATAGTTCGTCTACATGGAGTGCTAATCACGATTACTTCCGACTGAGACTCGAGATTCACAGCTGCTTTTTGGAAGAGTTTACAAGCTACCTTAAGAACGAAGCTGCACTACAGTTTGGCCTATCATCCTCAGACAAACGGCTAGTCTGAGAGGACAATTCAAATCCTTGAAGACATGCTACGAGCTTGCATATTGGATTTCAAGGGAAGTTGGGAGGAACAGCTTCATCTTGTCGAGTTTACCTACAACAATAGCTACTAGCGAGTATTCAGATGGCTCCGTTCAAAGCGTTGTATGGCAGAGCGTGCAAAGCGCCAGTGTGTTGGGATGAGGTCGGGAAACAAAAGATCACAAGTCCGAAGTTAGTTCGGCAGTTAGTGGATGCAGTTGCCGTCATCAGGGACAAACTAAAGACCGCTTAAAGCTATTAGAAAAGCTACGCAAATAAGCGTTGAAGGCCTTTGGGTGATCACGTCTTTCTAAAGGTGTCACTAATGAGGGGTATCCCACTCCAGTCATTGCTTTTCTTTTTGTTACTTCAAAAGTTGTTAGGATGAGTAGCAGGAGCAACTTTTAATTTATTATGAACCCAAGTTGTCTCTTCAACATAGATGCGTCTCTTTTCTAAGAAGGAGGCTCTAATAAATAAACGAGAAAAAGGCTTGAATGGGCCCCTCTCCCATATATGCACTTTGGTAAGTAGAGAAAGTTGAGTTTGAGGTACGCAGGTCCCTTTGAGATTCTAGAGAGAATCAGGATCCTAGTGTATCATCTTGTATTGCCACCGAGGTTGGCACAAGTGCATGACATCTTTTACGTGTTGATGTTGAGGAAGTATGAGCTGACCCAACCCACGTGCTTAATTTTGTGAAATTAGACGTGGACGACGTAGTGTTGTACCTAGAAACCCCGGTTTAGATTATGGATCTGAAAGAACAGATTATGTACCAAGACTCTCCTGTTGATTAAAATAGTCTAGCAACACCACGGCATCAAGGAGTAACATGGGAAAGTGAGGATTCGATGAGGCGACTATACCCCCACCTTTTTGTGTAAAGATTTGTAATGGCTTAAATTTCAAGGAGGAAATTTTTATAAGAGGGGAAGAGTTGTGACATCCTAAAATTCAGGTTTTGTCTTCGACTGAAAAGTTGGGCTTTTTATCGACGCGTCTATAGTTCTTTTCCACCGAACCGATCACTCATGAGATAACTAGTCTATTAGGCGAAGCTGTTAAGGAATTTTAATGCATTGGACTTGATAATTCGACCAGGAATCGGCTGCTTGACCGTGCTAATCTGCAAGGGTCATTCCGACACTTTGAAATTGATTAGAGACCCAAAATAAGTCGATTCAATAGAGGTATGTGATTAGTGGATGGGTGATTCCACCTAATTGCAAAATTTTCTGTCAATCGGCACTAGACCGATTTTTCTATTATTTTTGTATCCGGTGTACGTATTGAAACCTCGAGATTTTCACGATAATCGAGAGTTGCCAATGTGTCAAAGATGCACGTTGTGACTTGAAAATAATCAATTACGGGTCAATTGCACTGAAAATTCCTAAAAGCTACCAGGTCGGCCAGGTCACATTAAAATCACGCCAGATTGAAATTAACCACGGATTTGAACCTAATTTCAGAAATTGAAAGTTTTATCATATCACGAGTCATTTTAGGAACATCGACTCATCCTCCGAAGATTTTTCTGCAAACCGAGATTTTTTGGCGGAAATTTATAGGGCTTTTTACCACATTTTGGGGATGCAACCTGGTTTTATTGGCAAGGAAAAATGTCAATTTGGTCGATGACACTTTGATGGAATTTATGGGGACCGGTTTAGGTCCAATTGAAGAAGAATTTGTTCAATTTGGGGAAGTTGTGACCAAATTCGTAGGCCCCCTTGGTGAACAACCTTTTTCACCCTTTGGCAAGTGTGTTGGGGAAGTTTGGAGTGGGTAAGGGCTGTTGGACATTGGCTGAAGAAGTGGGCCATGTTGGTAGGCTGAAAGAAGCCAGCTAGAAGGTTTGGTGACCCCCCTCCAAGTCTTCAGCCATTCCATCTTCTTCACAAGCCTACTTTCTCCATTTCCAAGCTACTTGAAGCTCCAAGAACCAAAGAACCGAGCCAGCCACCGCCCCTACCTGTTGCACGCCCGCCGAACAGCCACCGCCCTCTACATCGCGTCGCATGAGCCATGCATGAGCCCGCGCCCTTGCCGCGTCGTCCCACCTCCCTGTTCATCGTTTGCCTCTGTCTCGTAGTCCCCGAACTGCCTCAAGCCACCGTCCACCCCATCAAAGCCCCCCAGCCACCCAACCTACCACCTTGAAGCCCCGCCTAGCCCTACTACTCTGTTGCCACCCCTTCTTACTGCTCTAGGCCACTCGAGCAGCCTCTCGGCCCACGGAGCAGAGGCCGAGCGCCCTTAGCCCAGCAATGGCTATTGGGCCCATTTTGGGCCACTTTTGGGCCCTGTTTGGCTTCATCGTAGGCTCGGTTATTGCCCATCTCCGCATTACCGTCGCCGGACTCACCGAATCGCAAAACTGGTGAGTTTACTCACTAAACTTTGTTTAGGGAGTTAATGATGCTTAAGGAGTGATTAGCTTAAGTTAATTAGTGATTATGTGGTTAGTTAGAACAGATTAGCAATTTAATTATTCTATTTTGCATGTTATGTGGTTAGAGTAGCGTTATTAGAGACAAGATAAGTTGTATTATTTATCTAAATTGGTTCAGATATTTTTCAGGCATGTTTCAGTATTTCATTAAGCGTTTCCAACCTAAGTTTCTATTTTTAGCATTTAATTGTATTTATTTAAAAATTTTGGTAATTATTTAATTATTTATTATTTTCCTAAAATTAAATCGCGATAGCCGGTGACAAGAATTTGGGTATTTATCCCAAAATTGAGTAATTTTGGTATTTAATCGAAAATACCGGGGCATCGGTTTTAACACCGAAAATGTTTTCAAACACTATATAAATAGTTGGATGTGTTAAAAGAAAGATATTGCATTTTTGGCTTAGGCGGACCATGTACCCACACACGATTATTTTTATCGGGAATATTTTAACACGGTGAAATCAAGCCATGTCCGTTATTTAATTAAGGAATTGGTGTGCAAAGCACAAGATCCTTACCACCGCTCTCAATGGCGCAGCTACCTCAGGCTCTCTCCCTCTCACGAAGGGGAGAAGTTCAAATTCTAATGGTGTTGTTAGGGATTCTTACCTAGAGTACTGTGGTGGTGGGTCCTGCAGTCGCTCCCCCAGGGTTTGCTTGCTGGCCGTCGGCTTGCAGGGTTCCCTAGGATACCAAAAAAAAAAAAGCACAAGATCTTTGATCGAGATTGATTGATTGTAATTCAGCTTGTGTGAGCATTGGGATACATCAACTTGTGAGAACATTATACTATATCACCCTATAAGAGCACAATATATCAGCTTGTGAGAAGATTAATCGTTTATCAGCTTGTGAGAGCAACAATCTATATATCAGCTTATGCGAGCTACTATTTATCTATATCAGCTTGTGCAAGCTACTATTTATCCATTTCAGCTTGTGTGAGCATGGTTTGTGTTGATTGGATTGAACGATCATTGGTATTGAATGATCGATTGAATGATTGCTTGGTTGAGATTATAAACTACGCTGACGTGCCGGAGGGAACTGAAGCAAGGTAAGTCTACTAACTTGTGTGTATAATGCCTCTAGGCATATTTCCTTCCTAGTCAAAGTTTAGGAGGTGAACTTGCTAAGATTGTCTCACCCCGTTATGGGCTCAACCTTTTTAGGTCTGTAGATGGCTACTCCTCTTGGGTGTTTTGGCCAACCTAAGAGGGTCACTAAATAGGTCCTGCAGATTCCTCTTCCCGGGGGCCAAAGAGCCTGGGTCTACGAACTCGTGAGGACCATTGTCTGGGTTGATGTGGGTCCATCTCATAGGGTACCCCATCAATTCAGAGCATGGTAATGTTGTGAGCGAGGTGGACTCAAGGAGGGCCCCTTGTAGGATTTTGATATACCTGTGTCGATGTTGGAGATCGCTTTTGGCATGGGAACAATTGACCCTCCTGGGAGGTCAGTGGTGGACCCAAGTCTCGAGGAGAGTTTGAAGTTTTCAGTTGGGGACTCATGGGCTTAGAAGACCTGTAGGCTTGTGAGCTTGTATAGACTTTTGCCTTTAGACTAGTATTGTAAATAAACTAGTCAACTGTGTATAAAGATGTGTTATGGTCGTGAAAATTTGTGGCCCTGCTTTTCTATCCCATCTTTGTGTTGTCTGGGGATTTATTTATACGCTTCCACATACGCATTAAAATAAATAGGTTGGCGACGTGTCTTGAGACATCACAAGTTAATCGAGCACCAAAAGATGGGTAGGCGCTTGAGGATCGGGGTAGGACATGTCCATTACCATAGTGACCCATCCCCGTGTCACGCCGAGTCACAAGCCGCTGTTTGTTAAACCCAGATTTGGAGAAAATTCAAATTAGGTAGTTTATTTTATTTTATTTTTTTTATATTTTGATTCTTTATCTGAAGTATTCCTTGATGTATCCAATTGAAAAGCCTTGATATGTCATGATATTCATAACTCGAGGAGCCTTTTAAAATTAGGGATTGACCCGTCCGATTTTCACGCCTGAAATTCGACTCACAAATTGCACGGAAAATCGCTAATCTAATCTCATGCTCGAAATTCGATTCGCGATTTTATTTAAATTGACCAATTCAATCCCATGCATGGGATATGATTCATCAATTTATGTATATCGATTTTGTCTTCTTGGATGTGCTATCGTGTCATTTGAGTCGATTTTGTTTTAAAAAAAAAAAAAAATCCAAAAAATCTGAGTTAGATCAGGTTCATGCTAGAATATTTCTTGTTTTAGGATTATTTTGCATAGGGAGTTTATTTATTTCGAATTTTTGAAAAAAATTAAAAAGGATTCATTTAGGATGTTATTTAAAAAAAAAAATTAAGCTGCACGTTTAGTTATTTGTCAATTTTAATTTCGAATTTCATAGAAAAGAAGAGGAAAAAAAAACTAAAATTAGGGCATTCTTTGCATGTCATTGCATGTTAGGATAAGATTGCATGTTTATGTTTTTTAATTAATTATAGGTTTAGATAATTTCTCCTAGATAGGTTGCATTTTAGGATTGCTTGGTTAAGATAATGTTCTAGTTTAAATTACGATTGGGCTTAACCTAATTCCTAATACAAGTTGGATGATATCTTAATCAACATATTTAATTTTCACATTTTTCTAATTTCGAATTTCATGGAAAATACCAAAAAAATTTTCTTTAAATAAATTGATTTCATTCTCTAGGATAGGTTGCATGCTCATTAAGAAAACACAAAACATTTCATTTACGTCATATAGTTTGGGTCATATTGCCACGTCATTTCATTTCATGTTAGATTAGTAGCATGCATTGCATAAAGCATTATTCTCATTAAATGAGTGCAAAAAAAAAAAAAGTAATTTCACGTTAGATTAGTATTCATTTCTAGAACCATCGATATGAATTCTGATCTAACATTACGAATCTTTCGATGTCCTACAATTTATTCACTACTTTATCTGAGTGTTAAATTGATAGTTTGCGCACCCGCTTGATAACCTCACATGTTAAGGGAATAAATTAAAATCAATTCAAGCTGCTTGCAAAATATTTTTTCAAAATAAAAGAGAAATGAATTGAAAGGGCGTTAGAAAAATCTAACTCAATCAAGTCCCCAAACTCACAAATCTTTGGTTCATAGGAGCAAGTAAATATCCCTTTACTTTACTTGGGTTTCTAATCGACCCACCAAAAATAGATTAGTGACGACTCCTAATTGAAAAAGCATTTACATGTTAAGAACTTGAACCTAAGTCACGAATTGGTATGGGCTTGGGACAACCCGAGCTACTTTAGGCTTAGTAATCCATTAGCCAAACTCAAGGTGGTTCACCCGAAATTTTGGTCGCGACACCTAGTCATCAAATGAAAAAGTCTACATGTGAATTTGCCAAAATTAAAGTCAGCCAAGGATAGCCACTGAGAAATTATGCTCATTAGATACGTGATCTCAAGAATCATGAAGAATGACTCGAGACCCTTAATTAGGGCTAAAAATGGATTTTTTTCCTAACATGCCAGATCACTTAACTGATTAAATAAGTGAATGAAATATAACATCTAGATCAAATTTCGTGAAAGAAACTAAGCTAGAATATCACTAGTAAAGAAGTAATTTTATTTTTGGCCGATTTTAAATCTAAATCTGAAAATATTAGAAAATCAAGTTCTTAATCAATTCTTGAGAAATTTTTATGGCCAAAGTCAAATTGAAGCTAAAATAAGGTGATTTGTGGGTTTTCACTTTTTCAATTTTTTTAATCAAAGGGTTGAGTTAATGACTAAAATGTTAATTAATGGGTGAAAACTTTGATTTTGAAAATTTTTATGGCCAAAGTGAAATTGGGACCATTTAAAACTTTTTGTACAAAAAGCCAAATTTTGACCCAGACTTTTTGGTTAAAACACAAAAGTCAACTTTTTACTTTTTAAGTTTTTGATGAAAATGAGTAAGAAATTAGTCACAAATGAAGAGCCAGTAAAAAGAAATGTAAAATGATACTTTTTATTTGAGAAATGGACTCCATCGCGATCAATGACCTTAATCTCAAATTTTTATGTTAAACGACACGTAAGCTAAAAATTAAGTGTCAACACATATCACCAAATTCAAACTTCCATCTTTTAAAATGAAAGCATACTTTAAGGTCCAGATATTTTTTTTTTTGTCGAAAGAAAATTGTATTCATCATTTAAAAGGATGAAGAAGTACATAGTTTTTATGATAAAGCAAATCAATATAGAGCATGAATACTAAAAACAAAGCCACATCCAGAACACAAGGAGGATTGATGGAGCAATTCTAGAGTTAAACACAAGTTCATTCCACATAAAATAGATCTGTCAAACAAAATCGGCGGTCGATCACTGGATCTTGTGCCTTTGTCAATGATGAGCACATGCCAAAAAATCATTTTTGAATAATTATGATGTTGCCAGTTGGCCATGTGCGCCTAGGTTCAGCTTCCTCTATACAATCATCGTGACATCCCAAATTTTCAATCCTATTTTCTATTGAATAAATCAGGCATTTCATCAACGCACCTATAGGGCTGTTCTCAGAGATGATCACTCTCGAGATAACTAGACTATCTGGGGAAACAATTAAGGAATTTTAACGCAATAGACTTGAGAATTCGACTAGGAATCGTTTCTCGACCGTGCTCATCCTTAGAGGCCATTACGGCACAATTAAAAATCAATCGGAGGTCGAGATAGGTCAGTTCGATAGAGATGTGTGGTTAAACGTGGGTGACTCCACTAATTTGGAAAATTCTCGTCAACCAGTACTAGACTGATTTTTCTATCGTTTTGGTGCACAGTGTTCGTATTTGAATCCTTGAGATTTTCACAACAACTGAGAGTCGCCAATGTGTCAAGTGGGTTCATTGTAGCTCGAAGAAAATCGACCACAGGTCATTCGCACTAAAAACTTCTGAAAACTACCCGGTAGCTTAGGTCAGGCTAAAATCGCGCCTGAGTGAAAATAACCGCAAATTTGAATCCGATTTCAGAAATTTAAAATTCTGTCATGTCACAATTATTTCTAGGAGTGTCAACTCAATCTCAGAAGATTTTTCTGCAACTCGAGATTTTTTAGGAAAAAGTCGTCTTAGGGTCATTTTCGTTCAGAAAATGTCATGGATCATTTTTTATAGCAAAATTAGAAAGCAAGAAGGTTGTATTGATGAGGAAAAATACCAATTGAATTGGTGTGGTGTCGATTGATTTTATTGAGGTCGATTGGTGTTGATTTAATGTGGAAATTGTGTCCAGTTGAGAGGAAAACCATTGAAATTCGTAGCTCCCCCTATGCCTATGGTTTTTGGACCATTTCAAGGTTGCAAAGTGAAGGCATTGGTGGCTAAATGAGGGCCAATGAGGTGCTGGTGGCTGAGGTTGGTCAAGGGGGACATTTGAAGAGAAAAATTTGGCCAAGGTGGATCCCTTGCTCTCTCTCTCTCTCTCTCTCTTCCTCTCTCCCTCCAAGACCGATGACCACACCTTCCTCTCCATTTGTGCCTTGCTTGAGCTTAGCAAACCAAGAGAGAAGCCATCGTTCGAAGCCACATGCCGCCGAGACGCCATCCATCATTCACGCACCTCACCACCACGCGCGCATGTGCCTGCCTTGTCATGCCCAACTCGCCGTCATTCCTACCAGCTCACGTGTCCAGCTATGCCTCGCCACCTAGCAGACCACTATCAGAGCCTCTGCTACCACCGTGAGCCACCGTCTCCGCCTGTTCAAGCGGCACGAGTTTCCACCGGTCCACCACTACCCTTACTGCACTGAACCAGCCCCATTGCACCTCAAAATAGAAGCAAAAGTAGTTGGTCTCAAGCCCACTGTTTAGCCCGTTTTGAGGTGGTTCCGTACCTCATTTGCTAGGCCCACTTTGAAGGAAGTTGTTCCTCATGCGTTCCTATCGATTTGAACCGACCGACTCGCGAATCAAGTGTGTTTAACTCACTAATCCTCTTTTAGGAGGTTAATCACGCTTAGGGGTTGTTTAGTTTAGGCTAAGATGGATTAGGTGGTTAGATTATATTAGATTAGTGAATTTAACTATTTGCCGATGCATGTTAGGTGGTTAGTTAGTACAATTATTGAGTAAATAGACTCTAGAAATTATTTAACTAACTTTGGAATTTTTCTGGTTTGTTTCGGCATCCAATGAAGCATTACGGCCCTAAGTTGGATTTATTGGCATTTATTTAATATTTTTTGTAATTATTTAATTAGTTATTTATTTTCCGTAAATTAGACCGGGATAGCTGGTGATTAGAATTTTATGCTAGTTATTGTGGTGCGATCTGTTTATTTATTTGAACTATAATTTGTGCTTAATTGATTTAATTGTGATTTTAGAATTTTATTCCTAAATTGGTTCAATTTCAGTAATTGATTGGAAAATAACTGAGCATTGGTTTACAACGCCAAAAATATTTTAGTGGACTAAATAAAATGGCGGGAATTATGAGAGTGAAATTATTATATTTTGGTTAAGGGTGCCGACCGTGTACCCACACATGGCTATTTTTATTAGGGTATGATAAAAATGAGAAATTGACTATATGATTAGGGTGGTATACTATTTTGGCTAAGGGGCCCTAATTTATCAGCTTTGGGTGAGCATGTATAGAATACCCTATTATCAACTTTAGGCGAGCATATATATACAATATAGTTATATTATCTATTTATCATCTTTAGGTGAGTAGTTTTAAATTAATATGACTTTATAGATAGTATTGAATGTACCGATCGAGGGAATGTCATGATGACATTTAATCAACTGAGTCGATAGATTGATAGTTCGATCTAATTGGGTGAATTGATGTGGTTTGTGTATATTTAATATATATATCGACTTGTAGGAAGGAAAGCGAGGCCAAGGTAAGTCCTCCAACCAATGGTGTACTTAGGCAGCCCTTATAGTGTATTTTCTTCCTAATCAAGTCTTACTGGGGTACAACGTGCTGAAACCTAGTCTCACCCCATTGTGGGACAACATTTCAAGTCCCTAGATGGCAGCACCTCCCCCTCCTCCCGTGCATTTTGGTATACCTGAAGAAGTCATTGAGATAGTTTATCACATTCAGATACACCATCACCCTAAAGGCTTGGAATATGTACTGGTGAAATCCACTATTTAGGTTGATGTGGGTGAACCTCAAAAGGTGCCCCACAAATACCGGCTGTGGTATCGCCATTACGATGATGGATGAAGGGTGGGCCTTGTGTCGGAATCTGATATACCTTTGTACATTTTAGAGGTAACGTTTGGGAATGGGACAGTAGATCCCAAGGATGGATTAGTGATTGATGCAAAGGATCTCAAGCTTGAAGGCGATTCTGACTCTCTGATGATTTCCGCTGTAGACTCCAGCTGGAGTATGGAAGAAGGTGAGATTATCGAGGAAGACTCGAAGGAGGACCTAGAAGAGGATCATGAGAGAACGAAACCCCACCCCCGTGTCTATGTAGACTTAGCTTGTGAACTGGTTTTTTAGGACTTAACTTAATAGTTCGCCTTGTATATATTCATTATGGTTTGCATTGTATATAACTGTGATTGTTTCAAAGTTGAAATTTGGAGTCCTACTTTCCTACCCCATTGTTTTATTGTCTGGAGATTATTTATATGCTTCTACATGCGTATTAAAATCAAAGGGTCGGCGATGCATCATGGGACGTCGCTATTAAATCAACTAAGGGAGGGATGGGTGAATACTCGAGGATCGGGCGTGACATCCTCGTTTAAGTAGTATCGAGCAATGGTTATGGATTGGAGTGATAAGGTGCGATGGTTCATGGCATTGTAGTGCGAATGGCCTTTAAATTCATGCTGGTGTATGTCTGTGGTAACTGATTGGTAGAGTTGATTGCTTGCTATTTGGATCACTCTATTTCTAATTCGGTGTAGAATTAGAAGCACGCTTCAATAGAAAAAGTTTAGCCATGAGTGATCGGGAGCAGCGAACTCCTAACAAGAGAATCGTTAGAACCATGACTCGGGGTAGGACACCAACCAGGGTCGGTACCCGAGGGGGCGAGGTAAAGTGTCGCACAAGCTAGCGCTAGTGGCATAGCACCACCTCTTGTTGGTGCTGGGGTTGTAGCCCTTAGTGATCTAGGATCCATTGGAATTATGCAAGCCTTGGATGCCATGCGAGAGATGATGGAGCAAGAGGTCTAGAGTCAAGCTGCCCCTTTACCGCCGCTCGCCACCTAATGCTACCGTTGTTGCCGCAACATTCTGCACACCGGTTGTTGCACTTTGTCACCGCAACTACCGATGTTCCGGTTGGGAACATAGTCATGGATAGGGAGAGATTGATCCACAAGCCGGTAAAGCGGTTCTTAAAGCTAACACGCCAAGGTTCACGGGTACCGGAGATCCAAAGATTGCCTTTCTTTGGTTCAGGATTTGGCAAAGGCGTTTGCACTTCTGAGGTGCAATGAGTAAGAGAATGTAACCTTGGCAATTTATCAACTGCGGGTAATGCCAATACCTAGTGTAGAGCCGCCAAAGAGACTATATTTCCAGGAGAAGTGGTCTCGCTATGGGATGCTTTTCTCCAAGTGTTCAATGAATAGTATTTCTTGAGGAGCGCTAGAGAATAGAAAATGGAACAGTTTCAGCGTCTTCGTTAGGGGACGATGACCATTGACTAGTATGGGGTCAAATTTGAGGAGCTTTCCCAATACGCTCCGAGGCTGATTCAAGATCTTGAAGAGGAAGCTCGAAGGTTTAAGAATGGCCTTCGACAAGAGTTGAAACAGCTATTAGTGCCATTCAATCTTATTGATTATCAAAAAATTTATCATCGAGCATAGTTGCTCAAAAGGAGCCTGAGTGGGCAACTCACCTCGTTTGGATCAAAGTTTAGTTCTCATCAAGAAGGGATTCGCCATGGGAAGATGCCCATGACTGGAAGTAGATTTCAAGTCCCACTCAATAGGAAGGGTGGAGTTGAAAAGTTAGGGCCGAGTTAGAATGGTATATGTCGTTTGTGTGGGAGGTGACATTGCTCAGCCTCGTGTCCTTGAAGACTGGGCATTTGTTTTAGATATGGCCAATAGGATCACATGATCAGAGATTATCTTAGCCAACCAAAAGGACAACCTCAGTTGCCACCGTCGCTGTAGATGGGTCAAATTAGAGGGTATGCGCCTCAAAATGTGCCGCAAGGAGGATAGCCGAGACCACCGGTTGAAGGCACAATGTATGCCATCACACAAGGTCAAGCAAAGGATGCGCCTGATGTGATCATAGGTATGGTTTCGCTAAATGACCATCTTACTTACGCTTTATTTGATCTAGGAGCAACCTATTCTTTTGTTACCGAGCAGTATGTTAAGTTGATAGGAGTCAATCTTGTATTATTGGAGTCGACAATTAGTATATCTACACCATTGAAAGATAAAGTTATTGCTGCTTTAGGTTGTTTTGGTTGCAAGTTAGCGATTTGTGAGTGAGTGGGGAAAATAGACTTGTTAGTCCTAGCCATGTATGATTTTGATTTGATAATTGGCATGGACTAGGCTCACCAAGCAACGAACTAAGATGAACTGCTATCACAAGTTTATTCAATTTTACCCTATAGAGGGTGAGAGCTTCGAGTTTGTCGAGAATCGAGGAGGACCCTCGATTGTCTTGATCTCGTCATCAAAGGCAACTCGTTTGTTAGATGAGGGTTATCAAGGTTACCTAGCAACTATTGTGGATACAACAATTGAGAAACTAAAGATGAAAGACATTGCTATGGTGCAAGAATTTCCAGATGTCTTTCCAAAGGAATTGCCAAGATTATCGCCAGAGGGAAATTGAATTCATAATCGAGCTAGCACCCGAAACAGAGCCAATCTCTAAGGCTCCTTACCGGATGGCATTATTTGAGTTGAAGGAACTAAAGGTGCAGATGCAAGAGCTATTAGATAAGGGATTCATTCGTCCTAGTGCATCACCTTGGGGAGCACCAGTTCTATTTGTGAAGAAGAAAGATGGTTCGTTGCACCTGTGCATCGACTATCGACAACTCAATCAGGCAACGATCAAGAACAAATATCCACTCCCAAGGATCGATGACTTGTTTGATCAATTGCAGGGAGCGTCGATATTTTCGAAGATCGACCAGAGAATAGGATATCATCAGCTGAGGATTGGGAAGGAGGACATTCCTAAGTTAGCATTTAGTACTCGGTATAGTCATTACGAATTCACAGTGATGCCATTTGGGTTGACGAATGCTCCAACTACCTTTATGGATCTAATGAACCGAGTATTCAAGGAATATCTAAATCAATTTTGTGATCGTGTTCATCAATGATATTTTGTTATACTTGAGAAGCGATGAAGAGCATGAGAGTCATTTAAGACTAGTGCTGCAGACATTGAGAGTTCATTAATTGTACGTCAAGTTCAGTAAGTGCGAGTTTTGGTTGACTCGTGTTGCTTTCTTAGGCCACGTAATTTCAGGTGAAGGAATTTCCGTGGACCCAAGCAAGATAGAAGTAGTGATTAACTGGTCGAGATAGACTACAGTGATAGAGATCGAGAAGTTTTCTGGGTTTGGCGGGTTATTATAGACAGGTTTGTGGAAGGGTTCTCATCATTAGTGTCACCTTTGACAAGACTCCTGAAGAAAGAAGAAAAGTTAGTGTGGATAGACAAGTACAAGCGTAGTTTTCAAGAGCTTAAGGATAAACTGTCTACCGCACCTATGCTAACAATTCCATCTAGTCTTGGAGGATTTGAGATCTATAGTGATGCGTCATTCAAAGGATTGGGTTGCGTACTAATGCAACATGGATGAGTTGTTGCATACGCCTCCCGTCAGTTGAGGCCTCATGAATAGAATTACATGAGGCATGACTTAAAACTCGCAGCGATTATTTTTGCCTTGAAGATTTGGAGACACTATTTGTGCGGAGAAAAGTTCCAGATCTTCACAGACCATCAGAGTCTCAAGTATCTATTCTCTCAGAAAGAGTTGAACATGAGATAGGGCAGATAAATGGAATTGCTGAAGGACTACGACTGTAATATCTTATATCACCTGGGAAAGGCGAATAAGGTTGCCGATGCTTTGAGTTGAAAATCTTTAGTTGCTCATATATTTGATTAAGGAGTGGAATCTAATTGAGAGAGCTCGAGATTCGGAATTCAAGTTTCAGTTAGGCCACCTTTCAAGTCTTATGGCCACTCTCAAAATTGAACTAGATGTCTAGATCATAATCAAGCTACTTCAACCAACAGACCTAGATGTGCAAAAGATCCTTCAAGAGGACTCTAAGAAGAGGAAGGCTAACTTTTAAATTTCTGATAAAGGAACATTAAGGTTCTGAGGATGCTTAATTGTACCTAACAATGTGGGGCTTAGAGAGGATATTCTATCAGAAGCACATCGTAGCAGTTACAGCATTCATCCTGGTAGTACCAAGATGTATCAGAATCTGTGTCAACACTATTGGTGGTCAGGTATGAAAGCGGATATCGCCAAGCATGTTGCCAAGTGTTTGACATGTCAGTAGGTCAAAGCTCAGCATTGCAATCAGGGAGGACTCCTACAACCTCTCGAGATCCCATAATGGAAATGTGAGCATATAACGATGGATTTTGTAACCAGACTACCAAGAAGTCAAAGAGGAAATGATTCAATTTGAGTAGTAGTCAACAAACTAACAAAGTCGGCTCACTTTATTGCTATTCGAAAGGACCTTAGTTTAGATAGACACGCAGACATGTACGTGCGTCAGGTAGTTCGTCTGCATGGAGTGCCAGTGATGATAACTTCAGATCCAGACCTGAGGTTTACCGCTGCTTATTAGAAGAGCTTGCAAGTGCTCTAGGTACAAAGCTACAGTACGGTACGGCATATCATCCTCAAACGGATGGTCGATCCGAGAGGACAATTCAAACCCTCGAGGACATGCTACGAGCTTATGTACTAGATTTTAAAGGAAGTTGGGAGAAACAACTTCATCTTATGGAATTTGCCTACAACAATAGTTATCAGCAAAGCATTCATATGGCTCATTTTGAAGCGTTGTATGGCAGAGTGCGCAAGACGCTAGTGTGTTGGGATGAAGTCTGGGAAAGAAAGATTACAGGCTTAGAATTGGTTCAGCAGTCAGTGGATGCCGTTGCAGTGATTAGAGGCGGATTAAAGATCGCTCGAGCAGATAGGCAAAGAGTTAAGTAGACAAGCGGTAGAGATTATTGGAATTCCAAGTTGGTGATTACGTTTTCCGAAGGTGTCACATGGAGATTATTGGAATTCCAAGTTGGTGATCACATTTTTTCAAAGTGTCACAAATGAAGGGAACTTCGCTTTTTGGTATGAAAGGCAAACTGAGTCTGAGGTACGTAAGTTCGTTTGAGATTCTTGAGAGAATCGGGACCTTAGCATATCATCTTGCGTTGCCGCCAAGATTGGCACAAGTGTACGACGTCTTTCACATGTCGATGTTAAGGAAGTATGAGCCCGACCCGACCACGTGCTAAATTTTGAAGAATTAGACATGGATGACCATATGTCATACGTTGAAAACCCGGTTCAGATTATGGATCGAAAAGAGTAAGTTCTGCATACAAAGACCATTTTGTTGGTCAAAGTAGTCTGGCCACACCACGGTACTGAAGGAGCAATATGGGAGACTAAAGATTCGATGAGACAGTTGTACCCCCACCTTTTTGCTTAAGTTTTGTAATGGTTTAAATTTCGAGAACGGAATTTTTATAAGAGGGGAAGAGTTGTGACATCCCAGATTTTCAATCTTATTTTCTATTGAATAAATCGGGTATTTCATCGATGCGCCTATATGGCTATTCTCAAAGCTGATCATTCTCAAGATAACTAGACTATTTGGGGAAACAATTAATGAATTTTAACGCAATAGACTAGAGGATTTCGACCAAGAATCGGCTTCTCAACTATACTCATCCTTAGAGGTCATTACGGCATAGATAAAAATCGATCGGAGGATCGAGAGATAGGTCGGTTCGACGAGATATGTGTGGCTAAACGTGGGTGACTCAACTAATTTGGAAAATTCTCGTCGGTCGGCACTAGACTGATTTTTCTATCGTTTCGGTACCTTGTGTCCGTATTTAAATCCTCGAGATTTTCATGACAACCAAGAGTCGTCAATGTGTTGAGTGGGTTCATTGTGGCTCGAAGAAAATCGACCATGGGTCATTTGCACTAAAAATTTCTGAAAACTACCCGGTAACCTAGGTCACGCTAAAATCGCGCCTGAGTAAAATTAATCACGAATTTGGGTCCGATTTCAGAAATTTAAAGTTTTGTCGTGTCATAATTAATTCTAGGAGCGTCAACTCAATTTCAGAAGATTTTTCTACAATCGGAGACTTTTTGGAAAAAAAGTCATCTTAGAGGCATTTTCATTCAAACAATGTCGGGGATCGTTTTTATCTCAAAATTGGGAAGCAAGCGGGTTGTATTGGTGTAGAAAAATACCAATTGGATCGGTGTGGTGTCGATTGATTTTATTGAGGCCGATTGTTGTTGATTTAATAAGGAAATGGTGTCCAATTGAGAGGAAAACCATTGAAATTCGTAGCTCCCCCTATGCCTATGATTTTTGGACCATTTCAAGGTTACAAAGTGAAGGCATTAGTGGCTGAGTGAGGGCTAATGAGGTGCTGGTGGCTGAGGTTTGTTAATGGGGACATTTGAAGAGAAAATTTGGCCAAGGTGGACCCCTTGCTCTTTCTATCTTTCCTCTCTCCCTCCAAGACCGGCGACCAGTCCTTCCTCTCCCTCCATTTGTGCCTTGCTCAAGCTCAACAAACCAGGAGAGAAGCCACCATTTGAAGCTGCACATCGCCGGAATGCCGTCCACCGTTTGTGCGCCTCACCACCTGCGCGCATGTGCCCTTCTTGTCACGCCTAGCTTTCCGTCGTTCCTGCCACCTCACATGTGCAGTTGTGCCTTGCCGCCTAGCAGACCACCGTCGGAGCCCCTACCGCCACTATGAGCCGCCATCTTCACCTGTCCGAGGAGCACTAGTTTTCGCCAGTCCACCGCCACCCTTACTTCACTGAACCAATCTTGTTTTCTCTCTTTTGCAGCTCAAAACAGAAGCAAAAACAATGGGTCTCGAGGCCATTGTACAGCTCATTTTAAGGTGGTTACGGACCTCAGTTGTTAGGCCCACTTTGAAGGAAGTTGTTTCCCATTGCGTTCCTGTCGATTTGAACTGACCAGCTCGCGAATCAAGTGATTTGAACTCACTAATCCTCGCTTAGTAGGTTAATCATGCTTAGGGGTTGTTTATTTTAGGCTAAGATGGATTAGGTGGTTAGATTAGATTAGATTAGTGAATTTAATTATTTGACAATGCATGTTAGGATGTTAATTAGTACAATTAGCGAGTAAATAAACTCTAGTAATTATTTAACAAACTTCGAAATTTTCCTGGTCCGTTTCGTATCAATTAGGCATTGCGGGCCTAAGTTGGATTTATTGGCATTTATTTAATATTTTTAGTAATTATTTATTTATTTATTTATTTTCCATAAATTAGACCCGGATAGCCGGTGATCGAAATTTTATGTTGGTTATTATGGTGCAATATGTTTATTTATTTGAACTCTAATTTGTGCTGAATTGATTTAATAGTGATTTTAGGATTTTACTCCTAAATTAGTTTGATTTTAGTAATTTATTGGAAAATAACCGAGCATCGGTTTACAACACCAAAAATATTTTGGTGGACAAAATTAAATGGTGGAAATTGTGAGAGTGAAATTGTTGTATTTTGGCTAAGGACGACCGTGTACCCACACACGGCTATTTTTATCGGGTATGATAAAAATGAGAAATTGGCTATATGATTGGAGTGATATACTATTTTGGCCAAGGGGACCCTAATTTATCAACTTTGGGCGAGTATATATAGTATACCCTATTATCAATTTTGGGCGAGCATATATAGTATACTGTGATGGCCTAGGACCCTAATTTATCAACTTTGGGTGAGCATATATATACAATATACTATATTATCAGCTTTGGGCAAGCTATACTATCTATTTATTAGCTTTGGGTGAGCAGTCCTGAATTAATAGGACTTTATAGATAGTATGGAATGTACCGACTAGGGGAAGATCGTGATGACATGTAACCGATTGAGTCGATTGATCGATAGTTCAATCTAATTGGGTGAATTTATGTGGTTTTTGTATACTTGATATATATCAACTTGCAGGAAGGAAACTGAGGCCAAGGTAAGTCCTCTAACCCGTGGTGTAATTAGGCAACCCTTAGGGCGTATTTTCCTCCTAATCAAGTCTTAATGGGGTAAAACTTGCTAAGACGTATTCTCATCCTGTTGTGGGACAACGTTTCAAGTCCCTAGATGACAGCACCTCTCCCTCCTCCCGTGCATTTTGGTATACCTGAAGAATTCACTTAGATAAGTTATCACATTCTGATACACCATCACCCTGAAGGCTTGGAATATGTACTGGTGAAATCCACTATTTGTATTGATGTGGGTGAACCTCAAAAGGTGCTCCACAAATACCGGTCGTGGTATCGCCATTACGATGATGGACGAAGGGAGGGCCCTGTGCTAGAATCTGATATACCTCTGTATATTTTAGAGGTAGCGTTCAGGAAGAGGACAACAGATCCCAAGGATGGATCAGTGATTGATGCGAAGGATCCCAAGCTCGAAGGCAATTCTGACTCTCCGGTGATTTCCACCATGGACTCCAGCTGGAGTATGGAAGAAGGTGAGATTGTCAAGGAAGACCCGAAGGAGGACCCAAAGAGGATCCAGGAGAGGACTTGAAACCCCACCCCTATCTAGACTTTGTTTGTGAACTAGTTGTTTAGGACTTGACTTAATAGTTTGCCTTGTATATATAGGCATTATGGTTTGCATTGTATATAAGTGTGGTTTTTTCAAAGTTGAAATTTGGAGTCCTACTTTCCTATCCCACTATTTTATTGTCTAGTGTTATTTATATGCTTCCGCATGCATATTAAAATCAAAGGGTTGGCGATGCATCCTGGAATGTCATCATTAAATCGACCAAGGGAGGGATGGGTGCGTGCCCGAGGATCGGGGCGTGACAAGCATCATATGGAAACAAACGTTATGTGTTAAATAAACACATATCTGACATACGTAGGAGAAAATCTTTATAATTTAATGAGATGCCAAAATTCCAACGATCATCATTGAGACTGAAGGCGAAGAACCTATACATGAATAGAGCAGAGGAGCATTGAATCTCCAAAAGTATATTTATTAAACTCCTAAATCTAGATCGAGAGAGGATAGCACTCAAATCTAGAACTAGATCGAGAGAGTTCGAACTCTCAAATTGAGAACCAGACTAGGAGAAGAGAACTCCCAAATCTAAAGCAAGAGAGGAAAAAAAGTAAGAAAAGAACAATAAACGCAGACGAAATCAACAAAAGAGGGATGGGAGGGTGAGACTAGCTCAAACCGTCCCCATGGTTGAAGGTTGAAGAAGATGATGGGAGAAGAGAGAGGAGAGAAAAAAGACTTTTCGGCTCCCTCTCAAGTTGAAGAAACAAAGTTTATTCAATACACACAAGATGCACTTGAAATGGAAAACCAACTAGGCGACACCCACGTAGCTTGCCCCGACATGATCGAGAGACTTGTCTACATACCTCACATATTGACATGTGATCTAGTCTTACATACTGTCTAAATCACATTAATCTTCGGTGACAACATCAGGGAATACACTTAATTTGTTGGCAACCGTATAACATTATACCCGTTAACACCAAAAGCAGCACCAGTGTCAACCCACTTATGGTGTAGCGTAGCAAGATTTCACCTCTGTCAGTTTGTGCCGCGTCATGTTGCTGCACCAACGGATTGGCACCATCAGGGCGCGGCACCTCTTGCAGTACCGGCAGTTCGGCATCAGCACCGTCAGGTTGCCGCACCAGCGGTTCGGCATCAGCAGCATCTTGGTGCTGGCCCAGTTCAGCACCGCCAGGGGGATTAGCATTTTGTTCCCTCAGTCTATCCTGTTCCCCCTTGTTGGCGGCGATCACTTCGTAGGATTTCAGTGACGCACAGATGTTTCCCAATGCCGCGAGGAAGTTGAAAATGGAAGCCAGTAGAGAGAGGGTGTAAAAAATCCATTTCAGTTGACACTTGATTGTCGAGGATGTCAGCATAGAAGAAAAAACAATACCTTGGAAGACGAAGTACAGATTCGTGAATGTCTGAATCCTATTGATGCGTTTTGAGATAAGCTCTTTTTGGTAGTCATTGTTCTTCTCAAGTGTCTCAATTTTCCTAGACCTATTCACTCGGGCGTTTGCAACTGCGTTGTCCATTTGGTTCCTCAGTTTGGATTCTGCCGTTGGGGTCGGCAATTAGAATTCTCTGTTTTGTCGGTGTTTGTGGAGGACTTAGGACTAATGGTTGACAGAGGGGCGTCTGCAGTAATTCCTTCATGGTGCGAACCGGCAAATATATAGGTGGGAACACCCGTGGGTATACGGGCTGAGAGGTGGTCATTTTAAAGCATATAGAAATTAGGATTTCCAGGAGTATGAGTCAATTTTGTTTATTCAGTCATATATTAATTCCAGGAAAAGAAACATGTCGAATCACCTATTTTCTGGCCATAAAGTTGACCTTTTTTTCTTTTTTCCCTCCAGCAATTGATAAATATCTACTCCGCTTTGGCGGCGGAAAAAAGAAACGTGGTTATAGTCTTCTTTGTCTTTTCGACAGTAGTATATTCCTTATTATCATGCAACATCCGGATAGAGGATGTGTTTCCTTAATATTGATTCCGTTATTCTAGAGAGCAAATCGCTCGTTATTGTTGTCCTAATTAATTTACGGCTTTGTGTATTACATATTCTTTTACCATATGCCCGGCTATGGTGGTAATAGAGATCACACCATCTTCCAAGAGGTGACAAGTTCGAGGCATGTTGGGAATGAACCTTTAGTTAGCTTGTGCCTTATGACCATATGTGAAAATGTCTCTTGATTAATTTAAAGCTTTGTGTTTTACATATTGATTTTGTCATATGCTCAATTATGGTGATAAAGAGATCACATTGTCTTCTAACAGGTCACACGTTTGAGGCATTTCATGAACGAAGCTCTCGTCAGCTTGTGCCTTGTGTATTTGCTACCTTATGTGAAAATGCTTTCTAACTTTTGGCAAGCCCTACCGTCATTGGCTCATATAGACTAAGGCAGCATTTACTTGCCTGGACATTTTCACCGAATAGGATAAGGATATAACAAGATTTGAAATATCCTATGCAGTGTTTGATAATATCTAGATATAACATGGACTCAAATAACTTATTACTCAAATAAGATTCAAATAAATACATGGACATTCTGAGTGGACTCATCTCTCTCTCTCTCTCTCTCTCTCTCTCTCTCTCTCTCTCTCTCTCTCTCTCTCTCTCTCTCTTCCAGCAATGGCAAGTTGTTAACAATTCCACATATGGTGTGCGCTACTACAATTTTCTATATTCTTAATTTTGCTTGCTTAATCTTCCTTCTTTGCATGTCACTTTTAAGATTAAGGGAAAAATCATCAAAAATCACAAACTTTGCCCAGAGCGATAAATTTACCCAAAACTTTTTTTATGACACAAAAAATCTCAAACTTTGTTAACCGTGATGTATTTAACTCAAATTCTATGGTTAGGGACATTTTCGTCTTATTTTTCCTTTTTCTTTTCTTTTTTTCCTCTTTTTTCTTCTCCTCTCTTCCCTCCATTGACCATGGTAAAGGAAAGTCGGACTTAGGCAAGAACCACCCTCATCAGCATTAGGCGAGTGGCCCTTGCCTAGGTCAAGTGAGGACAACCCTCACTAGATCTAAGCAAGGACAACCCTCGCTAGATCCAGCCCAACGACGGCCGCCTTCGCCTAGCATTGGGCCAAGGTTGCCCACCCTAGATTTGGCGAGGGCCACCCTCACCCCGACCAAGCGAGGGTGACCCACGCCCAACACTAGCAAGGGCAGCCCTTGCTTAAGTCCGACTTCCCTCCGCCGACCACGACAACCCTTGCCGAGATCCAGCCTGGCAACGGCTGCCCTCACCGGCATTAGGAGAGGTTGCCCTCCTAAATCTAGCGAGGGCTGCCCTAGCTTAGGGAAGCCGGACAGCGAGGGCACCCTCACTTGAGTCCGGCTTCCCTCTGTCGGCCACGACGGAGGGAAGAGAGAAGAAGAAAAAGAAAAAAAAAAGAAAAGAAAACAAAAAAAATTTAAAAAGTAAAAGACGAAAATGCCGTATAGTCTAGGGTAAATGTGTCAGGTAGGTACAAGTTTAGGGCCTTTTGTATTACGAAAAAGTTTGGGATAGATATATCATAATTGATAAAGTTTATGATTTTTTTGGTCACAAAAAGAAGTTTGGGGTAAATTTATCACTACGGACAAAATTTTGGAATTTTGGTTTTTCCTTAAAATTAATATTCTGAAATCATACTTGACTCCTTTGCAGCTGAACATACGTCCTTGTGTCATCTTTGAAATTCTTCTCAAATCAGAGTTATACAGACTATCACCAAAATTGAAAATCGAAAGGAAAAAAATAGAACTCGGGACTTTGTTACCTCAGGAACTTATTGACAACGCAGAACAGAGTACTAAACAGGAACGAAGGTAGGCGTAGAAAGTCCAGCAAATAGAACTAGATTATGGCAAACAACCCCGTCTTGATGACCCACCATCACCAAGTTAAATGGGTCGTAAAGACGAACCCTCCTTGGTGAGCCCAACAATTTAACCGGTCACTGCCATCCTTTCGTTCAGATCGAAGCAAAAGCAAAGGATGGTTGAAAATAAGAGCAGTGTTCACAGAGAGAATAGGGGCTTCTGCCGGGAAAAATATAACCCTAAAACTCGTTGGAGGAAGTCAATGCTTTAAATGGTTGCGGCTGACGAAGGCATTCGGAGTCAAGGGCAGTGGTGGTGAGCCAACAGCAAGAAGAAAGATCGACCAAGAAGTGCAAATCTGGCACGGACGACATCGAGCAATAAGCAGCGAGGCAAGTCCTTCAGATTTTCTTTTTTTTTTTCCTAATTTTTCTATATTAGATATCATATCTCCAAATGGGATTTCTTTATCCAAATTATATTAAAACATATCTGAACCCAGTGTTCTCCTAAACACTAGATAGGATAAAAAATTTATTCTATAGTTATATCCAATCCACTGAACGCAGCTTAAATAATTATGACTCAAATAGAATTTTTGTAATGAGTGTGACACTCTTACGGTAATGCACAAAAAGGTATTTGTTATTGCCCCTCCTTGCCTTTTTACTTACGAAGAGAAAAGGATATTCTTTATTGTTCTTATGAGAACAAGTTTTCGGGAAAAAGTGTCAAAAAAGTCATAAACTTATTGCATTTATGCCAAGTCATAAACCTTTTAAAGCTGCAAATTTAGTCCTTAACTTTTTGACTTGATGCTAATTCAGTCCTAAACATTTTAATGATGCTAATTTAGTCCTAAGTTTTTGAACTAATGCCAATTTAGTCTTAAACGTTTTGACTTGATGCTAATTTTAGTTGGATTTTACAGATGTAGACACCAGCTAGTTTACGTGATACCGCCAACGCTAATACGGACAATTTTTTATAATATTTCAATAATTTTTTATTATTTATTATTTTTCTAATTTTTTTCTTGCTTTTTTTCTTTCCTTTCTTCCTCTTCCTTTCGCTAGTGACTAGCCACCGACCACATGCGTTGGGCGGCCGCTCGCTATGGACGGGTGGGTTGGCCTTGCATTGACTAGGAGAGGCTACCCTTGCTTGGGTGAGAGTCAGCTCACCTAGGCCAAATCTGGCGAGGCCAACCCTCGCCAAGGCTCAACCTTGGCTAGGCAAGGTGGCCATTGCCTATGGTCGATCGCTGGTCAACAACAAAAGGAAGAGGAAGGAAGGAGGGAAAAAAGAAGAAAAAAAAGAGATAAATAATTAAAAAATCGAAAAAAAAATTATATTATTAAAATTGTCCATGTCAGTGTTGGTGATGCCACATAAGCCACCCCACATCCACGTCAATAAAATCTAGATAAAATTAACCAGAAGAACTAAATTGGAATCAAGTAAAAATATTTAGGACTAAATTGTCATTAATTCAAAAGGTTTAGGACTACATTGATACCATTAAAAAATTTATTGCACTGATTCAAAAGGTTTAGGACTTCCAGTACAATTTTCTTTTAATATAAATTGGATAATGTGTAATTGATATTTTACCAAATCTGTACAGATGATGTTTTCTAAGATGTAATAGAAAAGGACCATAATTATTGCAAACCGCGCACACGCTTCGTCCAAATTATCGCGCATGAATGAAGAGTCAAACTGGTAACAGTCTTGTCATTGTTCGCCTCCAGGTACGCCTCCTTGCGCTCAAATTAAAACAACCAAAAAAAAAAAAAAAAATCCCACAAAATAATGAATCTCATATGTGGGTTTCAATTTTCATATTCAAAAGCAGCCAACCCACTTTAGAAAATAGGAATACTAGAAATAATTTCAACATATTCCTATCGCCCACTCTTGGGTTTCGATTTTTCATTTCCGCGAAAAGCGCAGGAATCTTTAGCGAAGGAATCGGGCGAAGAAATCCTGAGATTAATTACCCAAGGTCATGTCTAGTGACCTGTACATCGGACAATGTACACATGATGTTCTCTAGACAATCCAAAGAGTTAGGCGTTCTATTTTAGTTATTTTCTCTTTTTTTGTTCAAAATTTGTCTCTCTTATCTTGTCTGAGCATATCATTAATCAAATGCAGATTCGATCACCTGCGAATGATCTTTCACTACGTCTGCAAATAAAATGTTTTCTAAGATTTATTACAAAGACCTTGGGGAGCCATATGCACATTAGGTGAAGTCGTCTGTTGTATTTTAGTTTTTGCCACTGTTCTTTGTGCACCTTTGCCATTCTTTTTGGGTATAAGTGCCTGAAAGTCCTAAACTTGTCATGCAACTGCAATTAAGGTACAAATTTTCGAAAAAGTGTAATTAAATCCTAAACATTATTATGAAAGTGCAATTAATTTGAAAAAACTTTCAAAAGGTCAAATCAAAATATAAAATATGACAAGTTGGTGTAATCATGTCCCAAAACATATCAGCATTTTTCATTTGTCAAGTTGGACGAACCTAATGGAATGACTTAATTATATCAATTTGACAAGTTTTAGAATTTGATTATACGTTTTGAAAGTTTTAAGACGTAACTGCATTTCCATAATAAGTTTTAGGACTTCAAGTACAATTTTCTCTTAATATAAATTGGATAATGTGTAACTGATATTTTAACAAATCGGTACAGATGATGTTTTCTAAGATGTAATAGAAAAGGACCATAACTATTGCAAACCGTGCACACGCTTCCTCCAAACTATCGCGCATGAATGAAGAGTCAAACTGGTAACAGTCTTGTCATTGTTGGCCTCCAGTTACGCCTCCTTGCGCTCAAATTAAAACAACAAAAAAAAAAAAATTCCCACAAAATAATTAATCTTATATGTGAGTTTCGATTTTCATATTCAAAACCGGTCAACCCACTTTAGAAATAGGAATATTAGGAATAATTTCAATATATTCCTATCGCTCACTCTTGGGTTTCAATTTTTTATTTCTGCGAAAAGTGCAGGAATCTTTGGCGAAGGAATCGAGCAAAGAAATCCTAAGATTAATTACCCAAGGTCATCCCTATTAACCTGTACAACGGACAATGTTCACATGATGTTCTCTAGAAAATCCAAAGAGTTAGGCGTTCTATTTTAGTTATTTTCTCCTTTTTTGTTCAAAATTTGTCTCTCTCATTTTGTCTGCGCATATCATTAATCAAATGCAGATTCGATCACCTGCGAATGATCTTTCACTAAGTCTGCACATAAATCGTTTTCTAAGATTTATTACCAAGACCTTGGGGAGCCATGTGCACATTAGGTGAAGTCGTTTGTTGTATTTTAGTTTTTGCCACTCTTCATTGTGGACCTTTGCCATTCTTTTTGGGGATAAGTGCCTGAAAGTCCTAAACTTGTCATGCAACTGCAATTAAGTTACAAATTTTAAAAATGTAATTAAATCCTAAACATTATTATGCAATTGCAATTAATTTAAAATAATTTCAAAAGGTCTAATCAATATATAAAATTTGACAAGTTGGTGTAATCATGTCCTAAAAACTTATCAGCATTTTTCATTTGTCAAGTTGGACGAACCTAATGAAATGATTTAATTATATCAATTTGACAAGTTTTAGAATTCAATTATACTTTTTGAAAGTTTTAAGCCGAAATTGCATTTCCATAATAAGTTTTAAGACTTCCACTACAATTTTCTCTTAATATAAATTGGATAATGTGTAACTGATATTTTACCAAATCTGTACAGATGATGTTTTCTAAGATGTAATAGAAAAGGACCATAACTATTGCAAACCGCCCACACGCTTCCTCCAAATTATCGCGCATGAATGAAGAGTCAAACTGGTAACAGTCTTGTCATTGTTGGCCTCCAGTTACGCCTCCTTGTGCTCAAATTAAAACAACCAAAAAATAATAATAATCCCACAAAATAATGAATCTTATATGTGGGTTTCGATTTTCATATTCAAAACCAGCCAACCCACATTAGAAATCGGAATATTAGGAATAATTTCCACATCTCCTATTGCTCACTCTTGGGTTTCGATTTTTATTTCTGCGAAAAGTGCAGGAATCTTTGGCGAAGGAATCGGGCAAAGAAATCCTAAGATTAATTACCCAAGGTCATCCCTAGTAACCTGTACAACGGACAATGTACACATGATGTTCTCTAGAAAATCCAAAGAGTTAGGCGTTCTATTTTAGTTATTTTCTCTTTTTTTTGTTCAAAATTTGTCTCTCTCATTTTGTCTGCGCAAATCATTAATCAAATGCAGATTCGATCACCTGCGAATGATCTTTCACTACGTCTGCACATAAAATGTTTTCTAAGATTTATTACAAAGACCTTGGGGAGCCATATGCACATTAGGTGAAGTCGTCTGTTGTATTTTAGTTTTTGCCACTGTTCTTTGTGCACCTTTGCCATTCTTTTTGGGTATAAGTGCCTGAAAGTCCTAAACTTGTCATGCAACTGCAATTAAGGTACAAATTTTCGAAAAAGTGTAATTAAATCCTAAACATTATTATGAAAGTGCAATTAATTTGAAAAAACTTTCAAAAGGTCAAATCAATATATAAAATATGACAAGTTGGTGTAATCATGTCCCAAAAACATATCAGCATTTTTCATTTGTCAAGTTGGACGAACCTAATGGAATGACTTAATTATATCAATTTGACAAGTTTTAGAATTTGATTATACGTTTTGAAAGTTTTAAGACGTAATTGCATTTCCATAATAAGTTTTAGGACTTCAAGTACAATTTTCTCTTAATATAAATTGGATAATGTGTAACTGATATTTTAACAAATCTGTACAGATGATGTTTTCTAAGATGTAATAGAAAAGGACCATAACTATTGCAAACCGTGCACACGCTTCCTCCAAATTATCGCGCATGAATGAAGAGTCAAACTGGTAACAGTCTTGTCATTGTTGGCCTCCAGTTACGGCCTCCTTGCGCTCAAATTAAAACAACCAAAAAAAAAAAAAAATTCCCACAAAATAATTAATCTTATAAGTGAGTTTCGATTTTCATATTCAAAACCGGTCAACCCACTTTAGAAATAGGAATATTAGGAATAATTTCAACATATTCCTATCGCTCACTCTTGGGTTTCAATTTTTTATTTCTGCGAAAAGTGCAGGAATCTTTGGCGAAGGAATCGAGCAAAGAAATCCTAAGATTAATTACCCAAGGTCATCCCTATTAACCTGTACAACGGACAATGTTCACATGATGTTCTCTAGAAAATCCAAAGAGTTAGGTGTTCTATTTTAGTTATTTTCTCTTTTTTTGTTCAAAATTTGTCTCTCTCATTTTGTCTGCGCATATCATTAATCAAATGCAGATTCGATCACCTGCGAATGATCTTTCACTAAGTCTGCACATAAATCGTTTTCTAAGATTTATTACCAAGACCTTGGGGAGCCATGTGCACATTAGGTGAAGTCGTTTGTTGTATTTTAGTTTTTGCCACTCTTCATTGTGAACCTTCGCCATTCTTTTTGGGGATAAGTGCCTGAAAGTCCTAAACTTGTCATGCAACTGCAATTAAGTTACAAATTTTCAAAAATGTAATTAAATCCTAAACATTATTATGCAATTGCAATTAATTTAAAATAATTTCAAAAGGTCAAATCAATATATAAAATTTGACAAGTTGGTGTAATCATGTCCTAAAAACTTATCAGCATTTTTCATTTGTCAAGTTGGACGAACCTAATGAAATGACTTAATTATATCAATTTGACAAGTTTTAGAATTTGATTATACGTTTTGAAAGTTTTAAGACGTAACTGCATTTCCATAATAAGTTTTAGGACTTCAAGTACAATTTTCTCTTAATATAAATTGGATAATGTGTAACTGATATTTTAACAAATCTGTACAGATGATGTTTTCTAAGATGTAATAGAAAAGGACCATAACTATTGCAAACCGTGCACACGCTTCCTCCAAATTATCGCGCATGAATGAAGAGTCAAACTGGTAACAGTCTTGTCGTTGTTGGCCTCCAGCTACGCCTCCTTGCGCTCAAATTAAAACAACCAAAAAAAAAACAATCCCACAAAATAATGAATCTTATATGTGGGTTTCAATTTTCATATTCAACACCGGCCAACCCTCTTTAGAAATCGGAATATTAGGAATAATTTCCACATATTTCTATCGCTCACTCTTGGGTTTCGATTTTTTATTTCTGCGAAAAGCGCAAGAATCTTTGGCAAAGGAATCGGGCAAAGAAATCCTAAGATTAATTACCCAAGGTCATCCCTAGTGGCCTGTACAACGGACAATGTAAACATGATGTTCTCTAGACAGCCCAAAGAGTTAGGCGTTCTTTTTTTAGTTATTTTCTCTTTTTTGTTCAAAATTTGTCTCTCTTATTTTGTCTGCGCATATCATTAATCAAATGCAGATTCGATCACCTGCGAATGATCTTTCACTACGTCTTCACATAAATTCTTTTCTAAGATTTATTACCAAGACCTTCAGGAGCCGTGTGCACATTAGGTGAAGTCGTTTGTTGTATTTTAGTTTTTGCCACTCTTCTTTGTGGACCTTTGCCATTCTTTTTGGGGATAAGTGCCTGAAAGTCCTAAACTTGTCATGCAACTGCAATTAAGTTACAAATTTTCAAAAAAGTGTAAGTAAATTCTAACCATTATTACGAAAGTGCAATTAATTTCAAAAACTTTCAAAAGGTCAAATCAATATATAAAATTTGACAAGTTGGTGTAATCATGTTCTAAAAACTTATCAGCATTTTTCATTTGTCAAGTTGGACGAACCTAATGGAATGACTTAATTATATCAATTGGACAAGTTTTAGGATTTGATTATACTTTTGAAAGTTTTAAGCCGTAACCGTATTTCCATAATAAGTTTTAAGACATCCACTACAATTTTCTCTTAATATAAATTGGATAATGTGTAACTGATATTTTACCAAATCTATATAGATGATGTTTTCTAAGATTTAATAGAAAAGGACCATAACTATGGCAAACCGTGCACACGCTTCCTCCAAATTATCGCGCATGAATGAAGAGTCTTACTGGTAACAGTCTTGTCATTGTTGGCCTCCAGTTACGCCTCCTTGCGCTCAAATTAAAACAACCAAAAAAAAAAAAATCCCACAAAATAATGTATCTTATATGTGGGTTTCGATTTTCATATTCAAAACCGGCCAACCCACTTTAGAAATAGGAATATTAGGAATAATTTCCACATATTCCTATCCCTCTCTCTTGGGTTTCAATTTTTTATTTCTGCGAAAAGCGCAAGAATCTTTGGCGATGGAATCGGGCAAAGAAATCCTAAGATTAATTACCCAAGGTCATCCCTAGTGGCCTGTACAACGGACAATGTACACATGATGTTCTCTAGACAGTCCAAAGAGTTAGGCGTTCTATTTTAGTTATTTTCTCTTTTTTTTGTTCAAAATTTGTCTCTCTTATTTTGTCTGCGCATATCATTAATCAAATGCAGATTCGATCACCTGCGAATGATCCTTCACTAGGTCTGCACATAAATTGTTTTCTAAGATTTATTACCAAGACCTTCAAGAGCCATGTGCACATTAGATGAAGTCGTTTGTTGTATTTAGTCTTTGCCACTCTTCTTTGTGGACCTTTGCCATTCTTTTTGGGGATAAGTGCCTGAAAGTCCTAAACTTGTCATGCAACTACAAGTAAGTTATAAATTTTCAGAAAAGTGTAATTAAATCCTAAACATTATTATGAAAGTGTAATTAATTTCAAAAACTTTCAAAAGGTCTAATCAATATATAAAATTTGACAAGTTTGTGTAATCATGTCCTAAAAATTTATCGGCATTTTTCATTTGTCAAGTTGGACGAACCTAATGGAATAACTTAATTATATCAATTTTACAAGTTTTAGGATTTGATTATACTTTTTTGAAAGTTTTAAGACGTAACTGTATTTTTATAATAAGTTTTGAGACTTCCACTACAATTTTCTCTTAATATAAATTGGATAATGTGTAACTGATATTTTACCAAATCTGCACAAATGATGTTTTCTATGATTTATTAACATGGACCTTCTCGCCTGGCCTATTCATGCCTTGTGCACATCGGAAGTGGAGTGCAGTGTATTTTAGATTTTGTCCCTCCTCATTGTGGGCATTTGCCATTTTTTTTTTAATATCACTATTTTTTTTTTTTAAATAAGGTGCAAGACATTCGCTTGGCTTGTTCAAGGTGCTATTTGCACATTAGGTGGAGTCGGGCGTTTTATTTTAGCTTTAGTCACTCTTCTTTGTGGACATTTGCCTTTGTCTTTTTTTTTTTTTTAAATTATCATTACCTATTATAGATTGGATAATGTGCAACTGATATTTTACGAAATCTGCACAAATGATGTTTTGTAAGATCAATTACTCAAGTTCTTCCCTAATGGCCTTTACAACTAGCCATGCGCACATTATGTTCTCTAGACAACTGAAGGAATCGGTTCTTGAATTTTTGTTATTTTCATTTTTTGGTCGGAATTTGCCTCTCTTTTTGTTTGAGCATATCATTAATCAAATATAGATTCCATGACTTGCAAATGAGCTTTCACCAAATCTGCACAGATAATGTTTTCTAAGATTTATTACCCAAGCTCTTCACAAAGCCTGTACAACGTGCCATGTGCACATTATGTGAAGCTGTGCGTTCTATTATAGTTTTAACCACTTTTCTTCAAGCTCATTTTCCTTTTTTTTTTTTTTTTTTTTTCAGGATATCATTATCTAATATAGATTCGATAACGTGTAATTGATGTTTTAGCAAACCTGCACAAATGATGTTTTCTAAGATTAATTACCCAAGGTCTTCCCTAATAGCCATTCAATGGGCTGCGTGCACATTATGTTCTCTAGACAATTTAAGGAGTCGGAGTTCTATTATAGTTTTCTCACATTTTTCCCCTTCTTTAAGAATATCATTAATCAAATACAGATTTGATAATCGGCAAATGATCTTTCACCAAATCTATGAAACTAATGTTTCATGGGATTTATTACCCCAGATCATCACTCAGCCTGCACAAAGTGCCATGTGCACAATATGTAGAGTCGTGCATTCAATTTTAGTTTAAGTCACTTTATTTCGTGGATATTTGCCTCTTTTTTTAGAATATCATTATCTAATAGAGAATTGATAACATGGAACTGATATAATACAAATATCTGCACAAATGATGTTCTCTAGTTTTAAACACCCAAGATCTTTCCTAATAGCCAGTACAACCGGCTATGTGCGCATTATGTTTACTAGATAACTAAAGAAGTCGGGGGTTCTGTACTAGTATTTTCACATTTTTGGTCAAAATTTGCCTCTCTTGTCTTTTGAAAAAATCCTTAATCAAATACAAATGTGATAATTTGCAAATGGTGTTTTACCAAATCTGAACTAATAATGTTTTCTAGTATTTATTGCCCGAGATCTTCGGTAAGCCTGTACAATGTACCATGTGCACATCATGTGAAGTCGTGCGTTCTCTTTTAGTTTGTCACTTCTCTTCGTGGACATTTGCCTTTTCTTCAGAATGTCATTATCTAATGTAGGTTGGATAAAGTGCAACGGTATTTTACCAAATCAGCACAAATGACATTTTGAAAGATTAGTCGCCCAAGGTCTTCCCTTCCCTAGTAGCCTGTGCAATGTGCCAGCCGCACATTATTTTCTCTAGACATATGGAGGAGTTGTCCGTTGTATTTTTGTAGTCACTTTCCTTCTTGGAAATTTGCTTCTTCTTCTTTTTTTTTTTTTCCTGAGACTATCATTAATCAAATAAAGATTCCTAATTTATTGTAAAACGATGTAGAAGTTGCAAATTAGAATTATTTAATTTTTTGTATGAAAAGTGGAAGATTAGATATTTTTTCATTTTTATAATAGGCTGAAAATTACTTTTCCTTTATCGAAAAATCAACTAAGCAGGTGGACAAATTAATAGTTACTAATAAGTGCATGCTAATTTTTCCCATTAAAAAAAAAATATCAACGGTAGTGTAATTTATACATTTGATTAAACAAAAAATTCGAAATTACTTTTCTAAACCAAAAATATGACTACAATGTATAAAGAAGTTACAAATGTATATATCCATATTCCATACATTTAAGTGAAAAGTGAGTTTGATCTCTTTTGTATGTTGGTGTGTATATGTGTGTGTATATATATATATCTTGTAGGAAGAATAGTTGGCAGAAGAGACAATAATCTCTTTGATACGCAATAAACAAATTACCTAGGAACGTACGTTGAATCACAAGTGAATGATGGATGATATGACTTCTCAATGGTCGAATATAATTATGAGGAAAGTATTCACATTCCATGACATTAATGCCAATTGTCTTCTCAACGTAGTAATGGAATTACCTTTTGTTCTTTGATGAAGAAAGGAGAAGAAAAGAGAACAATTTATTAGAACGTTCTTTTTGTCATCAACTATTGCAGTTATCTCCATAAGTTATTTATATAACTTCCTTCATGACCTTCCAAAAAAGGTATATGTCCATCATATCACACAAGCAATTGGGTAGGTCTTAATTGTACTCCATCATGGATGAACCAATGAAATATAACATCTCCCGTGCAGACATAATAGGCCATATAAGGCATTTAACATTCACGTACTTTAAAAACAATTCATATCAGCAAGAAAACCGCGTGACCTGTGAGTATATCTACATTTGGTAGCTCAAATTATGTACATAATAGGAATGACATAATGGCTAGAACCCCACAAAGAAATAAAAATTTGATGTCTCACAATGCCTCAGACATATTTTGCTATATCAGTCCAAGTATACCTATCCCTTAAAGGCTATACTTGACTATTCTCACAGTACCATGTATTTATAATTATATCCAAAATGACAAAAGGCAATATAATTGATTGATCGATAAATACACATGATAGATGTATAATAAAAATAGCTTTCCTTTGCACTCATGTCTCTCTTTATTTCAGAACAATTGCTTTCCTATATACGTCCCATAAATCCATATCTATTCATAACCACTAATAACATGCTAAACTAACAACATTGATATTTCACTTCAAGAATATAGTCAAATGCAACATAAGGCACAAAATGAACTAAATTATAAATTACATCAAGAGGTCACGCGATAAGTAAATATGGATAATTTCATTCATCTTCCCTTTTGGTCGTACAATACACATGTCGTACAAATTATATGCTATAGTGGATTTCTCTTTCTATAAGAGCGTATTTCATTTATTAAACACATCCGCTATACGGATTTTAGCCTAAACATAGTCACATGCTTCTTACGTACTAATAGCTACTCATATCTTGAGTGCTATATCAACTCACTCTTTACAATGCCCAATTAAATACTTGTATCCAGCATCCTTTAGATATAGATGATTGTGGGACTATCATGTTTGATGTTATCATATACAAATCACAAATCACATCTTGACTCTAATTAAGGCGACGTAAAATTATTTTATGTACTAAACTTGCTCTTTCAGCATTTATAGGTACATAATGTCTCATCTCACAAGCTAACTATAACACTTGAGGTGATTATTCATGTGAGTGAGTCAATCATTACATGTTGACATACCTTGCAACAATATATGTATGTTTGTGTTAGTCTCAAATGGATTTATACTTATTGATAAAACATCAAGTCACTAAAAATAAACAAGTACAATAAATATGCTCACATAAATATAAATTGATGATCCTTAATAATATTAAATATCATATTTGTTGACGCCTAATTTATATTTTCAAGCACACATATATATATATATAATAAAAAATTAAAAAAATCGATTGAAAAAAATATATTTAAAAAAGGGGCGCAAGGGTTGGGTCAGGCCGAATCCTCGCCTTGACCCAGCCCGCCCCTCTTCCTCTTTTTTCCCCACATGGACCAGGGCCCGGTCCCCCTCTTTTCCTTTTTCTTGTTTTTTTTTTCTTCCACTTGCGCGGCCCGCCCCCTTCTTCCTTTCGGCCTGGCCCGCACCTCTGTCTTCTCCCTTGGCCGTTGTCTACACGGGGAACTAGCAAAGCCGAAAGCAGAGTCGCTAGGGCAGCGGGAGATAGCATCATCTCACGGGGGCAAGTGAGTGGCGCGATCCTGAGGTTAGAGTTGGCTGATAGAGGCCACTGGTTGGTCAACTAAGGCCACGCACGTGAGCCGAAGGAGCAAGAAAAGAGAAAGAAAAGGGAGAGAAGAGGGAACGAAAAGGGATGGAATAGAGAGAAGGAAAGGGAGAGAACGAAGAGGAAGAGAAAGGAACTAGGTGCCGAAAGTAGGGAGGGGAGGTGAGAACCGATTGCTACGATGGCCATTGACGCATCTCCGAGTCATTGCCGCCACCGCCAACACGTCTACGAGCCGCCATTCCTGCCGAAACTCAGGTTGGTATTTCGTCGAACACTTGGTGTGCAATTTTGAAGTCAAGCTAGCCGGAGCTCATTCCGTCTCGTTTCGAGCGAGCTCCGGCCTCCGTAGGTTTCCCATCGGTCTCTGTTTATTGTTAGTTATTTGCTGGTCACTACCACTGCCACCTCGAGTCCCATTTAGGTCGAAAGCCCCTGGTCCGCTCATGCCCTCCACTTGTGACATCCCAAATTTCATTGATTTTCATTAGTGTAATTAAATCATTAGGAACTTAGATTGATTAGATTGGGCCAGAAAGTGAACCCAATAGATCGTGAGAAACGTGTGGGCTTGAGAAGTGAGTGGGCCACACAAATTGGACTTAAGAAATCGAATGAGAGATTATGGGCTTGGACATGGCTTGAAGTGGGCCAAGGTTCGGAATTAGTAGATTTGTAGATTTAGTTTAGTGGGCCGGAATTGTTATAGATTAAGCCTATTGGGCCGGGAATGAATATTTAGGCCCGAATGATTTTATTTTATAGATTATAGTTATGATAACTTGATTAATGTTTATAATGCTAATATCAATTTCTAACTTTAGCATTTTGTTCATGAATTCTTTATAGACCAACATTGGCTAGTCGATATGTTATGTCATGACTTTGTATGATTGTAATAGAAATGAAATCTAATGGAATCGAAACGAAATTAAGTGAAAATATTAGAAATCAATGAACCGACTAATGACTCAGATTAGAGACTAATTGAATTTGAGTGACAAATTAAACTTGAGACAACAAACTTGGAGGCCACATCACTCTCTCTCTCATTTCTTCTTGCATGCGACACCCACGGTTTTGATTCCCACAAACCAAGACATGCAAAACTCAAGAGACATCATCATTAGCAAACTTCATCATTAGTCTAGCCTAGGGATTAGCTTTGTAGACCTATTTCCCCCTTAAGTTTCGTAACCCTCTCTCTGTCTCTCCATATAAAAACCGAACAACCCATCTTCATCTTCTTCTTTCTTTTCTCTCGGTTGAGCAGTGAAACCAGAAGCAAACCAGCAGCAAACCAGTGATTTCTTCTTCTTGCATGCGAGATTTTGGTGTTGATCTTGAAGCATCTTTGTGTTGTCTAGTAGCTGAACAAGGTAAGGAAAGATATAACTCTAAATTGAAAGTTATCCATTGTTTTGTCAAGAAAGCTTGCGGGTCAATCCAAACAGTGAAGGATTTAGTTTGTAGTCGCTGTTTTATGGTTAATCTAAGTTAAGTAAGTGATAGATTAAAGGTAGAAACTATTGCATGTTGTTTTTGAGCCTTGCATGTTTCGAAATCCAAGTGTGAGTATGCTGTTTTGTTGAGTGAAGTGATGAAATGGATGCCGAGTGGATGGATGTGGTGTATACTGTGATGAGTGAACTCATGGATGCGTTTATACTTCGAGCCGAGTTGTGGATTGATCATTTGATAGAGAAAGAAATGCTGTAGGTGTCTTAAGTTGCTGTGATTAGGCATTGAAGTATTGTAGAAGAAGTTTGTGAAAAGATAAGTGGTTTAGTTGGGTTAGAAGTAAAGGAAATTGTGTACCTATTCTGTTCTAGGTGAAAATGATTATAGAGTCTTCTGTTCTGTGTTATTTTCTTTATGTATGTTAATGGAAATAAGATAGAAACCATTCTACATGATAGAACATCTATAAGATCATGTTATACACATAGCTATAACCATATGAATATATAAAACGTAGAGACAGAAGTGTACTTAGTAAAACCAGTAAACTGTTCTTGTGAGAAACGGTTTGACCTTTGCTAATTATGTGAATTTTCTGTATTTACCTAGTTAGATTTGGACTTTGAATCCTTAATTAAAATTGTAGAACACATCTTAAGAAATGACGTGTCAAAATTTGAGATTAAATCGATAAGAATTGGCTAGTGAAACAATTTTCTTTGTAGATAAAGAATCTGGACGTCGGTACAGGGTACTAGTAAAGATTATGGCAATTGTTACTCTTAATAAAGTGAGAATTAGACTTAAGTTTCTTCACGTAAATTGTTAGTCTATGTCTTAAATATAACATACTAAAATTTGGTAATATTTCGACAAGAATTAATATACCTTCTATGTCCAAAACCGAATCTGTACATATAGTTAGTAAACTGTCTGGACCTGAGAATATATATTAGATGATGTGTCTTTTATATTAGACTTGTATGACACACATAGAGTCTAATAGCCCTCTAATAGATGTTAATTGTGTAAGAATAAGTCTCATATATTATTTGAGATATATAAGTGCATATAGTATCATGCATGTGCAATGAGTGCGGTGCATAGTGCTTGATTATGGGGTAAATATCTATTCGCCATGGAATGGGACATGACGTAATGGGTTTTATCTTATAATTTGGACACGCACGTGTGCTAGGTTCATGAGAGTTAGATATATGATTGTATACTTTGGAGTCTTTTCTTTTGCATACGATAAATGCATTAATCAAAGGTGTGGTGGTGTGAAACGTGTGCTTAAGATGAATGAACCCATCGGTATAGAGATACCGGTGATGCCCCCGGAAGTTTGGGATGCCCTTGCTGCGTGGTCTTGGATGCCTCGGTAGAGAGAAACTGAGATGCCTTGGAGTGAGATGCCCTTATGTGTGATCAAGGATGCCTTGGTTGTGTGGTACTGAGATGCCTCGGAGTGAGAAGCCCCTTGCTGAGTGGTCTTGGGAGGACCTCGGTTGAGTGATGTCGGGATGCCTTGGAGTGAGATGCCCATGATAGAAATATTGTGGAAGTCCGGATGTGGTAACTTCCGGAAGTGACTCGATCGGGCCGGTTGAATTATGGTCAATGATTGATCGAGGGTGGATTATGTGCACACTAAATATAATTCTATTTGGCAAGTGAGTCCATTTATTATTGTTGCATTACATCTTGATATGAGATTGAGTTTGAGAAAGGTAAGCATAGAAATGGATGCTCATAAGGTGATTATATACATAATGTGTTAGTATCCAATTGTTTATGCTCGTGATATACTTCCTTTAGCATCCTAAATTGTTTGATGATTCTCTTGCAACATTGATGACTATGGATTGTTTAAGTTAGAGTTTCATCATTCTTTACTAAGCAAGGTTGTTTGCTCATACCTTACATTTTCAGATTGATAGCATGGATGTACCGCCAGTAGCTCGATACGGGGCGGTAGTGCGTCTTGATGTTTCTCTTCATGACGTGTATGATCTCGACATTGACATGATTTTCTCCAAGTATGAGGCGACTTTATGGCTGGATGACGGTAGAGTTGAGTTGTTACCGATGACATTCGTTGCATGGTTTATCAACCATGAAGGGGAGATATTTAGACCTTTACCCTTTGGAGTAGGAGGACCTGGAGTGGGGATGGACGGTGCCTAGATGCCTTGATCTTGTAGAAGTTGACTAACTTTTGTTTTTCTTTAGATGTGGGCTTGTGTGGGAACTAGGGAGTAGACACCCTCACCCTTTATCCCTAACTTTCATTATGCCTTACTTTTGTTATGTACATGGTGTATATATAGACGATGAACAAGGAAAGAGTCCAGGTTGATAAATTTGTAAGCCCTGATGATGTTAAGAAGAAATGAAGCTTCTTGTGACCTTGTTTATGTGCATGAATGATTTGGCCAATACATGAATTGAAGGTAGAGTGATTGCAAGATAACCTCATAATATAAACTTGAGATTTTAAATAATCCATGTTATACATGCTAACCTTCAATGGTAAACACTATAGGTTATCTAAAGGAGCTTACAAATTAGGCAAGATGATAATGATAAATGATAATTCCGCTTGCGCTTAGTACATGACGCCTTGGGACGTCACACCATCTATTCGTCATAATGCCCAAGCAAGCTCTCCCTCCCCAATGCTCCTCCGTATGTAGCACTAGGACCCCTAGTTGCCGGAGGGATGCCATTGCAGCTAGGGAAGCCGAGTCATTTCCCACCGAGCTTGGCCACGTCGGTGTCGTTATTAGCATGCATCATCTTGGTAGCCCTTGGTCGCGACTAGGCAGTCGTGACCAAGGGGGTGCAGATTGAGTGGGCCAAATCACACATCTAGCCCACTCGGCTCCTATTTTCGCTTGGGCTTGGCTCTCAGGCCCAAGTTGGGCCGAGGTTAGGCCTAACCAGGGATAATCAAGCCTAACCCAACCAGGCCAAACCCGGTCAAATTAGGGTTTGGACTTAGTCAAACCAGACCTAACCGGGTCGAGTCCGGACTCGACTCGACCCGACCCGATTCGGGCAAAAATAATTTTAAAAATTTTGATTTTTTTAAAGTTAAAAAAATTAAATTAAAAATTAAAGTGTTAACTTTTAAAAAAATCGAAAATCCAAAAAATGTAGGATCTGGTTAGGAATTGCTATGTTTTGCATTCTTAGTGTAATTAGACACCTATTGGCTCGTATTTTGATTATATCATATGTTGAATTTGCACATCTAATTATGTTTAATTGCACGTGTTTAATTTTGCGGCAAGTAGGATCTTGGTAGCTATGGTTGTTACTTTAATGATTGTGCTCCCATATGATCACCTCACATATTAATGGATGTATGTAAAAATCATTCCAAATCACCTGATAAAAATATTTTCTTTTAAAATGAATAAGATTAGGTACCAAAACGGCACTAATTGGTCAATTAGTGTAATCAAGTCCCTAACCCTAAATTCTATGGTTGCGTAGGAAGTAAGGTACACTCTCATACCTCATTTGGTTTCTAGCCGACCCCAATAGACTAGTGGCGACTCTTTTTGTGAAAAATTCAAAAAAAAAAAAATCCTAATGTCATGCGGGGTATGGGCTTGGAGAGCACGCGTCTAATCATGAGCCTTAGGCCCGTCCTTTAGGCAATACCTTTAAACCTGTTCCCTCCTCCCGAGGGATAGGTCGCGACAGCTTAGCGACTCCACTGGGGAATTGGTTTTAGACCTTAAAGGACTTAAGCCAAAATTAATCTTGTTAAAAAATATTTGTGTTTGGCAGCGAGGATTCTAGGTACGTCCCTAACATTAAAGGTGTTAAATGTTTTTGCAGAATGAGAGGTACAAGGGGAAGTATTTGCTTACCTTTGTCTTGCAAGGAGATATAGGAATGTATGGTTTACTTTTTATGTATGAAGTGTTGATCACTTATAAATTGTTCTGCCTGCATTTCTTGCATTACACTACACCATAGCACACACTACCTGCCGCTGGACTTGGGCCGCATAGGATCACTTACGGTGGTGTTGAGATGGATACCACTCTGACTATGATCATGTAGTACAAGTAGCTCATCTTAATCCTGAAATTTCTTTCTTGATGACAGAGGTCCCCACCCTGGTCTGCGATCATGCGACACAAGTCGGTTCTTTGACGAAGACAAAGTCATGGGTAGCACGACCTAGACACAATTGTGTTGGTTCAGTCCTGTGATCCTATGGCTCCATTTTGAGCCGTCTAGAGTAGAAATCGAACCACTGTCCATGTGCATGTCTATGGCATTAACATCGCTGCTCAATGAGTAAGGTAAGTTTTTTTTTTTTTTTGAATTATTTTCTTTACAACTTACTTATTTGCTTTCCTTTTGGTCAATCCACGACAACTTAGGTTGATCATACAATAGGGGTACCCGACCTTCGCATCATCTTCGTCCCGAAAGCCGAGCTTCGTACATGGTGGGATAGATTGGATCCAATTGGTCGTGATTGGGTGCGATCATATGTTGGACGATTACTTCCCCTATTGGAGATAGAAACTCATTATGGTGTCATGCAAGCATTAGCGCATGTTTGGTGTCCTGAAACTTGCACGTTCATACTTGGTGATCACGAACTCGCTCCAACCCTGGAAGAATACAATGTTGCCATTGGAAAGCCCTTGGTGTCGGAGTTAGTTAGCCTACTTGTAGGGACTGAGCATGCATCAACCTTATCTGATTTCCTTAGAGTTAAGGGAGAGGACATGAGGAAAGTTTTGAAAGTCAATCGCAAGACCTGCCCGTTTTCATTCTTAAATGAACTTTTTCAAAATGCCCCATCTTTTCAAAAGAATCGGATCTTCCTGTTAGCTTTCTTCGGGTTCGTGTTATTCCCACATTGTAGGAACGCTATTAACCCTTCCATGGCATAGATAGTTCATGAGGTATGTATGGGAAAGAGCTTTGTTAATGCCGTCCCGACCAAAAATTTTCTTTCCCTTACTCATTTTAAAGAAAACAAAAGCAAAGCTTTCCATGCTCCTCCTAAACTCTTGTAAATTTGGTTCTTCTCTCACATTAAGGGGTTCGGTGGCTTGATGATCGTGAGCGACATTTTTTACTCTAGCCACCTTATCCTAAAATTTAGGGATAATAAAATGTTTGCTCCTAATTATCATTATTCTGAGTGGCTAGTTTTCATAACCAACCACGGACTTGAGGATTTCCAATAGCATGCCAAATGACTCCGAGTTCAAGAAGCACAGTTCGTGTGTGGGCTTACGGGACTTATTTCTTTGTTGGGAATCATTGGAGTCACCGAATATTACCCGACATGAGTTGCCCGTTAGTTTCAAGAGGTTCGGTAGCTTCCGGGCAAGAGGACCCGCTCGGGGTAGACTTCCACGACGGATGCCAAGATCACGAAGACTCCATCACATTGGTCAAGTCGATGTGGGATATGTGCCACCCCCGAAGCTGATATGGCTTGAAGAAGAGTTGGAGGGGCAAGAGAAGACCTACTATGCCTCGAAGGAGTACATCCTTAAGTGCGAAATCCCGAAGAGCCTCCGCCCGAAGATTCCTAAAGTGCCATTGAAGATCACCCACTGACCCGAGATCAAGCACCTCAAAAAGGAGCTCGAGGATGCCGAGGAGTGTGCTTTGAAGTTAACCCAAGTTAGTGGAGGTACCACGACCGAAAGTTGTCCTCATTAGTTAGATTGAGTCGAGTGCCATATGTAGCATGACCATACTCACGTGCATTGCAATATTAAGGAGTTTATCTCGAGTCTCGATGTTGAAAATTGGGAGTTAAGAGAGTGACTTTCCATCTTCGAAGTAGCTTCGTTGTTTAGGGGTTTTCTTTCATGTTTTTTCCTTGCATTATGTGGCAACCTGGCTTTCAATGAAACGAACAAGTTGGGGCGATTAGATCTTTGTCGTGGGTCGACCGCCTAATTATTACTCGTACTTATATATGCTTATCTACCCTTGCTTTAGGTACTGGCCGATCGATTGTCTTCTGCCAATCGTTGACACGACCAAGCGGAGATCCCCAATTCGCACGGACGCGAAAGTCAAAGTGAAGAATGAGAACACTAACATGCGCATGGCCAAGATGGAGGACCAGCTGGCCCAACTCGCTACAATAATGCTTGAAATAAGCCGAGAAGCTTAAGGAGTCCCCCGCTGTAGCTATCACTGGAACATCCACTCCTGCGTCATCAGGACACACTCCCCCGTCGATGGGAGGCACACACATTGCTAATCTACCTAGGAAAGAAACTGCTGGAGAGGCTCCTTCTGTCACACCAATCATCATCAGTTTAGATCCTCCTTCGAAGGAAAACCCAACACCCCGCCCAAGTGAAGAGAGTGAAATACATTTGGCAAATATGGAGGAGCGACTATGTGCCTTACAAGGTTACGAGCTGAAAGGAGCTGATAGGCTGTCTCCATACACCAAGACGAAATTCCCTGAGAATTTCCGAGAGCCTGAGTTCACAAGAAAGTATGACGAAATGAGATGCCCAAAGACCCACCTTAGGTATTACCTGAGGAAAATGGCTCGCTATGCTGACAACGTGTCGTTCCTCATACACACATTCCAAGATAGCTTGGAAGGCATAACCTTGACGTGGTTCATCGCATTGGATATTGAAGAATTCACTAGTTGGGAAGATTTAACCAATGAGTTCTTGCAGCAATACGGGTTTAATACCGAGCTTGCCCCCACTAGGGAAGAGTTGACCCGTATTGAGAAGAAGAGGAATGAGTCATTTAAGGCCTTTGTGCAAAGGTAGAGGACTATGGCCTCACAAGTGAAGCTGGCCCTGAATGAGAGGGAGATGAAGCAATTATTCCTCAAGACATTGCCTCCTGAATACTTCCTAGGGATAATGTTCTCGGGTTGCCAAACGTTTTCACAACTAGTTGAGGTAGGTGAAGGAGTCGAATGGGCAATTGTTGAGGGAAAAATATCTATCGCAGGCATGAAGAAATTCATAGCAAGAAAAGATAAAGAAGCCACAATGGAAGTAGCACTTGTGTAAGAGCTGCTTCTCCCTCGGTCGGTGGCAACACCCGGGCATAGGCCTATAATGGTTCAAGGTAGCTCATCACGAGCATATGATAATGGCAAGAGACCCATTCGAAAGGGTTTTTCCCCACTACCATGCCCGTTGTCAAAGCTATTGTCAATGCTTCTCGAAAAGAGGATGGTCGCGAAGAAAGTACTTAGAGACAATCCCCGAGGTTCGCCGGGGTCGATATGACCAAGACCTGTGAATACCACATGGGAGAAAGAAGGCATGATGTAGACAATTGCAACATGTTGAGATATAAAATTCGACAGCTTTTAGACAAGAACATCTTGACTTTCAAGGAGGCTCAGCCTAACGTGCAGCAGAACCCTCTACCAAATCATACAGGGGGAGTGAACTCAATTTCCGAGGAGATGCGGGCGAGTCAACAGCCTCTAGTAGTGAATGCTTCCAATTTGTATGAGTCCTTAGTGTTGGCGAGATACTATGGAGGTGAAGAGGATGTGATCCTAAAAGAGAAACTGGACCGCATCTGCAGGATGGTAGCCATGGTGGTAATCCGACGAGGAGAAGAGGAAGAGAGGGTTGTATCCATGATAATGCCATCGTCATTCCGATGATCTTTTTACAAGTTTGCTTGTATATCTTGGGCGAGGAATGTTATGCCTAAGGAAAGGGTGATAGCTATGATAACCCCGATGGTGATTGAACTATCTGATGAGGCGCCTGCCGGCGATATTGAGATGGAAATCGCTGAACCCATGGTGATCAACCTTATGTTCGAGGAGATGTCGGCAATCAAAGTTAGGGGAGGGAATGCAACGCCAATCACGATTGAATTGCCACCCTAGGAGAAAGATGGAGTGATAGTGTTGGAGAATCCTCCCAAATTTGATCCTAAAGATGTACCTTGGGATTATGGAACAACTGAGGTAGATGTTGTCACGCAATCAGGCCGCTGTTACACCCCTGATAAAGGAGTAGAAAAGAAGGCTGTGACTAAGGAGGAGGCAAAGAAATTCTTGGCCGTAGTAAAGTCCAGTGAGTTCAATGTGGTAGATCAACTACGGAAGTTGCCGGCTCAAATCTCCTTCCCAGAATTACTCAAATCTTCCGAGAAGCACAGGGACATCTTGCTTAAAGTCCTTAATGAGGTGCGCATGCCGGAATCAATCGATGAAGTCCAATTAGAAGAGTTCGTTGGGGCCGTTCTACTGAAAGACCAAATTTCCTTTACTGATGAAGATCTCCCCCCCCTCGATGGTCCTAATCATACAAAAGCGCTACATCTCGGTGAAGCATGAGAGCACTCTTGTTTGTAGAGTGTTGATCAGTAACAGTTCGGCACTCAATGTATGCCTGTTGGCTACTCTCCACCATCTTGGCATTGATCTTGGGAGAATTCGTATTGGCAAGTCAACTGTGCAGGCTTTTGACGGGATGAAAAAGGAGGTGATAGGAGAGATTGCACTTAAACTGCTGATTGGCCCTGTACTTTTTCAAGTCCTATTCCAAGTGCTGGATATACCAAGCACCTTTTATTTTTTGCTTGAGAGGTCATGGATCCACAAGGGGGCGATGTTCCCTCCAGCCTTCATCAAAAAGTGCAATTCATGGTTAGCAACAGGCTTGTCATTGTGCATGCAGAATATGATTTCAAGATCTACCACGAGACGGCCATCCCTTATGTGGAGCCCAAATGTACCAAGGAATCCATCTTTCAAACATTAGAGCTAGTGTCCATGATTCATATTCCTACAAGTTCTTTCACAAAGGCCCTTGAATTGTCTAAACCAGCTATAGCTGCGGGAAGGATCATGCTGGCGAGTAGGTATAATCTTGGAGAGGGTTTTAGATCGCATGGCTAAGGTGTGCGAAGACCCATTGAAGCTCATAAAAACTTCAAGAGAAGAGGCTTGGGATATATCGAGAAGCAAAGAGGCCATAACGAGCGGGGTGGCCGTGGCAGCTGAGGAGGTCGTGGAAGGCAGAGAAGCTAAAGTGCCTAAGGAGGCCGAGATGGGTATAGAGACCAGAGTGAATGCGTTGCCCAAACCGAGGAGGAAGAGGGCAATCAAAGCCCATTTCCCCTATTGCTAGAAGAGAAGTTTAGGAAGTTGAGTCCTCTGAAGTCATGGCTATCCCTTCAGAGTAGGGTGGTTCACGTTTAGCCTAGTCTCCCATTTTATGTCTTCTCTCCTATGCGGGATCCCGTAGTTTTTCTTTCTTTATTTCATGTTTATGTCATTTGTAACGTGAACTATGGTCAGCCCCGATCTTGAGCCGTTGGTCGGGGGTGGTGTGTGTTAAAATATGGTCTATCTTTCCTCATTCAATAAAATAGACACATGTTTTATTAAAGACATGTGGAAGTACATCAAACTAGTCCTATGATGGTTGCTATGCTCCCTTATTTGACTGTTTTGCAAGAACGAGGAAATCCGAGAAGATGATGATGAGTTCTTGAAATTTTTACAAAAAAAAAAATGCTTAAATTTTTTTTTTCGAAAATGACATGTATCATCTTTGTTGTTAACATTACTCTAACTTATCTCATCACATCTCAGGCATTACATTATGCATAATCATAATAAGGACGCATGTGACCCGGATGTGCATGAAGAAAGTCTCTCAAGTTTCAATGACACCGTCGATGACGATCAGAAGGGGATTGAGTGCGAATGGAATCAAAGTCGTTAACAGAAGAGTGAACAGTCACCATAAATCTTGGTGATGTAGAGAATGTCAAGGAAGTAAAGATCAAGGCATGTCTCTCCAAGTTAGAGGCGGAAAGGATGACTAATCTTCTGAAAGAATATCAAGATGTGTTCGCCTGGATGTATGCCGACATGCCGGGATTGGACCCTAAAATTGTGGAACATGCTCTGCCGATAGATCCTAATATGCCACCCAAGAAGAAAAGACTCAGGAGAACTAAACTAGAGTTGTCCAAGAAGATCGAAGAAGAAGTGATGAAATTGCTGAAAGTAGACTTTATCAAAGTGACGCGTTATCCTGATTGGGTAGCAAATATTAAGCCTGTAATGAAAAAAGATGGGCGAATTAGGGTGTGTGTTGACTATTGCAAGCTAAATCGAGAAAGCCCCAAGGACAATTTTCCACTCTCGCATATTGATGTCTTGGTTGACAATTTGGCGAAGTTATTCTCCTTCATGGACGGTTTTTCTGGATATAATCAAATCCATATGAAGAAGGAGGATAGGAGCTAAACATCATTCATAACTCCTCGTGGGACTTTTTGCTACAAAGTGATGCCTTTCGGTCTAAAGAATGTTGGGGCAACGTATCAAAGGGACATGGTCACGTTGTTTCATGACATGATGCACAAGGAGATCGAAGTATAGTGGATGATATGATCGTGAAGTCAAGACGAAGTGAGGACCATGTTGAAGTCTTGCGAAAACTGTTCAAATGTCTTCGGAAATTCATGCTACGCCTCAATACCGCAAAATGCATTTTTGGAGCGAGATCTGGGAAGCTGTTAGGGTTCATGGTCAATACTAAGGGCATAGAGATTGATCCATCAAATGTTAAGGCCATCTGTGATTTACTACCCCCGACCACCATCGGGGAAGTCCGCAGCTTGATGGGACGACTCAATTATGTGGCGAGGTTCATCTGTCAGTTGTCTGAAACAGCGAAGCCATTCTTCAAGCTCCTAAAAAAGAATGCAAAGATTGAGTGGGATATCAAGTGCCAAGGCGCCTTCGAGAAGATAAAACACTATCTCACTCACACAGCAGTCCTAATACCTATCTCCCTAAAATTTCCCTGATTTTGTACTTGATCATACATGACAAATCATTGGGAGCCATGTTAGCACAGAAAAGACCAAATGACAGGAGAAAATGCATGATATACTACTTGAGCAAGAAGTTCATTGTTTTCGAGATGAACTTCACAGAAGTTGAGAGAACTTGCCTGACCTTGATTTGGATCTTGCACGAGCTACGGCAATACACGCTCCATCATAGGAATCCTATTGGTGAGTGAAAATGATCCCATCAGGTACCTCCTGGAGAAGCCAGCACTGGTTAGCAAGTTTGCCAAGTGGCAAATCTTAATTTCAGAGTTTGACGTTTAGAGCCTAGGGTAGAAGTATGTTAAAGGTCGCGTCATAGCAAACGTGTTGGCAGAAAGTTCCAAGAGGTCCAAAGCATCTGATGAGAGTAGTGATGCAGAAGAGTGAATTTTACTTGTATCAAGCGATAAATGGATGATGTACTTTGATGATGCAGTTAACTTAACTGGGTCGGGTACCGGGGCAGTTCTTATCTCCCCAAATGGACAACACTATCCAGTTGCTGCTAAATTGATGTTCCCTTACACGAATAACTTAGCTGAGTATGAAGCATGTATTCTCGGCCTCCAAAGCTGCTATCGACATGAAAATCTGAAAGCTATAAGTTTACGGTGATTCGACCCTAATCATCTTACAGACCGAAGGTGAATGGTGAACATGAGATTCTAAATTAACTCCATATCATGAGTTCCCCGGAGAATTGACGGAGGAGTTCCAAGAATTTGAATACTTACCAAGGTCTCAAAATCGGTTTGTTGATGCCTTGGCTACTTTGTCTTCAATGTTATAAGTAGTTAGGGGCATGGACATTGAACCATTGAGAATTGAAATGCTTAGGCACTCGGCTTATTGCATGATGGTCAAAGAGGAACCGGACAGGCAACCTTGGTATCACGGCACCTTGAAATATTTGTAGAAGGGCGAATTCCTCGAAGGAAGTGAAGCAACAGATAGAAAACATTTGATAAAGCTAGTATCAAAATTCTTCGCCAGTGGAGATGTCCTCTACAAAAGGTCCTTTAACTCGATATTACTAAGGTGTGTCAACGCTAAAGAAGCCGACCATTTGATGAAGGAGACACATGAAGGAGAGTGCGGCCCTCATATGAATGGACACTTCTTGGTGAGGAAGATCATGCGACTCGATTATTATTGGCTGACTATGGAGTCCAACTGCATTTAGTATGTATGATGGGGTCACTAGTGTCAGATTTATGGAGCCAGGATAAATGCCTCTCTAAATGAGCTTCACTAGATGTCTCAATCCTGGCCTTTTTCGATGTGGCGAATTGATGTGATCAAGCCCATTAAGCCCAAAGCTCCAAATGGGCGTCGATTTATCTTGGTGGTGATAGACTATTTTACCAAGTGGATCGAGGCTAACTTATATGTTAATGTTACTACCAAGAACATGGCAAGGTTCATTCGTCGAGACCTAGTCGCTCGTTACGGAGTGTTGGAGGCAATCATTATCAACGATGACACTAATTTGAACAACAAAGTGATGGACGGCTTGCTCAATGAGTTTTGAATTAAGCATTTGAACTCATCACCATATCGTTTCCAGATGAATGGAGCAGTGGAGGCGGCAAACAAGAACATAAAGAAAATCCTATCAAAGATTGCCGAAAATTATCGTGATTGGCACGATAGGCTCCCTTATGCACAGATGGCATATCGAGCTTCTATTCACACCTCCACGGGGGCAACTCTTTTTTCACTTGTGTACAAGATGGAGGCAGTCTTGCTTGTTGAAGCTAAAGTCCCTTCTCTAAGGGTCCTTTCCTAATCTACGCTTGATGAGATTAAGTGGATGCAACAAAGACATGAGCAGTTAAACATGTTCGATGAGAAGAGATTAAAGCTGTGTGTCATGGCCAATGCTATTAGAAACGAGTCGCAAAGAACTTCAATCAAAGGGTGCGTCCTAGACACTTTGAAGTCAACGACCTGCTGTTGAGGAAAATGCCTCTGATTATACCAAACCCTTGTGGCAAATTCACCCCGAACTACAAAGGGCCGTATGTCATTAAGAAGATTCTTCCTGGTGGTGCTATGATTTAAGTTGAAATGGATGGCGGTGAATTGCACAGACTTGTAAACACTGATGCAGTCAAGAAATATTTTCCATGATTGAAATCAAGGCCGAAGAGCCACTTCATGCACAATCCGAGTTGCATAACATCATGCATAACATTGTAGATATCATGCATATGCTACATACACGCGTATCTATTTGTGTTTTAGGCACCTTACCATTCGATGAGGAAATGGCGGAGGGAAAAGTCGATTCAAGGACCCATCAAGTCTTCGCACAAACGGTTAAATATCTCTTTTTCTTAAATAAGAGGCAAACCAAGATGAAAAAAAAATTCATGGTATCATTCGTGTGACCTATTTCCGGTGTCACTACGCGACCCTTGAAAAGGGGGCTCGTAAAAATGATTTTATTCGGGTAAAAATCTGAAATGTTAACCATGCCAAACAAGAAGTGCTTAGGATGAATAAATGCAAGCCATTTCCAAGCACATCCTTCAAACACTATTGAGAATTGAGTGAAAAGCGACATTCTCTTAGGACAAATAATTCATTCGCATTAAGCACAAAGATCGAAATGATAAAGGCGTTTCCTTCATCAACCCCAAGTATTACACTAATCTCTTACTACCCCTTTGGGTAGAGTAAAGATGATCATTCAAAGTACCCCTGTCGGGACAACCCTACATTGGGGCAGCATAGGGGGTTACGATTGTGTTATAGAACGAATGATTGAGAAAGGTTCTATTACTTTCACTTGCATCAATCTTCTGGTAATAGCTTTAGAGGAATTCTTATCAAAGCTTGACTCATCCCAAGGTGAAGAAGAGCATTTCCTTCTCTACCCAAACATTGATACCCTTTACTTTAACCAATTTGGGCCTGATTGTTCATTTCTAAACCCCGAGCGGTGATCATCTCCCTTCACTGGGGCAATGCATAAGGATTGACAACATGCAATTGACATTTACAAGAAAACATGAAAAAACATCTCGAAAGTCATAAGAGCTCCAAAAGTTCAAAGAGCAAAAAGTTCGATAAATTATGGGGCATAAAAAGCAATGTGCGTGGTAAAAGCAAGGCCAATGCCCGTCAAGACAAAGGGCCAAAGGCTACATCTTATGTGAAAGAAAAATTATTAAAATCTTAGTGCCGTCCAAAAAAAAAATAATCGCAAAGGGCTAAGGAAATTAGAGAAATGAGCAAAGCTCCCATGCAGAAATGATTAGTCAAGGGACTTTCAAGATGCACTATGTTTCAAAAGCCAAATGCTTTCGAAAGGTCGGGTGACCTAGACAGGATTCCATGATGATCACCAACTCTTAAAAAACCTCTTGAAAATTTTAAGCCTTTTAAGCCTCCCCCGAGCCAACATTACAACCCTCTTCTGAAGTCTCTGCTAATTGGGATGGTTTGAGCGAAAATGAGAATGCCACAAAGAAGCTATTGCTTGAAGGTGTTGAAGTAATTATATCTCATCTCATCTTCCAAGTTTTCAACTTATAAACCCAATGAAGATAGCGACAAATGTTTCTTTATTGGCCTCGAAGCAATAGTCCATTTGTGTAAGAGCATGACCAAATCTATATTACGGTTCCTTCAAAAGACCATTTTGATTGATCAGATTGTGCTCATCACGAATGTTTTTGAAGGACTTTGACATGGGTTATGTGAGATACCCTTAGCAATCGGTTACTTCCCACGTGAATAGATTAGATCAAATAACCATTTTATCAAGAGTATGTGAGAAACCCTTTTTAACTAAGAAGCTCTAGTTTGGCATATTTAATGAGCCTTTTAAACGAGTCGTAGCAATTCTAATAAGAACTTGACTCCCGGAGAAATTGATATTAATGATACATTCCCGAACAAGATGACAGGTTTGCACCACATCATGCTAATTGACATCGAATGTTTTTTTTTTTTTTAAAGCGGTCGAACTTAGCTTGATTGGCTTGTTCAATTAATGTTGTAATATTGCCAATACGTCTCTTGATGGCATCCCTAATGACATTACCTTTAGTTGAGTTTGACAGATTTCCCAAAGAAAGCTATGCAATTTTCAAGGGATTAGTGGATGCTTCCTTTGAAGACAACAAAGGTTTGTGGTCAGCTTTAAACCATATCATTTACAAAGATTCATTGCCAACCTTAAACCATGTCATCTACAAAGGCTCATGAGTTTTCCCAAAATCATGTATTTTCACCCCGGTTGAAGCCCGTTGTTACATGGTGAGACTTCGTCCCTCCCCCTTCTTATGACCTGGTAGGCTTTTGTAGCCCGAAGTCCTTCTCCTTCTTCTTATGACCCGGTGGGCTTCCGTAGCCCGAAGTCCTCCCCTTCTTCTTATGACTTGATGAGCTTCTATAGCCTAGAGTCCTTCTCCTTCTTCTTATGACTCGGTAGGCTTCTATAGCCTGGAGTCCTTCTCATTCTTCTTATGACCTGGTGGGCTTCTGTAGCTCGAAGTCCTTCTCCTTCTTCCTATAACCAAGTGGGCTTCGTAACTTCCTCCCCTTCTTCTTATGACACGGTGAGTTTTTATAACCCGGAGTCCTTCCCTTCTTCTTATGACCCAAAGGTGGGCTTCGTAGCCCGAAGTCCCTCTCATTCTTCTTATGACCCGATGGGCTTCTGTAGCCCGGAGTCATTCTCCTTCTTCTTATGACCCAGTGTGCTTTTGTATCTCGAAATCCTCCCATTTTTCTTATGACACGGCGAGCTTCTATAGTCCAGGTCCCTCTCCTTCTTCTTTTTATGACACGACGTGCTTCTATAGCTTGGGGTCTTTCTTCCTCTTATTGACAAGATGCACTTCCATAATTATGAGTTCTCTTCGTCGACCTAATGTATGCTTATGCACCCAGGGTCTCTTTTGTTGGAATAATTTAGGTATCTTAGTCTTTGATTGCAATCTCTTCGAGGCTACATTCAAAGAGGAGCAACTGTTGACACATAACTTATATTTTCAAGCATATATATATAAAAAGGGGTGCGGGGGTCGGGTCTGGCCGGATCCTACCTTGGCCCGGTCCGCCCCTCTTCCTATTCTTTTCCCCGTATGGGCCTGGGCCCGACCCCCCCTCTTTTCCTTTTTCTTTTTTCTTTTTTCATCCCTTCACGCGGTCTGGCCCCCTTCTTCCTTTCGGCCTGGCCCATGCCTCTGTCTTCTCCCTCAATTGTGGTTTGCATGGGAAACTAGTGAAGTCGAAAACAGAGTCGCCAAGGCAGCAAGAGACAGCATAATCTCACAAGGGCAGGTAGGTGGCGCAATCATGTGGTTAGAGCTGGCTGATAGAGGCCGCTGGTTGGTCAGCTAAGGCCACGCATGTGAGCCGAAGGAGTGGGAAATGAGAAAGAAAAGGGAGAGAAGAGGGAATGAAAAGGGCGGGTACAGAGAGAAGGAAAGGGAGAGAAGGGAGAGGAAGAGAAAGGAATCAAGTGTCGAAAGCAAGGAGGGAGGTGAGAACGATCGTTGTGACCACCACTGACGCGTCTCCAAGCCACCGTCGCCGCCGTCGACACATCTCTGAGCCGTCTTTCCCGTCGGAACTCAAGTTGGTATTTCATCGAACACTTGGTGTGCAATTTTGATGTCGAGCTAGCTGGAGCTCGTTCCGTCCATTTCAAGCGAGCTCCGGCCTCGTAGGTTTCCCATGTGTCTCTGTTTATTGTTGTTTATTTACTAGTCCTTTGCCGTCGCCGCTGCCTCGAGTCTTGCTTAGGTTGGAAGCCCCTCGTCTGTTCATGCCCTCCACCTGTTCGTCATAATGCCCAAGTGAGCTCTCCCTCCCCGAAGCTCCTCCACGTGTAACACTAGGAACCTTGGTTGCCGGAGGGATGCTGCCGCGGCCAGGGAAGCCGGGTTGTTTCCCCCCTGCTTAGCCACGGTAGCGCCATCGCTGGCGTGCGCCATCTTGGCACCCCTAGTCGCGTCTGGGCAATCGCGACCAAGGGGGTGCAGGCCAAGTGGACTAGATCACACATTGGGCCCAGTTGGCTCTTGTTTCCGCTTGGGCTTGGCTCTTGAGCCCAAGTTGGGCCGAGGTTGGGCTTGACTAGGGACGATCAAGCCTAACCCAACCGGGCCGGACCCGGTCAAATCGGGCCGTTGGACCCGACTCGACCCAACTCGACCCGATCTTGGCAAAAATATATATTTTTAAAAAAAAATTAAAGAATTAACTTTAAAAAATTCTAAAATCCAAAAATTTAGGGTCTAGTTAGGAATTGATATGTTTTTCATTCTTAGTGTAATTAGACCCCCATTGGCTTGTATTTTGATTATATCGTATGTTTAATTTGCATATCTAATTATGTTTAATTGCATGTATTTAATTTTGCGGCAATTAGGATCTTGGTAGCTATGGTTGTTATTTTAATGATTGCGCACCTGTATGATCACCTCATAGGTTAGTGGATGTGTGTAAAAATCAATTCAAACTGCCTGATAAAAATATTTTCTTTTAAAATGAACAAGATTAGGTACCGAAAGGGCACGATTGGTCAATGAGTGTAATCAAGTCCCCGACCCTAGATTCTTTGATTGCGTAGGAAGTGAGGTAAACTCCCATACCTCACTTGGTTTTTAGCCAACCCCAATAAGCTAGTGGTGACTCCTTTTGTGCAAAATTCAAAAAAAAAAAAAATCCCAATGTCACGCGGGGTATGGGCTTGGAAGAACCCGCGCCTAATCATGAGCCTTAGGCCGGTCCTTTAGGCAATACCCCTAAATCTGTTCCCTCCTCCCAAGGGGTAGGTCACAACAATATTCTATGTAACCTTAAAGACATTCTATGGGTCAAGAACACATCTATAGGAAGAGCATTCGTAAATCAATCAACAACCATTATGTTGGTTGAAATATATTATGAGATCACTTCTTTCTACGCTAATATATCTCTGATAAAGTTGTTTGTTATATCAATGTGCTTCATCCTATCATGATATTTAGAATCTTTCACATAGGCAATGGTTGCTTGATTATCATAATAAATTGTCGCTAGTCTTAAAATTTCAATGACAATGACTAAATTTTTCAAGAAACGTTTTAATCATACTGCTTCTTACACTACAATAAAGCATGTAATAAATTTGACCTCCATCATAAATAAGACTGTGCATGTCTATTTCTTGCTATTCTAAGAAATTGCACCTTCATTGAGAAAAAAAAAACGCATATCTAGAAGTCAATTTACACTCATCTATATCTTCTTCCCAATCAACATCTGAGTACCCTAATAAGCATAAATCATTCCCTTAATAACAAAGTTAATAGTTCATGGTGCCTTTCAAGTATCTTAGGATCCTTTTCACTACTTTACAGTATACTTGACTAAGATTTGATTGATATCGTGTCACCAACCCCATGGCATGATATATGCGGAGTCGAGCACACATCATAATATACATCAAACTTTTGGCAATACCAGCGTGAGGAATAGTTTCTATTTCTTTTATTTTTTTTGAAGTCTTAGAACACATCTTAGTACCTAGGTCTTCGCCTTGTATGACAAGAATATCAATGGGATTATAATGCTGCATATTAAAACACTCAAGAATCTTCATTATATAAGACTCTTATGACAAATAAATAATTTTTTTATTGCTCTCTTTCTGTCACGCCCCGATCCTCGGGCACGCACACATCCTTTTCCTTTGGTCGATTTTATAATGCGATATCACAGGACTATGTATCGCTAACCCTTTCTATTTTTTTAAGCACATGCGGAAGCAGTTAAAATCCCCAAACAATAAAACGATGGGATAGAAAAGCAGGGCCATATTTTTCATATTGAAACTTATAACCAAACTTTTACACAAAACACAAACCAGAGTATTTTACAACTATTCACAAATTTTTACTTTAACTTTATTAACATCAAGACAGGATTCACAAAAGAGGATTGTATCTCAATCCTCATCCAAATCGTACTCTAGATCTCTCTCGATAATATCTTCTCCTTCCAAAAATCCTTTCCTCAAGTTTCACCTCCGAGTTCTCCTTCTCAGACTCCTCCTCAGCTCCTCAGCGGGGTCCTGAAATGTTTTTCCCCAAACCGGGATGAGACTACGTCTTAGCGAGTTTTACCCCACTAAGCCCGATTAGTAAACCATTATACTATAGGCTGCTTAAATACGCACATGTCAGAGGACGTACCTTGGCATCAGATTCCACCTACATATTAATACAATTCATAATAGTCACCCAAGCAATCATATCACCGATCGAAGCATCGATCAAATCGACCTAGTCGATTATATGCCAACAAGACTACTCACGGTCATTTCCATTTAGTCAATCAATTCACAATATCAAATCAAGACAATGATCAATCACATTGAATCACACTCAAATCGAATAATCGATCAATCGACCCATTCGATTACAAGTCGCCGAATCATTTCTAGGTCATTCACTCCATCCCACATAACCTCCAATACTACACTTAGTCACGAGCTCCATCAATGCTCTCGGGCATCATTTTCGCCAAGGTGACATAAGTAATAGACGGTCTACGTGCGTTCTTTAAGGCGTCGTTTTCGCACAGTGATATTCCTCATCACCGAACCACGCCCGTCATAGGTCACAAATAACGACGGTCTACGTGCATTCTTTAAGGCGCCGTTTCGCACAAAGTGATGTCCTTCATCACCGAACCACGCCTATCACGATTCATAGGTAGTCTACGTGTGTTCTTTAAGGCGCCGTTTTCGCACAGTGATATCCTTAATCACCGAACCACGCCTACCATAAGTCATAGACAGTCTACGTGCGTTCTTTAAAGGCGCTGTTTTCGCACAAAGATGTACTTTATCACCGAACCATGCATGTCTATACTTCGTACTTGATCGGTCTCAGCCAATAGAATTCTCGTTAGCTCTCATCGCTCTCTCCACTTACAGCTCAACAAGGCATTACAATTGCTAACTAGCCATACTCAGCCATCTACCAATCAATAATTCAATTTCACTCAATTTCAATCAATTTAGGTAAATCCCTAAAATATCACAATTTATGTAATTTCATACAACGCAGAGCTCAAATAAATAAACGGACCACGCCACGACGATCAGCACGAGATTTCGGTCCTCGGCCATCAAAATCTTAATTTCTGAAAAATAAATAATTAATTAATTAATTTCGAAAATTAATTAATAAATATTAAAAATTCAATTTAGCACAAAATAAAGCCCGATTACATAAACAAACTTCACCACGGTCATCAGCATAAAATTCCAGTTCCAAACCATCTCAGTTGAATTTTCGGAAAATAAATAATTATTTAATTTAATTCCGAAAATTAATATTTAAATACTAAAAATTCCACTGAGGCCCGAAAAGCCGAATTGAAGCCCACTAAGGGTCGGAAAAAAAATCCCGAGGCACTTTCAATAATTAGTAGACAACGTCTACTTGCTAATTGTGCAATCCATTTATCTAAATCGCATCACAATTGACTAATAATTGCTAATTTATTCTAATCTAACAACCTAAACATAATTAATTAAAACTAAATCAACCTTAAGCATAATTAGCCAACCAATCTGGGATTAGTGAGATTACTCACCGGAGTCACGCGCAAAATGTATCAATCCGACGGAACGACACGAGAACGATTCTTCCCAAAGCATGGCTACGGTTCGGGCCCGGAAACGGCCCAAAAGTAGGCCCAAACCCGCTGGAAACCCACTCGTGGGGTTACTGACCTAGCTGCAAAACAAGGGGAAAACGAGATGGTTAGGGGCAGCAAGGGGTCGGGAGTGCGGCGGAGCTTCGAGGAGGGCCGGTGGAGGTTCGGCGGCTTCAAACGGTGGTCGGAGGTGGCTGGATCGAGCTGGACAGGGGCCGAACAGAGCTAGGGATGCACGGCAGGGATGACATGCGCGGGCGTGGGGCGGCGGGGTAGGCGGCGTCGCGCAGGCATGCGTTGCGGGCATGAGCGGCGGGCGGCGACGATCCTCGGCGAGCTGGCTGCTGTCTCGGCTTCTCCCGCTTCTGGTTCACTGGTTTGCACGAAGAAGAAGGGAAGGAGGAGAAGAAGTCAGTTCAAAGGAGTGGGGGAGAAGCAAAGGTGAACGGCGAGCGGCGGAGCACGGACGGCGATGCGTGGGTGGAGCGGACGGTGGTCCGGTGCGGCTTCGACGGCAACAGTAGCGCCGGTGTTCGCGCGACTGAAGCTTCGCTTTGCTGTCTTCGATTCCGCCTCTGTTTCGCACAAACAAGAGAGGAAAGAGAGAGAGAGAGAGAGAGAGAGAGAGAGAGAGAGAGAGAGAGAGAGAGAGAGAGAGAGAGAGAGAGAGAGAGAGATAAGAGAGAAAGAGAAGTTTGAAAAGTCAAAGAAGAAAAAGAAAGAGGAAGACAGCGGGGCATTCGGTGGAGGGGGAATCGCACGAGGGTGATAACTCTATAAAAATAGAGTTATTTTACCTATTTTAGGCAACAATTAATGCATTATCTATGAAAAAATATTTGGATTTCCTTCTGATTATTTAAATTTTCCTTGTTTATGCAGAATAATGAGATATGGAGAAGATAAGGAAAAGAATGGCAATTATCGTGAATTCAAATAAAAGCGCGATGGAAGATGGATATCAAATCAGGAAATTCTTGATTTTATTCCCTAATGTTATCTGCAAGCGTTTGGAGATAGATATCTTTGATATATCCTATAAATAGAGACAGAGAGAGCAGCTAGGGTTTTTTAGAGAGAGGAGGAGTTAGATTGTTTTCCATTGTTCTGAGAGTTTTTCAAGTATTTTGAAGAGAAGACAAAAGTGGTGACAGAATTCTTGTTCTTTAATTCAAGATGCTGAGTTTGATTTATATTTATATTTTTCTTCTACTATGTTCTAATTTTCTTTTGTTAGGCTACGATGTAGCCTAACCATGATAATGTGAATTTCATGATGTTTATGTTCTGCAATTGATTTCATTCATGTGAGTTATATATTATTGCGTTTAATGCTTTTGAGTGACTGGCCACCACTTGAATGATCGATGTGCATGTTTGAGACGAGAGGTGATAATATGCAATTGCTCATTATAAAATATAACCATAAATTAAACGTGGATAGAAATATACCGCGTTATTTGTGTAGCTTTCGGTGATAAGGTGATCCAAAAGACTCATTGTGAGCTTGGAATATTCATAATTTTTAATGCACTTATATTTATTTTAATTCACATAGAGATATAGTGGATTAATAAACTGACTAGGTTTGCTATACCTAGAGATAGGATAATAAATAGATTAGGAAATTCCGCTATCACATGTTTGATATCGTTCTTCTATTCATAACAATATGAAATTCATATCTAGTGGTTATGGTGAAATCGGATGCTCTAACATATTTATCTGATTGATTTTACTGCATTTAGTCTACAAGTTTCGTTTTTAATTCATTCATAATTATATTTTGATTTGTTAGATAAATTTTAGAATTAGTCTATTTTAGTATTTAATTAGTTTATTAATCATCGATCTCCATGGGACGATACTTTATCTCATCATTATATTACTTGTTCGATACGTGCACTTGCGTTTAGAATTTTACGAACGAGAGGGAGAGGGAGAGGAGAGAGAAGAGAGAGAAAAGGGAGAGAGAGAGAAAAAGAAAAATAAAATAACCTAATACAATTAGTCATATTTTATTCTTTTCTTTTCTCTTTCCCTTTCTATTTTCTTTCGGTCTTCGATTTTTCCTCCGATAATTTCTTTCTTGAAATTTCGGGCTCGTCAATAATTTGACAGATGATGAGATGAGGTCCAAAAATTTGAATTGTGACACGTTCGAATATTCGATTCCCGAAACCAAATCAAATTCCATGATTAAAATTAACCAGACGTGATTTAGTCCAATCCAACCAATTAGGTAGCTTTTAGGGATTTTACTGCGGTTATATCCCTTAACGGCTTCACCCAATAGGTTAGCTAACTCGTGAGTGATCAGCTCGAGAAAAAGGACCATAGGCGCGCCGATGATATGCACATTTTATTTTATCGAAACGAGGTCGAATTTCAGGATGTCATACTTTCGATCTTAATTCTCAATATATAAGCAGTTTCCCCATATCATTTTCAAAATTAGAGGGCAACCTTTTTTTTTTTTTTTTTGTGATAACCAAACCTTATCATTTCCAACCAACAGAATATCATCCACATAAAGTGATAAATCACAAATTTATCTTTGGATTGACATATATATAGTAATATTCTTCGATTATTGTAAACCCAAAAGATGTTATGGCATGGCTTAATAAAAATGAAAATACTATTGTCTAGATGATTGCACAAAGTCATATACTGAGCAATCAAATTTGCAAACTTTACGCCCCCAACCTTCAACTCTAAAACTTAATGTTTGCTTTATATAGATTTATGCATTTATTCTCCATTGAGAAGTACTATTTTTACATCCATTTGATGTAATTCTAGATCCAGATGTGCGACAATGGCTAGGAAAGGCATATAGAGGCAAATCTTACAATCGATGAAAATATTTTCTCATAATCTATAGAGGCAAATCTTACAATCGATGAAAATATTTTCTCATAATCTATACTCTCTTGTTGAGTATAGTCTTTCGCCACAATACGAGCCTTACACTTTTCAACAAATCCATCCGTCTTTTACTTAATCTTGAAAATACATTTGTTTCCAATAGTCTTACGATTAAGTGACAAATCAATCAAGTCTCAAACGTGATTTGCGCTCATTGACTTCATTTCATCTTTCAAACTTTTCTCCATTCTTTATTGTCAGATGATAAGAGAGCCTTTTTGTGATATCCGGATTTCACCTGACCTTAAATATGTAAGGGTCCGTGACGGATCAACGATTTAGTCGTCGGACTACGTCGTTGGCACCACTTGTGGATGTCGTTTCATCATTACTATCACCGTGTCAAGACGTCACATATTGTCACATTTTTGCAATAGCATCCCATCTAGAAACTTCTTCAAGCAACGTCACTTGCGAGACAAGCCCTTCTACATTTGTACCTTTCTAAAGCGAACTTTTCGTGTACGCAGGAATGCCAACTTTTGAAATTGAAGCCACATTAAGATGCTCCTCTCCATGTGACCGAAAATTTTGTCCATGCACGGCCATGCACACGTCCAATGTTAGTCCTGAGTGGCCTCGCAAATCGACCGAGCTGAAGGTCCGTAGCATGCAGTGGCCATGCATACGTCCACAGCCCATGTTCACGCTGGAATGAAGAGCCCACACGCCCACGCCACCCCGCTCTTTTCTTCACGGACAGCCACGCACGGCCATGCCATGCACCTCCCATGCGTGCGTTTGTTAAGGAGTCAACCCAAGGAAGATGGTTGACCGAAGTGTGGCCAGCAACGGCCACGTTGCTTCACGCTCGGCTGCCAGCAAAAATTCAAGACCCCTGCATGCGGAAGACACGACTTCTCCAGCTGCCGCTCATTTCAACAGCCATCAATAATCTCAATTGTTGACCGGTGTTGTCAACAAAACCAGCAACAGAAGCAGCGAGCGAGAGAGAAGAGAAACCGCTCCCTCACTCCACCACCGCCAGCTTTGCCCCTCGAGCGCGCGCCTTGCTGCCATCGACCGCCGCATCACCAGCCTCCTCGCCATGTCCCGAGACTTCCTCATCGCTGTCGGGTTGCCCACAGCTGACCACAGCCAGCCCCGACGCCACCAGCCTTCTTCATCGCCATCCAATTCATCTCGACCATACCGCAACCCGCAGCTCAAAGTTCCTCTTGTTGTTAATGTCACCAAATCAAAGGCAAGTCGATATCTACTAACCTATATTGCATAATCCTATTACTTGATGAAATGCATCCACATATTGGCGTTATTCAAATTCTGTGAATCGGGAATGATTGAGTTGATTTTCGGACTATGTGATTGGAAGGATTTTGAGGTTGTCTATGGTTGAGGAAAATTTCGGCATCTATATATGTGTCGACTCTTGGTATTTGCAAAAGTTTAGAAATTCTATTTTGAAAAATCTTAAGGATCGTGTGGGGATTTCTAACTGCCGAAATATTACTCGCAATGTGTCGAGGAATGTTGGGTGTTTCCGAAACTCTTAAAACCTTGCACGTAATTTGTTTTGAAAACCTCAAAGTCGGAACCGAGAATTGGATTCACCGATGCACTTATTTCAAAACTTATTTGCGGTTTTGATCAACTTACTTCATTGAAATTTTGAGGCGCGAAGAATATTATAAATTGTGCCCGAAATTTTCGAACAAAGGAAGGAATGGAAATGGTACGATTTAAATCTCGATCCATTCCTGTATTTAATAAATAAAAAAAAAAAACTCCACATTTTATAAAACGTTTTGCTCATCACGTAGTTGATATCCCTTAAAGGTTCGTTCTGTTTTGGCTCAAATTCCGGATGTGAGATTTAGAAATCAAAGCAAATGTTGTATTATTTATGTTAGCATACGTTGGTTTTGAATCTTGAGACTGCTACATCATGGTTGATGCGTTATTGATGCCGTCGGACCCCGCGACAACGATGCCCCGGTGTCGGGTTGCCTACGGGATCGTAGTGGCGATGCTTCCGGAAGTCTAAGGATTGGTGAACTCTGGAAGTTCCTTGGAAAGCGGGATGCCTGAAAGTGTGACATAACACGTTCCTAATGCTTGGGGACATCATTGACATGATGAGCCCCGGAGGTTCCTTGTGATGTTAGATGAGGTGCGAGATGCCTGGAGGTGTGACGTAACATGCTCCGGATGCCCGGTGACTGAAATATGGAACTGGAGGCCTTCGTGATGCTAGGTAGGGTGCAATATGCCTAGAGGGACACAAACATTGGTCCTCCAAAAGATGTTGGTAGTGAATCAAAATCTATTGAGTTCTAAAGCTTCACTATTTTGTTGTGTTGTGCCATTTTGAAAATACTATTGATTTTGATGTATATCTATTTCTCTAGTTATGTGTTTTGTTTAAATTGCACGAAATTAGGTAACATTGGCTTTACGTAATATAGTTTAGTAGACTTGTGACTGTTGAGTAGTTGTACTCACTCCTTGTGGGGCTAACATATTTCAGAGTAAGAAAGATGCCGCTGCTGCCCCCATCCTCTGGTACCTTCTACGGCATTCCCATCGATCTGCGGTGGGAACAATCGGAGCATCTTGATCCAAATCTGTTAGAACTGACTTTCATTCGAGTGTGGGTGATTCTGATGATCGATATGGGCCTTCCCTTAGGCCCCATGTACTAGGAATTTGTGGTCCTATATGGGCCTTCTATGCACAGGAGCACCTTTTTGCAGAGCATTGAAGGCCATTTAACACTTTGCTTCTGCAGTTTGCGTAACATCTTCCTTTCTTGCATAAAACAACAAAAACTTATTAGGTTTACTCCAGGTTGCTTTTAGCAGATTTTAACAGTTGAAGACAGCTGTGAAACATCAACATGAGTCCAATTCAAATTAATAAACATCTAGGTCTTCCCATCAGGACCATGGTCACTCATATGGGGAACTATCTACTTCGTCTGTAGTATGTACTTTTTCTGCAACACAGTCCTTTCAAACTTCTCACAATTTCACTGTGTGGTCTATTTAGCTTCCACGAACAGGCTCTTCTAGGCTAATTAATGTCCTCATATTCTGTAAGTTATTCACGATTTACTGGTCCAGCCAAATCTTCAGGAATCCTCATTTCATAGCTTGTTTTCCTTCTACAAAAGTCCTTCAAGACTTGGACACATTTCTTATCCAATAGCTTGTTCTCCTTTTACAGAGCCAAAGCCTTTATAGGCTTTAATTATCCCGTTGTCAACGCTATCTGCATATGACTTGTTAATACATAAGCTGTTTTATACATCCAAGTACACATATTAGTAACTTTTAGTTATTTTGTCATCTTCAAACCTAATAGAGAATTTTCTCAACAATCTCTATTTTTTATGCCGACAAAACAATTTCTACCCTTCCAACATGTAGATGTGCTAACGCAACATGATTTTGAAACTTGAGTGCGTGTAAATCAAAGAGGTTGTACTATTATGCGTTAAATAATTAAGTTAGAGCTAGGCATAATATGCAACCTTTATAATCTCCAGGATATGGAATTTTCAATGCATGTGAAAGGAGATATCATAATCACATAGGAATATTCAGCAATTTACACGAATTCGTACCAGCTCTTTAAACTACAAGATTACTTACGAGAAAAGGTGCATAATCATCTAAACTGAATAAGTTTGACCATGAAGAATTTGTGAACTCTTAGGTTTTGTTTGTTTCACAAAATACATTTTCCAAGGAAACGTCTTTTATATTTTGACATTTGAGTTACTTAGAAAAATGAGTCAATGAAAAATATTTTCTTAGCAAAACTTAAATTCGAGAAGCTAATTTCCTCTTTTTTAACGAGGAAAACATTAACGAAATATGATTAGTTGTTGGCGCGTAGACCACAAACTTGATGTCTAAGCATGGAAACCCAATGCTCGTTTTTTTTAGGCCCCCAGGCAGCGGATCTAGGTCCCTGGCACCTAGGCTTGGGACTCCAACACCCTAGCCCACACTTGAGACCTCAGTTGTCGCGCCCGAGTCCTCAAGGCTGGGCCCGAGACACCAGTGCCCATGCTTGGGATACTAGGCCTAATAATATCAAGGCCAAGCCTAGATCCTAGACGCCCATGTTTGGGTCCATTGAGGCCAAAATTTTTAAAAACTTTCGAATTTTAAAATATTTTATATATTTTTTATTTTCTATGTTTTTATTTTCTTTCTTTTTTTCTTTTTCCCTCTTCCTCCACTGGTTATCAAGCTTCTGCTGATGACTGGCTACAAGTGCATGTTGACACCTAAAATTTTGTGACCGTTTAATCATTTATTAATTATGTTAAAAATTAGGAAGTAAATTTTAATCTCTAGTAAAAATTCTCATTAAATCATATAGGCATTAGGAAAATTTTCATTACTAGTAATAAAATTAAAATTAAGAAATTAAAAATTTTAAAATTATTATTATTAAAATAATATAAAAAAGAGAAGAAAAAATAGGGATAACTGAGACTGGGCCGGGGGCGGCCCGGCCTCTTTTTTTTTTCCTTTTTCTCTCCAGCCTAGGCCTGGCCCAGCCCATCTTTTTTTTTTTTTTTTTTTTCAGCCCAAGTCAGCCTCTCCTTTCCTCTCCTCTCTCTTCACGGGTTCTGCAAAAAGGGCACGGAGAAGAGCGACATACAGGGATAGAGACAGAGAAAGGGAAGAGCAGATGGCGCGGCGCGATCTTTGGGTGGGAGCCAGACCGGGAGGGCGGCTGGTGCGGTGGCAGAGGCCATGCGCGCCTGCCGCTGGCCATTATAAGGAGAAGGACGGCCGGTTTGAGGGAGGGTTCGGAACGGAGAGAGAAACGGGGAGAGAGTGAGAGAGAGCGAAGAGTGAGGCCGTGAGTGACGGGCCTCCTCCGGTGGCCATCGTGCTTGGAACTCGGCCGTCGACCGTCGCCGACACGTGCCTCTCCCTACGGTAGGTCTCATGCGTTTCTATTTGATTTGTGTCGAGTTGCATCGATCTCCCGAGGATCTCGGTTCCGAGGCGTGCGAGGCGATCAGACACAGTCCGATCTATCGAGCTCGCCCTCTATACGTCGTCAAGCCAGCTAGGGCCACTGCTGCGACCGCCCCTGTTTTCCTCTATACGGCGCTTCCCCTGTTTCTGCCTCGTTTTGGGCGACGTCAGGCCGGCGCTCGCGGCCGTTCGGCTCGCGGGAGCTGCGGATCACGTCGCCATTGAAATTTGTGCCGGTATCCCTGCATGTCATGTGTCGAGGTCGCTGGCGTAGGTTCGAGCCCTGGTTCGGGCGGGAACCCCTTGTTCAAATAGTGTATGCCGACTGTTTGTTAAAATGCCTCAATGAGATCTGAACTCCGTTAGTTGGTTTTGGCCATGAGACTTGTTCTTTTTTTAAATCCACATGCTTGTGGGGGTTTTACTGAGCCGTGATTTCTGATTTCGAGCATGTCTGGGTGGTCTCTTTGAAGTCCGGATGTTGGTCCGAGTTTTGCAATGCTTAGCGTGCTCTCTTCAATCCATTGCACATCACGTGCTCAACAAAACGTTCGAACCAAGTTCATGTAGATTTACCTCCGATTTTGACTCACCTCGAATGTGTAACGATGGGAATCGCTTGATGATAATTTATCATTAACCTCAACACGCGTTTGTGTTTCTTTTTTGTTAATTTTGTCGCCATGGCTCAATATGCTTTTTGTTTTTTTCTTCTTTTCAAGTCTTTTTCAGTGCTTTGTGGTGTTGTGTTGCTAAAGGTTGGTGAGGGAATGAATCAAAACTCTTGATGGTGAAGTGGATCATTATTGGACTTGTTCAAGCATAAATTTTGACATCTTATTTAGTAATTCATTGCATAGAAAATTACGAATCGACCTCTAACAAAATATATTAAGTTAAATTGCATATAGATTTTAGGAGCATTTATTATTTAGTTTGTATTTTTGATTATTGCATTTACATTGGACTGGTGACTAATGGTTTTGCATCAATGGTTTTAAGCTATAAGTTAGCAAATAGACTAAGCCTATAGAAGCATGAAATTCAAGCCCAATGAATATCCCATGTGACCGAAAATTGCATGTGCTGCACATGGATAATTAAAATTGGAAAATTTGGAAAACTGGAGAGCACTATTATGAGAATTCAGCCATAAAATGAAATGGGAAGGGATATCCTGGGCACATTTACGTGCTTGAAGCGAGGACGATACAGCCTTCGGAGAGGGCAAGAAAGGATTTTGAACAAGGGTAATATCTCACGTGGGGATATATATTTGATGTCATCATTTGACCAATCTATCCTTTTGACGATATTTGCTATTCAGAAGGAAGGAAGGTCTGCAAGTTTGTCTCTTTCATTATCTTTATACAAAGAAAGGATATATAAAGATTACAAAGAAAGGATTGGTCGACATGGTCATATATTGAGTAATATAATTTTTTGTCTTAAAACAAGGTGCGCTGTCAAGGAAGATACCAAGCATCCATAGGCGTGAGCAGGAAGGACGAAACAACCAAAGTGAAGGAAAGGACAAAATATAATATTTTTAGTGTCCAGAAGAGGAAATGACATCGGAGAAAGTGTAGAGAAGTAGGAGGTTACACGAGTGAGAACTTAGATACATAGGTCGCTTGCCACTTGTAGAAATCCACTTAAGAGATAAGAGCAAAACAAGAAATCATTCTTGTTTTCAAGCCAAATGCTACATAATTTATCAGTCAAAACAAATCTACCTTCTTATTTATCATAGCATGTTTATAGAACCGGAATGTAGACACCCTCCAAATGTGAAGCGATCGAAATAGAACCGGAATCGATAATTGCCTTGTCGATCGACTACTAGGTTGTAGGTCAATAGTTAATGCGATCAACGATTTTCCCACTAAATCAACAACTCCCTTCTAGAATCGATGACTTTTAGGAATGCTCGGCATCAGGAAATAAAATCTGCTTTCTTTCCTTGATAATTCAAGCCCTCTCTCTGGACTTTTCTTAGATGAGGGGAGGAGAGGCTTTCTTTTAATCTGACGACACAGATAAAAAAGAACAGACAAGAAAAGAGAGAAGAGAGGGAGAGAGAGAGCAAATCATCTCCCTTCCTTGGCCGTGCGTCTCCATAACCATGACCATCACCACAACCGAGCTCCTTTGCCCTCGACCACGACCCAATGCTGTTTTCCTTCACCATGGCCGTTGCTTCCTGAACCACTGTCATCGATACTGCACCGGCAGACGCTGCCCATCGCCACTACATAAGTTTCCCCCACGCTGAACCACAACATTTGCTGCTGTGGTGCTTCGTTGTTCCTTAGCTCATCGTCACATCACTTGACTGAGACGGCATCCTCGCTGCCTCTGTGTCTGATGCCCGATGATGTTCAGTTGCTTCACCAAGCTCTGCAAGTTCCCATTTTATTGCGTCCTCACACTGTGAGTTACTGGACGACAAAGGCGCTGCTTTGACCAGTCCGTTGCCACTCTATTGCTGACCGATCTTCACTGACGACGGCCTCCCGAGACTCCAAAGTTGTTGCTCTGGCCATCTTTGGGGTTTGCTTCTTACTTGCCAAGCCTCTTCATAGTTCGAGAATTCTTTTTTTTAAGTGATTTCAGGTGGCTACTCCTGCTGGTTTTGGGACACGTTACTCAGCCCTTTGTTGCTGCACTCATCACGTCGAACACTCTTGGAGTGCATGGGGTTTCTAGTGAGTTACTCTAATAGATTTTAGTCCCAACGAAGCAACATCACTGCGAGCCATTGTCGAAAGACACCACTGCATTCCTTCCTCGGCTGAGAACTAGTGCAAACCGAGCCATCACAGAGCCATGAGCCACTACAGCCCTGTTTTGAAAGGAAATCATCTGAACTAGATAGTTTTCTTGAACCAAATTTGGTCCTAATATTTTCTTTCCTAAATTGGATTCATTGAGATTTTAGGGATTATCTGATAGGATTTTATTGACTAAAATAATTATAATTACTAATTTGATCCATGAGATTTTTGATCATTTTTTAATTATTTGTATTTTTCCTCCAAAATAATTGTTAATTTAACCCGTATTATTCTAATTACTAATTTCATATGTAAAACTTCAGATTTTTCTAATAATTTTAATTTTTCTTGCATGTTGGTGATGTTTAGGATTAAAATAATTGTTAATTTAATCTATGAGATGAAGGATTATTTTTTCAATTATCTTAACCATTTTTTTGAAATCTTGATGAATCTTGAGGTGGATTGGATATAATGCTTATCTTTGGTGACTGCTTGTTTTGAAAACACCAAAAGGACCAAATTTTGGGATAGTTAGGATAATTCCATAAATAGATTAGGATTGCATATTTAGAATTTATATAGTTAGATTTGTTTTTTTAATTAAATTTCTAAATCAAAAAAGGATATAATCTAAATTATTTCGTAATTTAAATTGGATAACTTTTCAACTTTGGTAGATAATTGTTGTTAATTATTTATGTCGATTTTTAATAAAAAATACCAAAATATTATATGCATGTTACATAGTTTAGACCATGTTATATTGTTACGTCATGTGTGTCACATAGTTCCATGTTAGATTCATTTAATTTGAAATTGCATGCCACATAGACTAATTTAATTCCATAACTAAAAGAAACCCCCCCCAAAGAAATCATTGTTTGTTATTGTGTCTAATTTCCTACAATTTATTTATTGATTGTGTGTTATCTTTAATGCTTACATATTCGCACGATCACTCCATTGCATGTTAGTGATTTAAGTTAAAATCAATCCAAACGCTTGTAAAATATTTTTCAAAATGGAAGAGAAAATGTATTGAAAGAGAATCAAAGTAATCTAGCGTAATCAAGTTTCCTAATTTATTTAATCTCTAGTCAGTGGAAATAAGATATTTTTTCAAATGCCTTACTTGGCTATTTAATCAACCTACCATAAACCAATTAGTGGTTAATCTTAGATAAAATTCATTTCTGGATCTGATACCATGAATAGACCTAGACTTAGAACCAGGGAAGGAGAGTAAATTTCCTGCAAGTATGCATCCCACATTGGGCGAACAACTCCCGTTCAAGCCCTTCAATGACAGCATTTTAGCAGAAAACCACTCAACATTTTAGTTCAAAGCTTAGAGACACTCACAAGATGCCGGGATGGAAACGCTTCTAATCTACCCAAGCCGCATTTCTCGGAGGATCCTACCGGGCTAGAGAAGAAGAGGGATTTAGAAAGCAATAGAGGTTTTTCACAAAGCACACTCTTTACTTGGGACTCTGCCCAAAACGATACATGAGCGATGCCTTATATAGGCAAATAAAAGGAAACAAGGACACACACGGGGACCGGCTCACGGGTCCGTACAAAACAGGGCACCGGAAATTTCCGGGAGCGAATTATTCGCACACTATGAACTGTAACTATACTGTGAATAGTACTTTCCCTAGCCTAGTGCTACAGTAAAAGTGAACAGTAATTTTGCTACAGTGAAATTGTACGGACTCAACAATCTCGTCCGTCACGGGCATTGTAGCTACACACTGGGTCGTCATCCGAGCTGTCTTCTAGGAGATGTGCTTCATATTTCTACTTGGAGGGCTTCAAGGTCTTGAGGGGAAAGGATCTGTTCACCTTTGAGATGACGATGCTTCATGAGCCCAATGGGATGCTTCTTCTTACGCCCGCTTGTATTTTCACTTGTAGTGTTGGCGGTGAATGCTTGGCATGCTTGGCTGAGGCCAATTGGATGGCTGTGCATAAAAGGATGTGTCTATGTTTTGGAATGAGGACGAAGATCCCTGTTCGTAGGGATTCTGGACAGAGGACCTCCAAAGCGTGCATAGGGGTCTTGAGTAGACTGGACAATGTCATCTTCGCTTGTCATTTCATGCTCTTGGGACGAGGCAGCTTATTTGTATTGTCCTAGTGCTTCCTTAGCATCTAGTGCTAGGTCATAATGATCCCACGTAGTGGGTGCATTATTCCGAGGACATCTTTGGGAATGGTCTTGTTTTCCGGCATAGGATTCTCTCGGAGTTCTCGGCATTCATGTTCACAAAATCTAACGGATCTTGGATAAGATTTATGAATCCAAGCTTCTCGACCGTTCAAATGTGGTTTATAGGCTATGGTTCCTATTTCAAGTGGTGCATCGAGAATACTTCCATTGTTTCTACAAAAATTCCATGGACGTTTAAAAAACAAGTATGGTGTGGACTTGGGATTTGGTGTCATGGTTCTCGGTTCTCTTTCCAAGTCTTGTTTCCAGCATATAGGATGATAGAACCAATTTAGAAAATCTAAAAGATTTCTATCACATTCCTTTTCGACATTTCTTCCGAGCAAAAATATCCTGGTGAGATTGGCAATGAATCTTCTGGTGGGGATCTCAATGGCTATTAAGTACTTATTGGTTAAGTACCATAACAACGTCTTGAGCTGATCAGGGAAATCATCTTCCTTCTAGATAAGAGGGTGAATGAAAGGATAATTTAAGTTTAACCCGAAAGGATAAAGAACGAACCTCCATCGAATCTGAATAGGTCTGTGTGGCTTTGCCACATGAGGTTTTCCAAGTTCTCAGTAAGACTGTCATTCTGGATTTGCTGAATAATCTCCTGGGGATATTTCCAACTTGGCGAGTCTTTGATCTTCTCAATTTTCTATTTCACACCATGATTGAGCATATGGAAAGCAGGCTTTTTAATGTACATGTTGATTTCGGCTGGTGCTTTTGGTCTTGACAGGAAATCGGCAAGTACATTCTTCTTTCCGAAATATGCTTGGTCTCAAAAGAGTATTTAGAAAACCATTCAGCCCATCGAAGCGGTTGAGAGTTTGGAATCTGCATTTGTTTAAACTTGGTCATCGAGGAAAGATGCCATGTCTAATTCTACCAAAAAGTGATGGCCGATGAGATGAAACTCAAATTTTTTGATTCCGTTTTTTACTGCTAGGATTTCCTTGAAAGTGGAATGGTAATGCATTTCAGCCTGGGAAAATTTTCCACTTTTGTGAGCACAAAGGTACTTTTTACCATCAATTTCTTCGAACAGGACGGCTACCCAGTATTCGTCACTGGCGTCGGTTTGAAGAATTCTTTTACCCGTTGATGGTATGTGCAATGGTGGGAGATTGCATAATCTCCTTAAGTTCAGCAATCGCTTTAGTCCGGATCTTTCCCCAAGGGAGAATTCTTTTTCAGCATGGAATGCAAAGGAATCGAAGCATTGCAATGTTTGGGACAAAAACTCGAGATAAGTAATTATCCCAAGAAATTGCTGAACTTGTTTTGTTGTGAAGTTATCTTTAGGAAACTTCAGCGGTTCTTAGTGATATGTGGCCCTGGATAGTATGTACCTTTGTTGAGGTGCATACCAAGAAATTCAATTTTTGTTTGGGCAATATTCATTTTCCTTTGAGAAAGCATAATGCCATGCTGCTTCACGATTTCCGCAAATTTCTCAAGGAGTTGGCAGTGGCTCTGTTCATCAGGGCTGTAGAGCAGAATATCATCGATGTATACTACCACACTTGCCAAGATTGGCTGGAAAAAATGACACATGGCTTTTGGAAAAGGGATGGCGCTACTTTTAAACCAAAGGGAAGTACTTTCCACTTGGAAGTGCTGGTTTGGGATACGAGAATCCTGTTTTGGTTCGGTCTTCGGGATGAATACCCAATTGCCAAAATCCGGCTTTAAGGTTGAATTTGGAGTAGATATAGGCCTTAGTTAAACCACTAAAAAGAGAATCTCTAGATGGTAAAGGGAACTTATCATCTTGGAGAAAAAGATTAAGAGGTTGGTAGTTGATTACCGCTCATTTTTCCTCTGTTCTACTCTGCTCGCTTATTGACGTAAAAGGCTTCACAAGCCCATTGAGAATCAGAAATTTCAATAAGGCCTTGTTGCAGTAATTCTGAGCATTCCCTTTGTGCTAAAGCCAAATGTTCTGGCTTCATTCCCACATGACTCGCCTTTGTTGGGTTAATATCTTCATTTTTCTTGAAGGGGAGGCGAACAAAGAATTCTGGATTTTCCCATAAAGGATGAGAACACTTTTGGGCGAATTCTGAGTGGGATTCCGAGCATGATTCAAGTAGCTTTTGCATGATTGGATCTAACAAACTCATTTGGATGAAAAAGAGTCTCTGAATATCAACAAACTCAGAGAAATGATTTTTATATCTAAGACCATTTCCGGGAATAATACGAAGTTGATGGATTTGAGTCATGATGTCCCATCCAATTAATAGATCTTTATTGGGGAGGTTTGATCCAAAGATTTTTGCCTTTATGGAACACTAGGGGAAGAACTGAACAGTAACTGGAGTGGTTCTGACATTTGTGGAGAAAGTATCTCCAGAGGCGGAGTTCAAATATCGGATATAAGGAGTCCAATATTTTTCAGGCAGAACTTTAGTGTCCAGAATGGAACAACTTGCTCCAGTATCAATGAGAGCAATAACATTGATAGGTTTGGCAAATTTTGAGGTGAAGATTTTTACAAGGAAATGAGGACAGTGAGTTTGACTTGAAAATTTTTAAGGATTTGATTCTGGAGATGCGGGGGATATATGAAAAATATCTTCAGATTCTGATTTATCGACTCGCCACCGGAGGTTTGATAGATGGGAATAACACAAAGAGTCTTTTTGTGGGTTTCTTCGTCGCAGAAAATAATGATTCAATATCATCATTTTCAAGAGAAATACTGTTTCATTTTCAATCGACGAGTCGACATTTTTTCGCCCGAGGACAATTTTTGCCAAATGTCATTTCTTGTTGCAAATGTAGCAACGGCTTGATTTCTTATGGCCTGTGTGATCCTTTCTCTTGCGTAGGTATCGCCATTTCTTCTTTTAAAATGCTTGGAGCCATGTCTGGATTTCTTTATCGAATACTTCTTGTAGTGCTTTTTCTTTCGGGAATACTGGCCACAAGTACCATCACAATCTTGCTTAAAGCATTTGATCTTTAACTTCTGGTGGGAACAAGCCGATTCAAGACGCTTGTCATCTCGTGATGTATGTTCGGACCATTTGGCGCTTTAAGCATAATTCTTCAAGGGATAGATGGACTTGTTGCTGAATTTCTCCCAAAGGAACATCTTGTATTCTTCTTTGCTTTCTAAATAAAGATCTTTCAACCATCTATGATAGTTCTTTAGGGATGGAAGTGAGGAAGACATGCTTTAGATTTGGATCTGTGCCAATTTGGTAAAAGAGCTGAAGCATTAATCGATAATTCTTATCAAGATGCTTTTTCTGAAGGGAACAGCATCTTCTTTCGAAGAATTCTCTTCTTTTTAGCTCTTTGAGATCTCCGGGTGTTCCCACAAAAACATGATATAGATATGTAAGGGCATGGCTGAAGTTGGGTGACATAAGGAACATGATCTGGTCTTATTCTGTGAGTGATTGCCACCAGAATTTAAGGCTCCGTGTGAACCTTGTAACAAAATTGTAAAGGACATAATTCATATCATGGTTGGTAATGGACTGTGTACTCAACCAAGTATGAAATTCTTCAAGTCTTTCTGGCCATTTTGGATAAGGAATATCATTAATGGAGAAGAATTGTTTTGATGCCATGGACACATGCTTGGTAGAATTGTTTCTGGTGGGATTACTTGTCTGTCCAAATTCTGGATCGGGAATAGTTTGATTGTATTTCATAGTCTGAAGGAGTGTCAGCCATGAATATTTGTGAAGTTGGTGGAACTGTAGGGGGAGAATCAATTGTTTGATCTGAGAAGGATGAAGAAGAAGAAAGAGATATTGAATCTGATGTAGAAGGGGAAGTTTGTTCAGAAAACAGAATCTGTTTTTCCGGGATAAGGGATCGAGCTCGAGCTTTGGGTAATAGGATTAATTTCTTGCTTACCCAAATCCTTCAAAAAGGATTCTAATGGATTAGATAACATCATCTGGTCTGGTCTTTCTCTTATAATAATTGAAATTGATTATGTAGGTGGTGTTTTTTCTTTCCCCTTTTCCTTCTTCAAGGCTTTGAGACGATTTCGTATTTACGCCATATATCCGGTTCTCCTCCTGAAGAATCTTTTGGGATATTGGCAAAAAGATGCTTGTGGTCTTTGGGGGTGCATACCCGGTTCGAACGAGGAGGTGCCAATGGGTCGAAAAGGTCTGAACCTTCTTTCTTCAAGAAGTTGAATTTGCTTCTTGAGTTTGTCTATTTCGGCTTTGGACTTTCAAGATAGTGGTACCCAAGATGTTGTCCTCGATTCCAAGGCATGAAGCCTCTTCACGGAACTCGAAAGTATTTTCTTGGTACTTTCATCATATCTTCTGAGGTCTTGTTGCACATTTCCAATCTTGGAATCAATAGCCTTGAAGGCATTGTTCTGTGCTAACAAAGTCTCTGATTGCCAGTTTAGAACGTTTTCAGCAGCAGGGGTTTTCTTCTGTCTTCCATGTTTGTCCACATCAGTAGGGGTGGGTATTTTGGGAACATGGCGGTACCTACCATGTGGATCAATAAACTCTTACGTAGCGAGGAACGAGAGTTTAGAACTTTCCTTGACAAGAGGAGAAAAGTCAGTGTCTTGGAACATGGCAATAGAAGAAGTGGGTAGTGTTGTTGTTGGAACTTCGAGGGGGTAAGAGTGTTTCTTAGCCCATTTGAGGATTGGCTTGTAAAATGGAGAGAGAGAGCTTGCTTTTTTTAAGGCGGAGAGGGTGGAGGTGATTTTGGTGGATTTGGTAAGGCTTGAGATGTGGTGCTTGGACTCTGGTGGTGGAGGTGGTGCATTAGATACCATGAACTGGTATTTATCACACACACCAAGAGTATCTACGGAAGAATCTCCGTCTAGGTACCTTTGGTACATCTTATCCTTGGACTTTTTCCATTGGGAAGGAGATCTTGCAAGAGGGTCTACCTCATCAGGAGAATTTATACAGTAGGAACATTGGCAAAAAGGATCCCAAAAACAATGACCATAGTTGTCTTTATAGTAATGAACAGGATGTCCATCACCATCGAAGTGTTGAACATGCTTTTTTGGATCTGGTTCGGAAATAGATTTAGGAATACATGGTTCGATCATGAGGATGGTCTGGAAGATAGAGGGACTTTCTTCCTTTTCCTTGCCAAATTTGATGGAAACACTTCCATCTTTTTTCCGTACGAATTCGTTATCTTTGTCTTTTCGTAGACTGGAAAGGCTTGTTATGCTTTGGTGTAGCTTTTCATAGTTGGTGATCCAAGTCTCTCGGAAGGAGCTTGGCCAACGTATCCTTTGGGATTTATCTAGGAACATGGATGCAGGACACCTGGTCATTCCGCATAGAAATGAACAAAGCATCTTCATTACCATTATTGAAGTTGAGGTCGAGAGCATGGTTACGTACTCGATAAACCATTTGGTAATGTAGGGTTGCAGCTACAGAGTCAGCAGTTTGAGGGGCTTCGGTAAGCTGAACTTGAACTTTTAGAAAAGAGAGAAGTTGGGGGTCTGAAAGAGCAATGTTGAAGTTTGGATACAGAGTCACAAAGACTGTTCCGGCATTCAAAGTGGTTTGAATGTGTACCAATGCAAGCATGCTGGTATTGTAAAAACCTTGTGTCTAACAACGCTATTCTTACCACTACACCGGCAAACCTTTACGACCATGAAAAGTGAGAGCAAGATGAACAGCTCCATAGTGAACATGAGAATATCCCTGTTGTACCGATTGTCTAGGAAATTCTGGAGAAATCTGAGAGTAACAAAGTACTCCTTTTCGGTAGCGGGAATGGGATGTTGGTCAAACTTGGAGGACTGGACGTTCTCCTTTACTTGCTTTAGGGTTTGGTGAATAAGTTGACGAATGGAGCGAGATAGGTGAGAATGATGAGGTAGGTTTAGCAAAAGCTGAATAGGGGTTCATAAAGGAAGTTGAGTTTCGAGATCTTGGTTTCATCGCTAAGAGACTTCGCAAAGATAATCTATCTTAGAAGAAACACAAAATTCCGAGAGAGCTGAGGATGAAGCAGAAGAAGGAGCAAGAGAAATCGGTGCTTTGAGGATTTCTGGATTTGTCATGATGTAGAAAGATCTTCTCGGCATTGGATTCACCTATCAAGCTCATGGAATGGATAATATCAAAACGAAACCATGATTCACCTATCAAGCTCATGGAATGGATAATATCAAAAACGAAACCATGGCTCTGATACCATGAATGGACCTAGACTTAGAACATGGAAGGAGAGTAAATTTCCTGCAAGTATGCATCCCACATTGGGCGAACAACTCCCGTTCAAGCCCTTCCGGGACAGTCTTTTAGCGTAAAACCACTCAGCCCTTTAGTTCGAGCCTAGAGACACTCACAAGATGCCAAGATGAAAATGCTTCTAATCTACCCAAGCTGCATTTCTTGGAGGATCCTACCAGTTAGAAGAAGAGGGATTTAGAAAGCCATAGAGGTTTTTCACAAAGCACACTCTTTACTTGAGGGGACTCTGCCCAAAATGATACATGAGCGATGCCTTATATAGGCAAATAAAAGGAAATAAGGACACACATAGGGACTAGCTCACGGGTCCAGTACAAACAGGCACCGGGAAATTTCCGGAATGGACCTAGACTTAGAACTAGGGAAGGAGAGTAAATTTCCTGCAGGTATGCATCCCACATTGGGCGAACAACTCCCATTCAAGCCCTTCAGGGATAGCCTTCTAGCAGAAAACCACTCGGCCATTTAGTTCAAAGCCTAGAGACACTCACAAGATGCTAGGATGGAAACGCTTCTAATCTACCCAAGCTGCATTTCTCGGAGGATCCTACCAGGCTGGAGAAGAAGAGGGATTTAGAAAGCTATAGAGGTTTTCACAAAGCACACTCTTACTTCAGGACTCGCCCAAAAAACGATACACGATGCCTTATATAGGCAAATAAAAGGAAATAAGGACACACACAGGGACCAGCTCACGGGTCCAGGTACGAACAGGGCACCGAAAATTTCCGGGAGGGAATTATTCGCACACTATGAACTGTAACCGTACTGTGAACAGTACTTTCCCAAGCCTAGTGCTACAGTAAAAGTGAACAGTGATTTTGCTACAGTGAAATTGTACGGACTCAACGATCTTGTCCGTCACGGGCATTGTAGCTACACACTGAGTCGTCATCCGAGCTGTCTTCTAAGAGATGTGCTTCATATTTCTGCTGGAGGGCTTCAAGGTCTTGAGGGGAAAGGATCTGGTTCAGCCTTTGAGATGACGATGCTACATGAGCCCAATGGGATGCTTCTTCTTTTGCCCAGTTTGTATTTTCACTTGTAGTGTTGGCAGGAATACTTGGCATGCTTGGTTGAGGCCAATTGGATGGCTGTGCATAAAAGGATGTGTCCATGATTTGGAATGAGGATGAAGATCCTGTTCGTAGGGATTAGGACGAGGATCTCCAAAGCGTGCATAGGGGTCTTGAGTAGACTGGACAATGTCATCTTCGCTTGTCATTTCATGCTTTTGGGATGAGGCAGCTTATCTGTATTGTCCTAGTGCTTCCTTAGCATCTGGTGCTAGGTCATAATGATCCCACGTAGTGGGTGCATTATTCCAGACATCTTCGAGAATGGTCTTGTTTTCCTGGCATAGGATTCTCTGGAGTTCTCGGTATTCATGTTCACAAAATCTAACGGATCTTGGATAAGATTTGTGAATACGGGCTTCTCGACCGTTCAAATTTGGTTTATAGGCTGTGGTTCCTATTTCAAGTGGTGCATCGAGAATACTTCCATTGTTTCTACAAAAATTCCACGGACGTTTAAAAAACAGTATGGTGTGGACTTCAGGATTTGGTGTCATGGTTCTCAGTTCTCTTTCCAAGTCTTGTTTCCAGCATGTAGGATGATAGAACCAGTTTAGAAAATCTAAAAGATTTCTATCACATTCCTTTTCGACATTTCTTCCGAGCAAAAATATCCTGGTGAGATTGGCAATGAATCTTCTGGTGGGGATCTCAATGGCTATTAAGTACTTATTGGTTAAGTACCATAACAGCGTCTTGAGCTGATTAGGGAAATCATCTTCCTTCCAGATAAAAGGGTGAATGAAAGGATAATTTAAGTTTAACCCGAAAGGATAAAGAATCGAACCTCCATCGAATCTGAATAGGTCTGTGTGGCTTTGCCACTTGAGGTTTTCTAGGTTCTCAGTAAGACTGTCATTCTGGATTTGCTGAATAATCTCCACGGGATATTTCCAGCTTGGCAAGTCTTTGATCTTCTCAATTTTGTATTTCACGCCGTGATTGAGCATATGGAAAGTAGGCCTTTTGATGTACATGTTGATTTCGGCTGGTGCTTTTGGTCTTGACAGAAATCAACAAGTACATTCTTCTTTCCGAGGAATATGCTTGGTCTCAAAAGAGTATTTAGAAAACCATTCAGCCCATCGAAGCAGTTGAGAGTTTGGAATCATTTCTGTTTAAACTTGGTCATCGAGGGAAAGATGCCATGTCTAATTCTACCAAAAAGTGATGGCCGATGAGATGAAACTCAAATTTTTTGATTCCGTTTTTCTTGCTAGGATTTCCTTGAAAGTGGAATGGTAATGCATTTCACCGGGAAAATTTTCCACTTTTGTGAGCACAAATGTGCTTTTTACCATCAATTTCTTCGAACAGACGGCTGCCTAGTATTCGTCACTGGTGCGGTTTGAAGAATTCTTTTACCTGTTGATGGTATGTGCAATGGTGGGAGATTCGCATAATCTCCTTAAGTTTAGCAACTGGTTTAGTCTGGATCTTTCCCCAAGGCGGGGAATTCTTTTCAGCATGGAATGCAAAGGAATCGAAGCTTTGCAATGTTTGGGACAAAAACTCTGAGATAATTAATTATCCCAAGAAATTGCTGAACTTGTTTTGTTGTGAAGTTATCTTCAGGAAACTTTAGCAGTTCTTGAGCGACATGTGGCCCCTGGATAGTATGTACCTTTGTTGAGGTGCATACCAAGAAATTCAATTTCTGTTTTGGCAATATTCATTTTCCTTTGAGAAACCATAATGCCATGCTGCTTCACGATTTCCGCAAATTTCTCAAGGAGTTGGCGGTGGCTCTATTCATCGGGGCTGTAGAGCGAATATCGTCGATGTATACCGCCGCACTTGCCAAGATTGGCTGGAAAAAACGACACATGACCTTTTGGAAAAGGGATGGCGCTACTTTTAGACCAAAGGGAAGTACTTTCCACTGGAAGTGTTGGTTTGGGATACGAGAATCCTGTTTTGGTTGTTTTTCGGATGAATACCCAATTGCCAAAATCCGGCTTTAAGGTCGAATTTGGAGTAGATATGGGCCTTAGTTAAACCACTAAAAAGAGAATCTCTGAATGGTAACGGGATTTTATCATCTTGGAGAAAAAGATTAAGAGGTTGGTAGTTGATTACCAGTCTCATTTTCCCTCTGTTCTGCTCTGCTCGCTTATTGACGTAAAAGGCTTCACAAGCCCATTTTGTGGCACCCCTCGACGGTCCCCGATCCGATTAGGGTCGCCACAGTTCGCTTACCATTTACTTTCCTTATTAACATATCACTCTGATACCATTTCAAGTGCAGCGGGTCCATACAACTTGGGGGTTTACATTTTTTTTTTTTTCTTTTTTTTTTTTTCGATCGGTCCCTTGCGCAATTTATATGCGGAAGCACATCCAACAACTCACTTCTCTATATTCAGAAAACGATGCACACCTACTAAACATTTATAGGTAAAAGCCGTACACTTTTTATTTTCTTAAATCAAATGGACATCATTCATCGGTACATCAAAATGCCATAGTCTTCTATATTCGACTACACTCCAAAAGATGACTGATGTTTCCTCAAACAGTCATACACTCTAAGTCCATCGATCAGTGTCGGCGTCCAAAAGCTCCTTCCCTTGCTATCCTCCTCCTCACGGTTACATTCAACCGTTCAAACCATCTACTAATCTGAAATGTTGGTCCCCAAAAGGGGTGAGTACAACCACTCAAAGGGTAAAGGAAATCCAATAACAACTCAATGCACCATACAATTCATACATGCATTGCAGGTATTACTTACCTTATAACCATGCGCATACCATCATGTATCATCAGGCATATCATCATGCATATACCATCCTCATCATGCACATCATCATGCATATGTCATTATTATCATGCATATCATCATGCATGTATCATCCTCATCATGCACATCATCATGCATATGTCATTATTATCATGCATATCATCATGCATATCATCATGCATGTATCATCCTCATCATGCACATCATCATGCATACGTCATTATTATCATGCATATCATCATGCATGTATCATCCTCATCATGCACATCATCATGCATATGTCATTATTATCATGCATATCATCATGCATATCATCATGTATTATCATGCATGATTTAATTCGAATTTCATCTTGGACCATCATATTTCTCATTCTCGGGACCAATGTTTGTGTCCCCCATGCATCAAGATACAATTTCAGATCATCCGGCTCCCCACTCTCCGGGCATCTCGTACCCCAACCGTCATCACGAGGACCCTCCTGATCCACCATTTAAGGCCACCGGGCAACCGGCCGCACCCTTCCAGGCCCAGGCATCTCGCACCCAATCCGGCATCGCGAGGTATCCTCGACATAATACCATGCCGAGCTTCCAGCTCCCCCACTCTCCGGGCATCTCGACACCACTGGTCTCCCGAGGACCCTCCGGCATTCGGCCACTCATGACCATCGGGCAACCGACCGTACCCTTCTAGCCAGGCATCCCGATACTCCTGGGCATCATCGGCTCACCTTCGACGGTCTTCTCAATTCACATTATTATGATTCAATTTATCATGACATATGATGTGATGACAATTCAAGATCATGCTCAACATTGAATACGTACATACATTTCAATTCCATGTCATACATACCAAGACTTCATCACATGTACATCTCAATTCAATGTCACACCCATACCAAGACTTTATCACATAATAACATGAATTAATTAAATGGAATCTATGGCCAATAAAATAATCCATTATTATTTTTTTATTTTTAATTATTTAATTATTTAATTATTATATTTATTTATTTTCATAAATAAATATTTAATTTAATATCTATGATTTTCCAAAATCATAATATTCAAAAATCACTAAACAAATCAATAGGATGACAATTTCATACGAAATTCATGGCCAAATTGAATTTCTCATAATTTCACAATTTCCACAAAATAGCACCTTATATTCGGATAATGGCCAGACTTGCACAGTCTCCAAATAAATTCGATTAAAATACTCATATGGCCTTAAAAAATTACAAAATTTTACAGGGTGATAGCCAACACATTTTCGTGCACTTTTCATGGAGAACCCTAAGCCAAATTCTTTTAGTTAATTTCTACAACCCTACGAAGCTTCTGGAACCACTACCGCGTCGTCCAGAACACACATCTCCGAAATTTTTAGATTTCCCCCATCTATTCTCTTTCGTTTCCTCTGAAATTTGAGTATGTTATGTACCAAAGTCTCCTTTACAAGTTTCATGAATGAATCTAGGTCAAATAACCAAATTAGGGTCACCATTTAAGTCCATGAAGTCTCGGTGTCTCAAAATATTTCACCAGAACCATTATTTCCAAGATCTAGCCGATTCACCAAGCTACACTTGTTATTTTCTCTTCAAATTTGAGTATGTTGTAGTTTAAGATTTTTCCTACAACTTTCAAGAAGACAACAAAGTGAGATCTCCAACAGAAATCAACATGCAATCAAGAAATCAACAAGAGGTCAGTGAAAATTTCGCAGATCTAAAGTCTCTGTACAATAGAACTTTTGACCCCTCAAATCTCCATCGTTTTCTACGAATTTTTAGTATGTCATAGTAAAAGACGTTAGCTTCAACTTTCATGAAGACACCAAAGCCAAAATCGAACTCCAAACACCCATGCAAACTCGAACAATCTACTGACTCCAACAAACCGAACAAGAACAGTCACACGGTTTGCAAAAATCCAACTCTTACCTTTGATTTTTCGCACAAATCATACCTAAAATCTAACATGCAAACACCACAACAAACATGCAAGAGAAGTTACAGACTCCACTTGCCTTAAAGATGAACAAGCAACGA
>CM024622.1:60550344-60827320 GCA_014182585.1 Eucalyptus coolabah | reverse complement strand
GGTCGACCCAAATTAACCCATTAACCCATTTATGATCTATTTATGTTTAATGTAAATTTTCCGACCCATACCCAACCCGACCCATACTCAACCCATACTCCGACTCAACCCATATTAATAAAATATTTTCATATTTAACCAAATTTAGAAAAACTTATTCCTATATATATTTTTTTAAGATTATATTACTAAAATACTTCCAAGCTTATTTCTTACATATATTATTTTTTTAAATAGTATTGCTAATATAGTTTTATACATTACCAATTTAATGGACAATTTTTATAATTTTTAAAATAACTATTTTAAAAATTGAATTTTAGTTATTTTTTAAATATATTTTTCTTTTTCTTTTTGTTCTTCTTCTTCTTTGGCTCGCCGCCGACCCAACGATGGCCGACGGCTAGCCACAGGTGAGCCTTGAGCTCGCCCCTCGCTGGATTGGGTGAGGCTCGAGCCTCACCGAACGTCGCAAGGCTTCCCCTCGCCCGGTTCGGTGAGCTCGAGGCTCGCGGGCATCGCGAGCTCCCGGCCGCCCTCGCCGGATCGGCAAGGTCTCTAGTGAGCTCGAGGCTTGCCGACGTCAGGGGAGCTTGAGCTCGCCCCTCGCTAGATCTGGCGAGGCTCGAGTGATATGGCTAGAATAAGTACCTAGAGGGGGGGTGAATAGGTATATGCAATAATCTTATCGATAATGTCACAATTCTCGATAGTTAAAGGATTAGAAACAAACAATAATCAAAGTAAGATTGAGAGAAGGGAAGAGAATATTGAACACGCGGTTTATAGTGGTTCGGCTTATTTCAAGCCTACGTCCACTCTTCTGCACTGACAGCCTATTGGCTGGATTCCACTAAGAACAAAGAGATGTTACAGCGATGTTCTCCCTTGATCTTTCGATGTAGATGATCTACCACACTCGCTCAAGGTATCACTAAGTATAGACACTCTCTGTGAGTACAATTTCGCTCAGAATGAATCGACTAATAATCAAGGTGCTTCAGACTCTGGAATTCTTCTATCGATCATAACTAAAGTAGCTAGAACGACTTCCTTTTATACTCCTTTATGCCATCATACCCGTTGGCACTTTCCAAGGAGTTCCTCCAATCTACCGTTGGATGGAATCAATCAAGAAGATCATTCGAGCTATTAAAGGAACTTGACGATAGCCCATCAATCATGTTCGCCCATACAATCGGGATCTTGGTTTCCAAGAATAGAACCTTCCAAGAATACTTTGTCGATCATCGAATCTTCAATCGATCTTGACAACGAATGAATAAATCCGTTGCAATTATCCAACCAAGAGATCTTCTCGGAAGGTAGGAATAAATCTTCAACCAAAAACTTTGGCTACGGATTTCCTTCGTCACTGGATTAGAACAACTATCAATAAGAATAGTCTTGAGTCTTGAGTCTTGAGTCTTGAGTGCTGAGTCGGTGATCGAAAGTCTTCGGACTTTAAACGAAGGCTTGCAAATATCCAGACTAGATCGATAGAACCGTTTTGTCAACTTCAAAATATTCTGGATAGATTTCTCCAACAATCTCCCCTTTTTGATGGTGACAAAACTTTCCCGTAGATTTGAACAACTTTGACCTGCAAAATAATACTCAAGCAATATGGCTATCTCATAAAGATTTATAAAGACAACAAACAACCAGACTCTGCATCCACAGAAAATCGGTTAGTCTTTCATGAGTAAACCATATAGCAATACTTGATATAAATGCAACTAGTCAATCATTCAAAGTCTACATCAGCAAATTAAAGTTCACACTCAAGTCTTTCTCAAAACAAAAACACATTTAAACACACAAAAACAAATTTAAAGTCAAAGATTGAGTTTAGATGAGTTCAAATTGCAATTCTCCCCTTTTTTGTCATCATTAAAAAGGTGAGAAAAGTCAATTTTGCTTGGGAATGCGCACGATCTGAAATTCTCCCATTGACTGCACGATGCCTTCTAGCTGCTTCAAGTCTTCCCGTAGATGAGCTACCTCTTCTCCCTTGGCATTTGCTTGAATTTGAAAAGCTAGATCTTTCAATTTATCTCCCAGGGTAACAGAAGATGCTTGTCCAGCATTCTTCAGGACTTGAATTTCGTAGTCTAGGGCATATATTTGACCACGCATTTCCATAAGAACATCAATGATACGACGAAAATCTGCTGAATTGTCCATTACGTGTACTTGCATGCGCTTTATCGATGGAGTGCCGGCGGACGATGGAACTTCGGTGACATCGAACAAATCTTGTGCTGTCGTATCATGTCTTTCTTCAGGCATTTGAGAAGCCCAAAAATCTTCTGGAACATCTTGAGAGTGACTCACTCCTTCATGATGAATAGCTTCAGTGTAATCCTTTCTTGCCCTCCATCTCCCCCTGTCTCTAGGACCTCGATTGGGGACGAATGGTGGTCATGCTCTTCATTTCCTCTCTGCTGCTTCATTTGCAGACTTTTCTTTTCTTCTTCCTCTTCTTCTACTTCCTCTTTCTCCTGATGCTCTTCTTCTTCTCTGTTCCTGGCTTGTCTCTCTATTTCTCTTCGTTACGTTGATTAAGTGCGGGACGTCTAGTTCTTTTCAATGCGGGAATAGAGGGATCTTCTTCTTCTTCATCTTCATCTTCATCCTCCAGGATAAGACTTCTGCTCTTTTTGATTGGAGCACTCATGGGCTCCTTTCATTTTCTCTTTGCTGCAGTAGAGACTGGAGTCTTTACTTTGAATTGCTCCATTGCCTTGCTGAGCTCTTTCAGACGCATTTTTATCAGCATTCTCAAACCTACCACCATTTTATCGCATGGTCGAACACAAAGAGTGTGTGGAGGCTCAATATTTAAGTGTCGAAGATCTTGGTCACAAGACTGCGTAAGGCAATTGTCCCTTATCCTTACCATTGCTCTGTACATGTGAAAGAGAATGGTGTGAGGGAAAGAGAATTTCCTTCCAGAATTGATCGCATACATCAATTTTGCTTCCGAGTTGGACACGTCAGTCTTTGAAGTAGACTTTGGCCTGAGACAGTTGATCACAATTTTGTGCAGCACGACGTTGATGGCATTCATCCTTGAGTAGGTGATTCTTTTGTCTGCATCTCTGTCTTTAATAAGCTCCAGCGTGGTATGAGTAACTGAAACTTTGATCGGTTGGTATCATCCTCTTTCAACTCCAATTATGTCTGCCAACATGTCTACATCTACCACATAGACCTTGTCTCGAACACTGAAAGATATTCTATTCGCATCTAAAAAGCTGAGATTTGAATAGAAATATGCTGTTAACTGAGCATAACCGTCTGTGGTATCGGAGCAAAAATTCTCAAGTTGAAGCAAATTGAACTTCTCTCTCAAGTTCACATTGATCGCATCCAGGAAGTCAAAATCCACACTTCTAGGGTTTATCACCCCTCTTTTCAACAATCTGAAATACAGATTCTCCTATTCCTTTGACTTGAACAAATCCATCCGATTTCCTTTCACCTTTGCTGCAACACCCATTCTGGGTTTGAAATCAAGGAACATTCTATCATCATCGTTCCCATCAATCATATTCTGTCCTGGTAAACGAGGGTCACTTGAAATGTTCGCAAGTGCTTCCTCAGCCTTTCCTTTGGGAGCAACTCCCAAGTCCTCCATTTTCCGCAGAAAAATATACTCATTCCCGTAATTCTTATCCTTAAGAAATCCATCCACGATATTCAACGGAGTCCCAACGCTTTTTAACGAACGATAGAGCTTATAAATAAAAGCAGGTTTTTGGACTCTTACAGGATCGGCGTCTTCTATTATTTCTTCCTCTTGTTGATGACCCACACCTTGTGGGGTAGATGGTGAAGTTTGATGTGGAGGAGAGTGAATCGGGCTCTGTCGCTGACTCAGAATATCTTCTTCCTCGGTGAGATCGAAGTGGGTAGGCCCCTTTTCCATTCTCTGTGGTCCCCTACTTGCGATTCTCGATGACTTTCTTGAAGAAAGACATTCTTCTTTGTTGATGAAAGATTCGGTTTAATACATATAGAACATACTCGCTTTCCCAAGAAAAGTTGATACTTTCTCGAATGTAGTGGAGACAAATTTGGGAGGAGAATGCTTTTCTAGGGTTTTATAGTTATAATAGAACCGTATATATATATATATATATATATATATATATATATATATATTTAATCAATCGGCACAAGGAAAGTGAACAGACGTATCTTTTGAAGTTGATAACTGCCAATTTTAAGTTAATTTTTTTAAAAAAAGACACGATTCCATTTTTCACGGAAATTGTAAATTAACTGAAATAAAGATCGTACCTTTTCGAGATTGAATATAACAACTTACAGTCGATAGCCATGAATGTTTGAGTCTGAGGATTGGATAGTCTCTAGACTTTGACTTCCTCAAGCTTTAGAATGTTGAGTCTGATGATTGGATAGTCTCTAGACTTTAACTTCCTCAAGCTTTAGAATGTTGAGTCTGAGACGGATAAAATCAAATTGATTTTTCTCCAAAGGTTTTGTGAATATATCCGCTAGCTGGCTTTTTGAATCAACAAACTGGATCGAGATTTCTCCATTTTGAACATGATTTCGAATGAAATGATGTCGGATCTCTATATGCTTTGCTCTTGAGTGAAGAATCGGATTTTTGGTGAGCTTGATTGCGCTGGTGTTGTCACATCTAATATCTGTGCTTGAGTCTTCAATTCCAAAGTCTTGTAGCTGTTGTTTTATCCATAGAATTTGCGAACAGCAACTTCTAAGAGCTACATACTCTCGTTGTTGATAGAGCCACGGTGCTTTGTTTCCTTGAAAACCAAGACACTTTGTCTGTTTCCAAGCAAGCGGCAAGTTCCCGAAGTGCTCTTTCTATCAACTCGCATCCGGCAAGATCTGCGTCTGAATATCCCGGAAGACTAAAGTCTCCTTCTTAGGATACCAAAGACCGATGCTTGAAGATGAAGCAACATATTTAATAATACGTTTCGCAGCACTGAGATGAGATTCTCTTGGGTCTGATTGAAACCTAGCACATATACAAACACTCAACAAAATGTCAGGTCTAGAAGCAGTAAGATAGAGGAGTGAACCAATGATACTCCTGTACAGCTTTTGATCAAGTTTCTTTCTTTCTTCATCTTTGTCTATCTTCATCGAACTTGACATAGGTATGTCAGTCTTTTTGCACTTTTCTAGTCCAAATCTTTTGACAAGATCATTAGCATATTTTTCTTGATAAATAAAAGTTCCTTCCTTCAATTGTTTTATTTGAAGTCCAAGAAAGAACGTTAACTCTCCCATCATACTCATTTCAAATTCATCCTGCATAGACTTAGAAAATTTCTTGCATAGAATTTCATTAGAAGATCCAAAAATTATATCATCCACATATATTTGAACAAGTAAAAAGCTTTTGTTTTCCTTCTTGATAAATAGAGTAGTATCTACTTTACCTTTGACAAAACCATTATGTATTAAGAATTTACTTAACTTGTCGTACCAAGCTCGAGGTGCTTGCTTTAAACCATACAAGACCTTTTTCAGTCTGAAGACTGAATCTGGCTTCTTTGGGTCTTCAAACCCTAGTGGTTGTTCCACATAAACTTCCTCATGGATGAATCCATTTAGGAATGCACTTTTGATGTCCATTTGGAATAACCTGAAATTTTTGTAACAAGCAAACGCAAGTAATAATCGAATAGCTTCTAACCTTGCTACTGGAGCGTAGGTCTCATCATAGTCTATTCCTTCTTCTTGCGTGTATCCCTTGGCCACGAGTCTTGCCTTGTTTCGTACGACTTTTCCTTTCTCATTCATCTTGTTTCTGAACACCCATTTGGCTCCAACAACAGTTTTACCTCTTGGTTTAGATGTCAATTCCCAGACATCATTAATGTTAAACTGTCTGAGCTCTTCTTGCATAGCTTCAATCCAGCTTTCGTCAGATAGAGCTTCTTCTATGCTTTTTGGTTCTATTTCAGAAATAAGAGCCATAGCACTAGATTCTTCATGCCTTTTGGATCTGGTGCGAATTCCTTCATTGATGTCGCCAATGATAAGATCTTTAGGTGACTGGATTTATGTTTCCAGTTACTGGTTGATTTGTCGGGATGATGATCTTTTCTTTGTTTGAGTTTTCACGATCATCTTGATGCTGGTCTTCCAGAATCTGAGATGCTTCTTGAGTTGTAGACTTTGGAGGTCTGGAGCAGATTCAGATTCTTCATGATGAGTCTGACTGGAATCGTCTTGCATAGAGTCTTGAAATTTGACATTCATTGACTCCTCCTGGTGACTTTTCTTGTTGTAGACTCGTAAGCTTTACTTGATGAAGAATATCCAAGGAAGATGCCTTCATCTCGATCTTTCTTCAAACTTACCAATTTGATCTTTAGCATTTTTCAATATAAAGCATTTGCAACCGAACACATGAAAGTATGAAACAATAGGCTTCTTACCTTTGAATAACTCATAAGGGTTTTCTCAAGAGAAGGTCTTAAAAAACTCTATTGATTATATAGCACGCTGTTGAAACTTGACTTCAGCCCAAAACCGTGAAGAAATCTTACTTTCAATTAAAAGAGTTCTAGCCATTTCTTGAAGAGATCTATTCTTCATTTCCACAACTCCATTTTGCTGAGGAGTGTATGGAGAAGAAAACACATGCTTAAAGCTACATTCATTACAAAACTTTGTAAAATCTTGATTTTCAAATTCACCTCCATGGTCTGTTCTTATACTTGAAATAACACATCCTTTTTCATTTGGAACCATTTTAGCAAATTTTTCAAAATACGAGAAGGATTCTGACTTTTTTGCAAGGAAATATACCCAAGTAAAGCGGGAGTAATCGTCCACAATTACTAGGCAGAATTTCTTACCTCCAATACTCTGAGTTCTGGTTGGTCCGAAGAGATCCATATGCAACAACTGTAGTACATGATTAGTGGAGACATGATTTATTGGCTTAAATGAATTTCTTACCTGTTTTCCCAGAATACATGGAGTGCATAGATTAGACTTTTGGTATGGCAATTTGGGTAGACCTCAAACAAGCTGCTTTGAAGAAATCTTGGCTAATTGCTTCATGTTGACATGACCAAGCTTTCTGTGCCATAGGCTTGCTTCGTCTTGAATTGAAATTAGGCATTTCAATTCATCTGGTTTTACATCCGAAGGTATATATTTCCATGTCTTCGACCCATGAAAGACTGAGTGGAATCTTTACTTGATCCAGAACATGTTCCTTCTTGAAAGAAGATCTTAAAACCAATGTCACACAATTGGCTAATGCTGAGAAGATTGTAATTGAGTCATTCCACCAAAGAAACATTACTTATTGTAAGATTTCCAATTTTCACTGTTCCAAATCCCACAATACTTCCTTTGCTGTTTCCTCCAAATTAAACTTTTCCACCATTTACATGAACAAGCTTTATGAAGCAATTTGAGTCTCTGTCATGTGTCTTGAGCATCCACTTTGTTAAGATACCATTTTACCTTTTTCTTGACGGAGACCGCATTTAGAGAAGAATCTCAAACTTTCTTTGGTACCCAAACTTTCTTGGGTTCTTTGGTGTTAGTAAAATAAACAAGTGTCGCCCATACTTTCTTAACGGGTTTCCAAACCATAGGACACTCTTTTTCAAAGTGATCCGGACTTTTGCACTTTGAACATCGAGGGCATTTCGACCTACAGACTTTACAAAAACTTTCTTAAAATGATTTTTATAGGCCTCTCTTGGGGGTCTTTTCTTAATTCTTTCTTTTACTTTAGGAAAATCAATCAAAGGAATAGTTTCCGCTGTCATACCTAGACCAGACTTATTAAAGTAAGGCCTTTGAGCTGAAAGAATCTTTTCAAGTTTTTCAGATCCTATTGAAAATTTCTTTGAAATATTTGATAAGTCAGTTTTTAAAAAGAATTTTCTTTCAAAAGATTTTCTTCATTTTCTTTGAGAGAAGAGACATTTAAGTCTGAACTTTTAACTCTTTCTTCTAAAACAATTTCCTTTTGTTTTAGAGCTGAGTTTTCCTTTTTAAGTTCGGAAATTTTTTTGAGAGAAGTCTTAAAACTAGAACACAATTCATCAATGTATTTGGAAACTTTGATAGGAATTTTAAAATCATTACCTCAAATTCACTTGTCCGAGTCGATCCGAGTTTGAGTCTCGAGTCCGAATGTGCCATCGGACATAGATTGGCATATTCATTGTCACTTTCTTCACACTCTGTATCACTCCGGGTTTCGCTTTAGCTTTTTGAAACTTTTCAGCTTTTCCTCTTTTCTTCTTCGAGACTAAGTTTGGATAGTTGGGTCGATGTGTCCCTTTTTCTTACATTCTAGCGCGAGATTACATCTTTGTTTGGTTCCTCATCATCAAAAGACTTGGTCTGTTGTCTTTGAAAACTTTGTTTCCTTGAGTTGAACCTTCTTCCTTTTCTATTCAGTTTTCGAATCTTCTTATCATGAGAGCAAGCTCCTCATCATCCATGTCATCTTCGTAATCTGCATCATCGGAATCATCAATTGATTTTAATGCAATGGATTTCTTACCTCTTGGATCTTTGTCTTCATTGATTTGTTCCACTTCATAAGACTGAAGAGTTCCAATCAGCTCGTCGACAAATAGTGGCATAATTCTTTGCGTCTCTCTGATTGAAGTCTTTATGTGATTCCAATCCTTGGAGAGTCCTCGCAGTAGCTTGTTTACTTTCATAGGATCAGAAGTTTTCTGTCCTTGATTCTCAAGACCATTGACAATATCTGTAAAACGGCTAAACATGTCAATTATTGATTCTCCTGGTTTCATTTTGAAGGCTTCATATTGACCGAGGAGAATGTTAATTCTGGTCTCCTTCACTCGATCTATTCCTTCATAGGTGATATGCAATCTATCCCAAACTTCTTTTGCTGTAACACAAGAAGATATTATGTTATATTCAGTTGGTGACAAAGCACAATATAAAGAGTAAATTGCTTTTGCATCGAGTGCTTGTCTCTTGATAATCTCTTCCTGAGTCATTCCGCTGGTCTCAACAGTTTCTTTTCCTCTTTCTGAGACAGGTGCAGTTGTAGGAGTATTTCCTTTTTCTACAACGTCCCATTCCAGAGGATCCTTTGATCTTAAGAAGGCTTTCATCTTGTTCTTCCAGATGTTGTAATCCTTTCCATCAAAGTAGGGAGGTCTGGTATTGCTTTGATCTTCCATCAGCCTTGGTGCTAGCATACTAGCCATGGATCTTTTACTCTGAAATAAAACACTTCAAATAAATGAGTACACGAGCTCTAATACCAATTGATATGGCTAGAATAAGTACCTAGAAGGGGGGTGAATAGGTATATGCAATAATCTTATCGATAATGTCACAATTCTCGATAGTTAAAGGATTAGAAACAAATGATAATCAAGGTAAGATTGAGAGAAGGGAAGAGAATATTGAACACGCGGTTTATAGTGGTTCAGCTTATTTCAAGCCTACGTCCACTCTTCTGCATTGACAGCCTATTGGCTGGATTCCACTATGAACAAAGAGATGTTACAGCGATGTTCTCCCTTGATCTTTCGGTGTAGATGATCTACACACTCGCTCAAGGTATCACTAAGTATAGACACTCTCGTGAGTACAATTTCGCTTTCGAGAATGAATCGACTAATAATCAAGGTGCTTCAGACTCTGGAATTCTTCTATCGATCATAACTAAAGTAGCTAGAACGACTTCCTTTTATACTCCTTTATGCCATCATACCCGTTGGCACTTTCCAAAGGAGTTCCTCCAATCTACCCGTTGGACGGAATCAATCAAGAAGATCATTCGAGCTATTAAAGGAACTTGACGATAGCCCATCAATCATGTTCGCCCATACAATCAGGATCTTGGTTTCCAAGAATAGAACCTTCCAAGAATACTTCGTCGATCATCGGATCTTCAATCGATCTTGACAACGAATGAAATAAATCCGTTGCAATTATCCAGCCAAGAGATCTTCTCCAGAAGGTAGGAATAAATCTTCAACCAAAAACTTTGGCTCTGGATTTCCTTCGTCACTGGATTAGAACAACTGTCAATGAGAATAGTCTTGAGTCTCGAGTCTTGAGTGCTGAGTCTAGTGATCGAAAGTCTTCGAGACTTTAAACGAAAGTTTGCAAATATCCAGACTAGACTGATAGAAACGTTTTGTCAGCTTCAAAATATTCTGGATAGATTTCTCCAACATCGAGCCTCGCCCGACGCCGCGAGTTCGAGTCTTGCCGGGCGTCGGCGAGGCCTCCGCCTTGCCAAATCCGGTGAGCTTGAGCTCACCCGACGCCGGGCAAGCTCAAGGCTCGCTTGGCCAATCGCCGGCCATCGCCATGCTAGCCCTTTGGAGGAAGAGGAAAGAAAAAAAGAAGAAGAAATAAAATAAAATTAAAAATAAAAATAATTATAATTTTACCACCTCTAGTAGGGTAGACTAGATCGTGGCCCAATGGGTTCATTTAATGGGTTGACAAATGGGTCTTAAATGGGTCCGAGAGCATACCCATTTAAGACCCATATATCTCAGCCTCTTTAATTTTAAAAGACATTGTGGGTGCTTTGGGAAAAAGACTTAATCCATTAACAACCCATTTAACTATAAATGGGTCAATGACCCATTTTGACACCTCTAGGCTGATGTCATGCCATGTGTTTGACCCAACCAAAGCATTACTTAATAATGGCATGTCATGCTAACACATTCAATATTTAGTATTGTACGAGGCCATTGGACCAATTCCTTGATGCCAACTTTTCTACGCATGACTTAATTGATGAGGATTAACATGTGAGCTAGGCAGATTCTGTTTTAGAGCCTGGCTTTGGACTTGTTTTGTTTTTTTGTTTTTTTTTTTTTCTAAATACACTAGAATCTTATTGCGATCACTTTCGTACAATGAGCTAGTAATGGATGCATTCAAATCATGTGAATCTAGCGCATGTTAATGTTAGATTAGTGGGTTCCACATGAGGCCCACTTCATCCAATGGTACATGTGATATCGGCTCACACGCACTGGGTGCACATGAGATTTTTTCTTCTACAATGCTTGTTGTGCCTTAAAAGTGTTGAGGTGTGGCGTTTGATTAGTTATTTGACCATAACTTCATAAAATTTTGAAACAAGAACCTTTTAAATCCATTTTTGGATTCCTGCAACTCTAATGCCACCAGAAGCTCGACTCACTATTGTTAGGTGTGAGTATAGTTTAATTTAGATCCTTGGGTTTTTATTTGATCACTTATTTTCCCCAAAAAGGTGGCTATTTGATTTGAGACCAACAAGGGTGTTGGGCAAATGATATCTTATTGAAAAGCTTACAATAAACTTAGGTCCTCACAAAATTTCGGGGTGAGATGAGGTAATTCAATGAAATGATACTAGCATTTCAGTCTCAATCCATTGGTCAATGGATATAAAAGTGGGAAAAACTCGCATGATGATGACTCACGTGACACTCTTGTGTGATGTCTAATTCTAGCAAATATTTAAATTTTGCATATCTAATTCTTACAAAGATTTTATAATAAATTATTACTGATTTAGAAGAAATAAATGCTGAAATATATTATTTAGGGGCAATTATCAAGTCAGTCCTAAACTTATTTTGTAGAGGCTAATTCAAACTTAGACTTTCCAATTTTGCCGATTGAGTTACTTGACACCTGAATTTTACTGATAAAAAATAATTAACAAATTAGGAATTATGACATATGTATATATTTAATATGCCCAACCCAATTAAGCTTCGAAATCAATAATTCCCTGAGCTTCATCCAACGGAACATGGAATCCTGACGATTTTTCCTCTCGCCGCAACCGAGCTTTTTCCCTCTGTTTTGCTCTCGCAAGCTCCGCCGGTAGCCACCGCCAGTTTTCCATCTATGATAACCGCATACGCATGTTATCATTACAGGAAGCGACGAACAAAGCATGGGGGAGAGGGAGTTTGGGATTTTTTTTTTTTTTTTTGAGCTCGAGAAACTATAATCTTTATCGAGTTTCTTCTCCTCCTCGTATTCTCTTTTTGCTACTTATTGTCACCGAGACACCTGCCATTTGTTTGATCATATGCCTGAATGAAACCAGTGTACCAATCTTAGAAATCTGGTTAATTGTTATGTGTTCAAACTAAGATCTACGTGTTCGATCTACTCATTATAACCTGGAATTTTGACCCTAAAATCCAGGGCCAAAATCCCCACGTACCATGTTTACTTGATCAGGATTAGTGTACCTTGATGTATGATCACCTATTGGATGTTAAATCAAGATTCATCTGTCCTAGAAGCTTGTCCGTTGATTGATTGCGCTGATGTCAAGTTTCCTATGTTTCGGTTCCATCATGTACAAATCTGGTCATTTGTTAACACTTCTTTTATAACCAACTTGGTGTTGGTTGATTGTGTTTGTCTCAGTGTATGTCCATTTCCAATGCATTCAATTGCTGATGTGCTCACTGTATTGAAATTATACCAATGTGTTGATTTACAGATTATGTCTATTCTGGGCATACTTGCTGTTCATATGTCTTGACAGTTGCAGTCTTGTAATGTAGTAAGTGATGCACTGTTTGTTGATTTTCATTACTAGTCTATGGTCCATGATTGATAATTCCCGACAATTGCATGGTGATTGAACCTCTAGTATGCTGGAATTGAATTCACAGTTGCTTCACATGCTCATTGTTCAGTATCAATACAAATTTGGACTTTATATCTTGGGGAAGTCAATTGGAGATGTTGTCCGTTTCAGTTTGCGTCTTGATTTTTCTTTTAGATATGGATAGGTGATTCTAGAGACGAGACTTTAGAAGAGTGAGAACATGACAGTTTGGCCATTTACCTTCTTTCTATGAACTTGTGAGAAATGCATGAATTATAGAGATATTTGCATGATATAATCCTGCAGGGTTAACTGGGGCGTACCTAAGTAATATGCCGAGTGCTCTTGAATGATAAGCTTTGCATGTGTGGTGGCTGGTGAGTGTTGGCAATGATTTTGAGGTGGTCCGAGCAATTTTCGGAGCTGGTCATCGGTGGATTAGGACATGTATGGTTCTCCGTATGAAGCCATCGCATGTGAGTTTCTGGTAAAGGATATGAGAAAAACTGAGTCAACAGAAGTCTTCAGTGGGGTATGAGGGTATTAGCAATGTGGCCGTGAGTAAAAATGGGGAAGAAGCTATTTATTCATAGTATGTGAGTTTCTTTTCCATTAGAAATAGCTTCTTCCCCATTTTCTAATCCAATTTTCTAATCAAAGCATATTAAATTTATGTCTGAGTTTCTAATCCAATTTTCCTTTTTTTGGAATTTTTATTATTCATCTATTTATTTTTATTTTTATTTTTCTAATAGAATGTTTAAGAAAAAATGAAAGAATGAAAGAATGAAAGAGTAAAACATGAAAAGAGAGGTTCAGAGAGGTGAGTTCAAGCGTTCTGGAGAAGGACGGTTAATGAAATGAAAAATAAATAAATAAATAAATAAATAAATAAAAATTTCCGAAAAAGAAAAAGAAAATTGGATTATAAAATATGCTTTGATTAGGTTGTTGGATTTTTTGTATTAGATTTAGCTTAGTTTCATTTCATTAGAATTCATATAGTTAATAAAGTTATATTCCTTGATTTTTAGTGAAGCCGTGCTGTTATTTGCTTGATTGATGATTTGTGTGTTCATTTTAGATTAGATTGTGATTCTTAGTTTAGGTTAGAATCATTTAGGATTAGTTTATCTGATTAGTCATATTGAATAAAAATAAATTTAGTTTGAGAAATATAATTGAAAAATAAAAAATAATAGAGTAAAACATTGCTTCACAAATTTTAAAAAATCATAGTAAATAGCTTAGTTGAACTTAGAATTTACCTCAAATAATTGCGTGTGGAAGTGTCATAACCTTGGAGAAATTTGAAAGGGAGTAATGAGCATTTAGTATCCTAAGGTCAAATTGGGAGCCCGACCTACAATGACAAAATGCCAACCCGGGGTTTCTCGTTTCCCTGAAAGTTTCAATAACCCTAATTACCTATTTTAAGAAAGGATGGTCTCTAAAGTCAAGCTCATGGGGGTCGTTGTCTTGTAACTTGATAACGAAGTCATATTATATGTTACTCGACTCTTATTAAGTTACCTTACTGCACTTTACTTTTTACTTGCTTTTTCATTACCATCTCTGATGAATTAGTTGTGATTCTTCTACATTACTTTTTCAGATGTGATTTGCTTGTTCTACTTAAATGGTTAGGTTATATTTTAGGATCATGATAAACATCAAAAACATTATATGGACACTTAGCAGACAACCTTAGGATTCATAATTTGGTAAAAAGATAGTGTAGACACTTTAGCGGACAAATAATCAAGTTAAGGTATCGAAAAGGCAATAGTTAAATAACGGGAAAAGTGTTAAAAAAGTCCTAAACATTTTGCATTTGTACCAATTTAGTCATAAACCTTTTTTTGGTGTCAATTTAGTCCTAAACATTTTTACATTATGCCATTTTAGTCATTTCCGGCCAATTTTGGCTAGATTTTGACAACGGACGCCGGCTAGCGACATGGCATGATCGGTGCTGGCGTAGACAACTTTTAATAATATTTTGATTTTTTTTTATTTTTTTGATTTTTTACTTTTTCTTTTTTCCTTCTCCTCCTCCTTCCTTTAGCTGATCGCTAGAGGCAACCACCGGCGAGGTTGACCTCGCCAAACACCTCACCAGTGGCCATGCGAGCGACCTCGCGTTGGGCGGCGAGAAGCCAGCTTGAGGCCACCCTCAAGGCTTGGGCGGCGAGGGTTGAGCCTCGCCCATGGCCGGTGAGGCTCGACCTCGCTAGCTCGGTGTGAGGTCGCCCTTGAGGCCTGGGCAACGAGGGTCAAGCCTCGCCCATGGCGGGCGAGGCTCAACCTTGCCGGATCCGGGCACGAGGCCGCCCTCAAGGCTTGGCCGGCGAGGCTCGACCTTGCTAGATTTGGCGAGTGCTAGATCGGCAAGGCCAGCCTCGCTTGCCCAGCCGCAAGGCCGCCCTCACGGCCACTAGCGAGGTGGCCAGCAAGATCAACCTCGCCGGTGGTCGCCTTTGGCCGGTCGCCGGCGACCAGGGGAGGAAGGAGGAGGAGAAGGAAAAAGAAAAATAAAAAAGAAAAAATAAAAAATAAAAAGAAAAAAATTCAAAAAATTTTTAAAAAGTCAAAATAATTAAAATATTATTAAGAGTTGTCCACGTTAGCGTTGATCATTAGTCGGAAAGGGCTGAATTGGCACAACGTAAAAAGGTTTATGACTAAATTGGCACCAAAAAAAGGTTTAGAACTAAATTGGCACAAATACAAAAAGTTTAGGACTTTTTTTAACACTTCTCCCATTAAATAACTAATGATATCAAGTCCCCAATCCTAAATCTCTAGTTGCTAGTTTCATAGAATGCGAGATATTCTCCCCTATCTAATTTTGTTTTTAGCCAACCTTAATAGCCTAATGGCAACTCTCTAATATAGAATTCTCATAGAATTAATTAAGTCAAAATGAAAGTCCCAACATTGTGTAAGGCAAGGGTTTTAGGGAACCCGAGCTAATTGAGGACCATTAGTCCTTAACTCAACATTACCTTTGAACTTGTCTTTCCTAGATCATTTAGGAGGGTCACGACAAGTTATAAACCTCTGCACGAAATTAATATAATCATTCAAACCAATTTTCACCAAAAATTATTGACTTATGAGTGTGCCACGTAGGATGGCCGACAATGAATGAATTGCCATGTTAGCAATTTTCAACAAAAATTGACCAGAATGACTACATTAAAATTTCGAGCAAAGATTTGGTAAAATTGAAATTTAGGACTAAATTTGATTAATACAATAAGTTTGAGACTGATAGGGTAACTGCGGGGTTTGCCCTAATGACCACCCTTCCAACTTGGAAAGAGAGAGATGGGGGGTTCAAATCCCCACCTTCTCAAGGGGTTGGGTGGGGACGATTTTATTTTAGAAGTGGGTTTCGACTCCCACGCCCTACAAAAAAGCAAAGCAAAAGTCTGAAAGTGAGAGTTAGAGTAGGAATATAGTAAAACCGACCAAAAAGATTGATAGGGTACTTTTCCTTAATTATATATATTATTCATGCATATGTGGATTTTAATTTGATATACGTAATTAATTAGATGTCTAATTAAAGATCTATGACAATTATAATTCCATGTGCTTCACAATTTATGTCGACAGAATCTTATATATGACGTAATTACGATTTTATAGTTCTTAAGATATAGTCATGCATCTGGTATCGTGTTTATCATTGATACTCTTTACATAGAGATTATTTTAATTATCAAACCATTCATCTCAAGAGCACCTCTGAAGAACATTCAAATGTTTTAAAAGTCATTTTAATCATTGCTCTTACTTTCAATTATTATTCTAACATAATTTTTTGTATATATAGATTAAATTTTGACTTATCTATATTTTAATAAAGTTGTTTCTTTAAGTTGGTGGACAAATTCCTGCATCTAGGTTATAAAAAAAGAAAAATTATTTGTGCATATTGTGGCAATAAATGTATATATAGATTATATCATGAAAGATCTATAGAACTAACGATCGAAAATTTATAGCAGGTAGAATTCCATCTATTTCACATTTAATATGAACAAAGTCTTATATCTGGTATAAATCCAATTGCTTTATAGTTCATAAGAATAAAGGCCAACTTTTGGTTTTAATCTTATTATCGGTATTCTGTGTATAGATCCTCTTGTATATGAAATTGCTCATCACGAGAGCATCGATTAGAAAAATTAAACATGAGAAAAGTTGTAATCCACGATTGTGCTTATTACGGTAATGAACTGTTTAAAATAATTGTTTATTTATAAGGGTGATTCTTTTAAAGGATGAACTATTAAGTTGATGGAACAAATTCATGCCTCTAAGCTATAAAAGGAAAAATTAAATGTTTGAAATGTTATATTCCCTGATTGTGCATATTTGGTTATTAAATGTTGAATATAATTGTTTCCGTGCCATAGAGATTCTATTCAAAAATAGTTGAACACTCGATATTTAAGTTGATGGAAAAATTCCTGCATCTAAATTACCAAAAGAAAAACTAAACAAAACTAATATTTTGAAAAGTTATAGTTCATGATTAACAATACTTGGCACTAAACGTTTAAAATAGTTTTTCTTGTATTTATAGATTTTACATTGATATATCTATAAGATGACACTTTAAATTGATTATATTATTCTATAAATGGATCTCCGGTGACAAGGCATGAAATCCTAAATTTGCATAATATTTGTTCATATGCTTTGAGAAAATACATTAAGTATTGCTTTACACCCGCTGCAACCAACTATGACAAACGCTAATACCCTCAAATCAAATTCGTTAATCACATTATCACGCCCAATAATAATGTTTCACTCCCAAATGCCGTCTGGATGAAAGATGCTTGGTCCATAGGTGGATTTAGCCATTTGGTACAGCAGGGAAGCTGTAGTAGTACGAATAAAACCACGGGGACAGTAGTCAGCAAAAAAATAGGAATGAGAAGCCACTCCGATCTCTTATCCAGCACCATTGTGAGAGTTGCAGCAAAGGCCACCAGCATGAAAGCCAAGGAAAGCAAGAGAAAAGAAAGACCCATTATGATCTTCTTAGGCAACGCTTCAAGAAAATCTTGCGGCTCATATCGCGAGGTTAATATAGCTAGGAATAGCAAAATGGCCGTCACGGAAGAGAACAAACCTAACACATCCGAAATTACGAAAACCCGAAAAGAGTCCTCCCCTAACAATAATGGGACTCCAGTTTTGTCGTCATTCCCTCCTGGCACAGTGAATGCAGCAGCAAACAATACCGTGGTAATTAGAGTTGAGACAAGCATACATGAATTTGATGTGTCCTTCACCCACTTCTCTCCACTCTCAAGCAAATCTTTGCGCTTCTCCACAAATATAGTCCAACATCTTTTCCCCTTGAAGTAGCAGTTTCTTCGGTTAGGGACGATCCAGCTTTCCACAGCCTAACAAATAGGAGTTTTGATAAGTGGATGAAGTGATGAATTAAAAAAAAACAAACAAACCAACAAACAAGGGAACACTCAAGGAGATCAAGACTTATCCAAAACTTGATACCAAATTGCTTGGAGGTAAAGTCACATGTTTAAATCTAGATCACGTCAAATAAAAGATAAGCACAAAAAGGAAAAAAAAAATGAAAAAGAAAAGAGGAACTTCTTACTATACCACTTCTACCATAAATAAAGTAATTGATATCGATAACAGATTCAATCTCATAGCAAAGGATCAATGTTTTAGAATATACTTAAAACTTTCCTCTTAAATGTTTTAATGTGAGTTTGAAAGTGAAGAAGGTATAAGAGAAACATTACATTGAAGAGAGGGATATTTTGGGTAGTTAAAGGAGTGCCTTAAATGAGAGTGGAAATAGCTGGCCTTATCATTAAGCATAGTCATTCAATATATGAAAAGAAAGACGCTTACCCTATACCATTGGAGTTCTCTTTGCAATTGAAAGGCTGCTCCGGCCACGTTAGTTACCGCATTGAAATTAGAGTAATACTGTGCTGGTTCGTACTGTATTGCTGTGGCCATCATGTCGTTCGATTCTTGCGTTGTCGGCCCTGGAACTAATGACAACTCATTGGTGGAGCTTACTTGCAAAAGAAGCCCGACAATCCTTTCTTGGCGACGACCCACCGCTTGTATCCTCAAACTCCCATCATAAAGCGAAGTCCAAAGCTCTGGGAAAAACTGAATACAGAGCTTCACGAAATCACATATTCCCCATTTATAGCTTCAACAAACACGGCACTCTCTTGGAAAAAATCAGCGATCTCAATAGTATTCATATCTGAGATCGCAATGCAAATTTGTTTTGTCAACTCGACCGATGTCACGTGTCTCAGCTTCACCTCGTGAATCCTCTTGATAATAGGAACTACAAAATGTCAAGAAAAATAAGGAAAATGAAAATGAAAAACGAAGGGGTGGCGATTGGATTAAGAAGAAAGTTCTCCCGCTCTGGGTCCCAAATGTTTTTAGACCCCAAATTGTATCTAACAACAGTTTGCTAATTGTCATAATTTCCCACATCAAGGAAAACGATCTCATTATGTTTTTTTTTTTTTTATCTTTTACGAAAGCTATTTTTATTTTTATTTTTATTTTTTTATCCTTTGGGATTCAGTCCTCAAATGCAAACCGTGAGTTTTAGCAATTGCTGATGCAAAGTGCCAAAAAAGGTAAAAAATCATTTTTGGCATTTTCCAAGAAAAAGGTTTATATCATGTCTGCATGAAAATAATAATTGGATGTGAAGAAAGTAGAAGTGATTAGAGGTTAACTGAAGAAAGTGATCTCCGTGAAGTTCAAACGAGGCTTTATAAACTTAATCATAATTAAGAGAACATAATTATAAGACTTAACCTGATAGAACAACTCTAAAAATAACCACGCTAATAATGTCTGTCTAGCAAGAGTAAATCACAATAGTCTTTGCATATATAAGATTATTTTAGACAATATTATTCTAATATACATAGCAGCTCGTAAGAAAAATATCATATTAATCGTACAAACCATTGTATTGTTATTAATGATTAGGGGCAAGAGAAAAAGCTTTTTCTTTCTCCATTCTATTTGTCTAACAAGATCAAAACTTCCACGTGTCACATAATGGTATTTAACCTTTGAGTTGACTTGTTAAACCTAAATGGAGTGAGTAGGGTTAACTTGACTCTATTCTAAAATAACTTTGAATTTTATAAAAATACATGACACTATTCCGTTTCCTTTTTAATTCTTTGACAAAATTAGAAGAATTAGGCAATAGGCTATGTCACGCCCCGAATTTCAAGCACGCACACATCCCTCGATGGTCGATAGAAAGCGACGTTCCCAGGACGCGTCGCCGACCCATTTATTTTTATTGCACATGCGAAAGCGAATTACTAATCCCCTGACCACAACAAACATAGGATAGAAAAATAGAACAACAATTCATTACAAGCCACACTGTCATAAACAAGCTAGTTTATAAACCAAGGCCATCTTTAAGGTCTATGTACAGGAGATCGATCTCCAAAAAGAACTATTGAGCCATCCATGCTCTTGACCCTTCCGTCTCAAGCTCCAGGTTCTTCATACTAGGGACCTAAAAATGGTTATACAATAACTAGTGAGATATAAATCTCAGTGAGTTCTTCCCCTAAGCCCCCAGTTAGTACATCAACTCAACTCGAGGTATCTCTTTAGAACTACCCCACAAACAACCAACAACCCACAACCAGCAAGCAACAAACAACAGTTGATTCGCATGCAACTTTACTTGGTATGTCATACCCTGCACGTTGAATCTCAGCACAATACACACAATGCACATGGCCATTAGATTATGCAATTCATTAATCACATACGAGTTGCATTACAAGCGATCTCACCTGGCCATTGTCACACCCTGCACGTTATCAATTCATGCGTACGTGCCATAAACGATGTGATTCACTCATGCATATAATTAATGCACACAACAATTGAAACGCCTTATCAACTCAATCAATCATAGTAGTCCCGATTATAAGGCCAAACCGTTATGACACATCCCATACCATGCCACACAGTTTTGTCTCATAATTAGGTGCATCAAACTCAATCAATCATATGTTACATATAGGGGTAACGTCCACCAAAACACATCGGGGACGGGTTCTCTTAATATTTAACGTCTACCGACACACACCAGGGATAGGTTCTCTTAACATGTAACATCCACCGACACACACCGTGGACTTTCTAATCAAATATTGAAATTTCACAATCATCACTCAATTCATACGAATGTCCATGCATTTACACATCCATTCACTTTATAAAATCAACACACACGAAATTATACCGTTTTCGCACGGATGAATAGTGCACATGAACAATACTTGTGAATAGTGTCGCGTGGACAGTGAATTTCCAGAATTAACTAAATAATAAATTAAATACATAAATTTAAACAAACATTAGTTAAAGCAAACAATCAATCAATTAAAGCTAAACATAGTTATTAAGCACATAAGCATCATTAAGCAAATAAAGCGAGATTAAGCTAAACTAATCTAATCTATCCATCTAATCACCTATCTCAGGGCTAATATAACTTAATTAAACCTCATAAATCATAACTAATCCTAACTAAACCAACCCTAAGCAAGTTTAGGCACTAATCGAAGGATTAGGAGCTAAACTCACCCGTTAAACGGGCCGGAGACACGGATGCGACAGTGACGACAAAGGCGACGCACCGGGACCTCAACCACAGTGATCCAAGGTAGTCCCAAGGCTTAAACAGCAATGACAGCTCGGACTCCTACTGAAACTCCCAAAATTGGACTGTTGGAGGAGAAACAGAGCTGAAGGGGTTTGGTCGGAGCTCCAGTGATGGGATGGCCGGCTACCAGCAGCACCTAAGTGTCAAGGGGAGTTGCTAGTGGCTGGGATGGGTAGAGGAAAGGTCAAAATGGGAGGAAAATGATGGAAATTGCGAAACACGCAGAACTGAGTGAGCTCCGGGCAGTCCGATGAGCGGCGACTTCGGCCGAAGGGCGGGTTGGCGTGTGGCTCCATTCGGCGCGGCGGGCTTGTCCATACGGTCTGGGCCTCTTGGACACAATGGTGGGTGTCACGAAGGCTGATTCTCACTGTAAGGCAACAAACAACTTAAGTTTTTGGAGAAAGGTTAGCTGGAGCAGAACAAGGCTAGACAGTCAAACTGCTGCTGGCTTCTAGCCGATTGGACGGGTCAACCAATGGCTCTAACCGGCGAATGGCCAAGTCGGGCGGACGGTGGGTGTCCCGAGCACGGTGGTGAGTGGCATGGGCGTTGATTCATCCGGGAAGCCAACAATCAACTCAACTTGTCACAAGAAGGTCTGCAAGAGCAGAAGAAAGAAGAAAGGAGAAACCAGGGGAGAGAGGAGCTCGACAGATTGGGAGGCCGAAGGAGGGAGAGAGAGAGTGAAGTGAGAGCTGCTGTCAAGCCTCATCAAAGCCCCATAAAGCATGCCCCAAGTCCCCATGCACATGACCTCATATTCTCTCTCTTCCTTTAACCTTATCCACATGCTTTTGGGGGTAAAATGGTCATTTCCACCTTGCACAAATTACCTATATGCCCTTAAGCCGAAATTGATGGGCGGGCCTAAGAAATGGGCTTAGAAATGAATAGGAACGGACTCAGGAATTGATTGAGCTCAAATGGGCTTAAGGCTAGGCAATGGGCTTGGAAGATGAATAGTTGGTTTGGGCCTAATGGGCTCACTTGTTTGCTTTGAGCCCATCATGGTAATTGTCCCACCTTGGGCCTAAGGCCCACACTGGCTTGACCCGGCCCATGTCCTCATAGGCTTGTTTTCTTGGTCCAAAACCCCATTTTTCCAAATACTTGGCTTAACTAGCGCTGTCGACTGACAAAGTAGCTTCATTCAAAGTCCGTCCTGGACGTTTTCGATAATTCGAAGTCTAATCTTTAGTTCTTATGCCATGTCAATTTCACCCAATGCCATTCTGGATCCAACTGAGATTGATAAGTGGCTTTGAGGATTCACGCGTAATCGACTCATGCCAAACCACATTCAAGACATTTCAACACATGGACGTCCTCGACTACATGAAATTGCAGAGGATAGATTATTATTTCAAAGTACACGATTACTAAGGATCGACGTAGGGTCGTTCGCGGGTTCGATAACGATGGCTGAATCACCCATTGTTCCATTATGTTCTGTCCGCGAATCAACTTCTAGTTGTCTCTAGAATCGGCCTACCTATTTATAGGATCGTCCTCACACAAGTCTCACGATCAAGTCATTTTTCTAGGTCAAGTTCTTTAGTCGTACGAGTTTTGTTCTCATTAGCCTTTCCCCTTAAGGTCAGTATCTTAGGAGTGATTAATTCCGAGTGAGATCAACCAACAATGCATTGACGAAATTCACATTCATTTATCCCTCAAATGACTCAAATTTCAGGATGTCACAACTTTTCCCCTCTTATAAAAATTTTGTCCTTGAAATTTAAACCATTAAAATTCTTCTTCAAAATGGTAAGGGTATTATCGTCTCATCAAATTTTCACTTTTCCAAATCTTTCATTCCGCCTCATAATGCTATCCAACACCTTGGTGCTGCCAAATCACTTCTAATCCTATCCAAATCATTGTTGGTTCCAAAAAGCTAAACACTTGCCCGTTTTTACAAAAATGAAAGTTGCAAAAATTTGGTTCTTCTTCTTTTCTTTTTCTTTTTTCTTTTTCTACTAAGCGGCTAAGCTGGCCGGGGATTTGAACCCCGTTTTCGGACCGGTGGCTTCATCCCCGCATACCACTCGGGTAAAGACGTCGGCAATGCCCAAAATTGCTTTCTTTTTTTCCATTTAAGGCCAAAATTCTTATTTGATCCCAATCTCGAAAGATTCCAATGTATATACAGTTTCAGCTTTCCTTTCTTAACAAATTGAGATGTCCTTATCATAGGTGACATCCAAGGAAAAACATGTTTCCCTACTTGAAATTCCAAAGGTCTCCAGTGCTTATTTGTGTAGCTTTTCTGGCGGCTCTAAGCGGTCTTTAATCTATCCTTGATGACTGCAACTGCATCACGATTGTTGAACTATCTCTGGGCCGGTAATCTTCCGCTCTTTGACTCATCCCAACAAATTGGAGTTCTGCACTTTCTGCAATACAACATTTCAAACAGTGCTATTTGGGTGGTCTACGATAACTGCTATAGTGAGCTTCGACAAGATCTCTTTCTTAAGCTCCGCATCATTGGGTACACACAATCATCCACAAAACTTTAGTGTTCCGTCCTCGATAGCTTGCAAGTCAGTCTTTCTCTTCTCTGTATATTCCTATAGAATCTTCTGGATCTCTGGATCTGTCAATTGCAATGTCTTGATTCTTAGCTGTATTTCCGGTTCAATTATGAGGATGGCCATAAGACTTGAAAGGCGGCCTACCTCAGATTTGAAACCGAATCTCCAGCTTCTTCGAGTAGAATCCACTCCCGAATCACCATCTGCGCAATTGATGACTTTCAATTCAACGCATAGATAACTTTACTAGTTTTCCCAGGGTGACACAGGAGATCGCAATCACAGCCCTTGAGAAGTCCCATCCGTGAGTCGGGTCCGGTTCATACTTTCTCAAATGACTTTACCGGTGTCGACTGAATTCTCGATAATCCCATCATAAAGCCTATCGTGATGTGTTCCCACTTCCACTTGGGAAACTTCATAGGTTGCAAAGTCTTCTAGAACTAGATGAAATCATTAGCAGTGCGGTAGTCGGCTTCCACTTAAGCTCTTGGAAACTACGTTCGCACTTATTTGTCCCTACGAACTTCTCTACTTTCTTCAACAATCTAATCAGAGGCATAGCTACTATTGAAAACCTTCCCACAAACTGTCTGTAAAACCTGCTAACCCCGAGAAACTTCTTATCTCTATTACTGTCGTCGATCTTGACCAATTGATCACGACTTCAATCTTGGTTGGGTTCACGGAAATCCCGTCCATGTCCTTGCAAGGTCAAAAGCACTACCCTTAAACATCTTTCATACTCCTCTAGACTTCTAGAGTATACCTAGACGTCATCGATAAACACTATCACAAACTCGCTCTTCCTTTCTAGGAGCAAATAGGATGATTCCTCGGGAAACGCGTCAAAAATTCTGTAGTATGGCGATGCTCTCCACTTTTGGTTCCTTAACTGTCATACCCATTACAGTTGCCAAATAACCTCGGCAACCCACATCAAGTAACTGAGTTGTCTTAAATGACAACATTAAATAAACGAGGGTCCTCCTCAATTTTCAATAAACTTGAAACTTTCTCCCGTCATCTGTCTCTTCCCAAACCGATCTCTATCTCTGTTCAAACTAAACCTCGACCCAGACAAGGCGGCTTGCTCACTCGAACTTCTCTCTATCAGCTGGGCCCAACCATAAACCTCATTGTAATCCTTGAGATCAAGTGGCACCAGCGGGTTCTTTAGTTTTAGTCGGAGGCCGTTCCTGAACCTCCGAGCTTTGTCTTCGGGATCTTCCACTAGTCTTAGCACATATAAATTTATTCTCACACCTTTGGTTTATGGTCATCATCCCTTGATGGAGGCGCTGGAATTCCTCCATCTTTTGTTCTCAATCGCTACCAAAAAAGTACTTATCATTAAAGGCTCTGAGAAAGGCATTCCACATCGGAACCACGCCTTCGGGGAAAACCATGCCTCGGTGGCTCTCCACCAAGTATTCGTGTTACCACTGGCTGGTATCTTGCCCGGGACAACCTTTTTCCTCTTTAGTGCACATCAACAATGCAAAAGCTTTCTCCAGGTCTTGGATCCAGTGATGCGGTATCTCTACGCTAGTGAACCTCAATGGGTTCAACTTCAAGACTGCTCCATGAGCTTATGAATAGGTCTCTCTCTCTCTCTCTCTCTCTCTACTTCTGCAGGTGCGGTAGCGGCTGTGGCATCAGTGGCAGCATTGGCGGCAGCTTGATTCTAAACTTACTGTTCCATCAGATTCCCCAGAGTCTCAAGCGCCTACACGATCCTCTCTAATCTAGGATCGTCAGGTGCTACTACACCAGTACCAGCCTGAGGCAGTACTCTCTCACTTGCACTAGCCTGAGCCTACGCTCTTCCTCGGGTACTGACCCTAGTCGGCGTCCTATCCCAAGTGACAAACGCAACAAACCTATTCCTAGGAGTCTTCTGATTCGAATCACTCATCCTATAGGATCTCTACAGAACCTGCCTCCTAATTCCACCCCAAATTAGGAAAATTGAGTGACCCACACAAAACAACTACCAATCAGCTAGCCAATCACAGGCGTCTGCATAAGGAAAAGTCTTTCCTACTAACTATCCCAAAACCCTATGCATCTTATCACTCCAAACGCTAACCTCACTTTAATACTACTAAATGGGGATGTCACGCCCTGAATCTCGAGCATACGCTGTGGCATCCGAGAAATTTTGTGAAGACCCTTAAATATACGACGGTCCATGACTAAGTGACGAAAGCATCACCGGTACTATATTCGACCCCATTGACCCGTGCACACTTGTTCCGATAATACTATACAACAACACCACCTAAGTGCATATGGAATAAGAGAGGAATTTGGATTTTTACCAATTGAATTTTGAGAATCGAGGGAACAGAATTCAGCCAAGCGCGAAAACACGCATGCCCGCATAGAGAGGAGGAGTCGTTCACACCCAAATGCCACCCAAGTTCTTCTCCATTCGGTCGACATTGGGTCAACTAAATTAAGGAGTGTTGACCGAAGCTTGGCCAATGATGGCCATGTTGCTTCTATGCGAGCAGTCAGCGAAATGCATGGGAAGACAAGCTAAAGACACGTACACCCCCAACTGTCTTCAGTTCTTGCTGCCACCGAAGGTTTTGCTTGCAAAATTGACTAATTAGTCAACAAGTGAAGGAACAAAACTCTCGGACACAAAGGGAGGAGAGAGAATGAACTGAAACCAGCAAGTGAGAGAGTGAGACACCGAACGAAACTTGAGAGAGAGAGAAAGAGAAGAACCAAGCGGAACTTCGAGTGAGAGAGAGAGAGTGATCGAGAGAGGGCAACGAGTGGGTGTAAGACGTGAGGAAGGAAGAGGTCGACCTCTGTCGAGCACGATGCTGCCACCGTCGATGCCCCCGTCTTCACCGCCGTTGAGTCAGGCACGAGGTCCTGAGCTTCTTGTTTTGTTTGCCAATCAAGCTTAGGAGTGAGACAAGTAGAAGTTCATTAATCTATTTTATGCATGCTGTGATTATCTGGTGAAGTACAGGTAGACTTAAGGAAATGCTGAAATGAAAATTGCATGTTGGGTTCTTGGATGATTGAGGTGGATTAGGACCATGAGATTGAGAAAGAGCATAATTATTTCTATGTGGTTTCGGTTCTTGCTGAATTAGGGATTGAAAGGTCTACTCATGGTGAAATTTTGAAATGAAATAGCTGCGGTATAGGCGCGGGATCCTATTGGATCCGTGGTGCTCGAATTCGGTCAAGTGAAATTCAGCAGTTTTGTAAATTTTCTAGGGATAATTCTAGTGTGATTTTGGTCTCGACTTCTTCATGAATGTTGTAAAGGATTGTTTAAACTATATCATATAATTTTGCTCAGATTTTTGGAATCCATATAGCGGCATAAGTTTCTGTTAGTGAACGGTATTTTCTGCTAGTGTGCGAATTCGGTGATATAGGAAATCTAGAACCGAGTTGCGTGATTTATTACTCTTTATACACAACGAATCTGACTTAGTGTCCTTCACAAATTTTCTTCCTTTAGGTCCCATCTATAACATATCAAAATTTTGGAATTTTCTGAATTCATTGAGGGTTATTCCGAAATTTTCATTAAATCTATGCATTCTGGTTTTTGAGCTGTTTTACTCCGAATTTGCTCAACTAGTTCCAAAAGGTGACTGCATCTTGAGTTGTTATTGGAAGTGATGGATTTTGGCATTCGGCATATCATTCAACACCAAAGATTTCAATGAAACTCATATGATTTCCAATGTCATAGCATTAAACATGTTTTTGGAAATTAAGATGTTAATTATTGCCATTGGACCCTCGGGTCAATGATGCCCCGAGAGTCGAGAGGCCCAAAGGTTCGAGTGAGTTGATGTCTTTTGGATGCCTGGGGTCCGTAGTGCCCCAAAGGTTTTCCCAGGAGCTTTGGGACACTTGGTTGTATACTTGTCGGTACGTAAATTCGAAGGGCCGAGGTAACCATTTTCATGGAGAGCCCCGGAGGTTCCTCATGATGCCGGTGGGGTGCGAGTAGAGCCGTTAAATGGGTGGGTCGGGTCGGGGTTGGGTCGGGTCATTAATGGTCCGACCCAAATTGACCCATAAACCCATTTATGACCCATTTATACTTAATGTAAATTTTTCGACCCAAACCCGACTCGACGCATACCCAACCCATACCCGACCGGACCCAACTCATATTAATAAGATTTATTTTCATATTTAACAAATTTAGAAAAACTTATTCCTATGTTTTTTTAAAAAATACTTCAAGCTTATATATATATTAAATTGTATTGCTAAAATAATTTTATACAATATAAATTTAATGGACAATTTTTATAAATTTTAAAATAATTATTTAACAAAATATCGAAATTTAATTATTTTTGAAAATATTTTAAAATATCTTTTTCTTTTTCTTTTTTTTTTTTCTTTTTCTCTTTTTTTCTTCTCCTTCTTCTTCTTCTTGGGCCGGCCGCCAGCCATGACGACGGGGGGAGCTCGAGCCTCGGCGATCGGCGAGCCTCGAGCTCGCCGGCGCCGGCAAGGCCTTCGCCTCGCCCGGATCCGGCGAGCTCGAGGCTCGCCGGTGTCGGGTGAGCTCGAGCTCGCCGGCGAGGCCTCCGCCTCGCCGGATCTGGCGAGCTTAAGCTCGCCGACGCCGGCGAGCTCGAGGCTCGCCCGGCCGGTCGCCCGGCCGTTGCCGTGCCGGCACCGGAAGGAGGAAGGAGAAAGAAAAAAAAAAGAAAAAAAAACAAGAAAGATAAAAAGAAAATAAAAATAAAAAAATTATTATTTCAATTTTTATAAAGTTAAAAAAGAAGGGATGGATTATAATGTTTTTGTTAAAGATGAGTTTTCAACCCAACCCATTTAAAAACCCACTTAATACCCACCTATCTTAAATCTTTAATTATGAAACTCATTTAACTATCTTTTGTTATAAACAAGGGACCCATTTATGACCCATTTAAGATTTAAATGGGTCATAAATGGGTTTATGACCCATTTTAACACCTCTAGGTGCGAGATGCCTAGAGGTGTGGCGAGACACGCTCTAGATGCTTGGTTGTATTATGAATACATGCCCAGAGGCTTTCGCGACGCCAAGTTGGGTGCGAAATCCCAGAAGGATGCAAACGTTGGTCCTCTAGGAGATGAAACCTTTTGAATATTAAAACTAATGGTTCTACTAAGTGTGCGTGTGGTCTGGTTGTGGGACTAAATTGTATGGCATGGAATGAGACGTGTCATTACGGTTTGGCCCTATGATCGCAACTTGTGTAACTGGACATTATGCATCTTAATCCTTTGAAACTGCATTTGCCATTACATTAAAGAATTTCCTGATTTTGATGCATTCTTATTCCTGAATTACTTGTTTTTGTCTATCTTGCATGAATCTAGATATTGATGGTACTGCGTGATATAGCTTAATGAATTTTTTACTGCTGAGTGGTTGTACTCACCCTGTTTGGGGACTAACATTTCAGACTAGAAGATATGCCTCTGCTACCAGTCACCCCCGGCACATTTTATGGTATACTGGTTGACCTTGAGTGTGAGTGTACAAAGCACCATCATCCTGAGATACGAGGGTTGGTCTTTATTCGAGTGCGGGTATTGGTCTTGTATGACATTGGTTCTCCCGTCGGCCCAGTGATTCAAAAGTTTCTAACTGTGTTCATCCGTCATGATGGGAGTATGCTAGGGCCATTGCCACCGCCGCCAGCTAATGGACCGGACTTGGTGTGACCGAGAGTGATGGTCAGCAGATGAACCGTTTTTGGACCGCCAACATTGACTGATGGGCCTATGTACATGGTTGTTAAAGAGTCGTATACCCTTTTGAAAATAGCCGAGTTTAGAAAAATCTTGGCATTTTGATGTACCGACCAAAGATGTCCATCAAGTTTATGTAAATAAAAGTGTTCGTCTTTATCTTATAAAAGTTTTAGTTGGTAGGAAGATGTTGGATATGCTTCCGCTATATGAACTGCGCAGGGACTTATAAAAAGAACATAAAACCCCAAGATCTATGGACTTGTTAAAGTTCTTTGGTATCAGAGTAATGGACCTTCAGGATGAGTGAAAGGTATCTGTGGTGACCCCAACATATCGGGGGCCGTTCGAGGGGTGCCACACACACACGTCCCTCGGTGGTCAATAGAAAGCGACGTTTTTAGAACGTGTCGCCGACCCATTCATTTTTATTGCTCATGCAGAAGCAAATGACTAATCCCCTGACCACAACAAACATGGGATAGAAAAGTAAGACAACAATTCATTACAAGCCACACTTTCATAAACAAGCCCGAGGCCATCTCTAAGGTCTATGTACAGGAGATCTATCTCCAAAAAGAACTACTGAGCCATCCATGCTCTTGATCCTTCCGTCTCAAGCTCTAAGTTCTTCATACTTGGGACTTGAAAATGGTTATACAATAACCAGTGAGATATAAATCTCAGTAAGTTCTTCCCCTAAGCCCCTGGTTAGTACACTAACTCAACTCGAGGTATCTCTTTAGAACTACCCCACAAACAACCAACGACCCACAACTAGCAACCAACAAACAACAATCGATTCGCTTGCAACCTTACCCGTATACCATACCTTGCACGTTGAATTTCAGCACAATACACACAATGCACATGGCCATTAAATGATGCAGGTCATCAATCACATACGAGTTGCATCACAAGCGATCTCACCTGACCATTGCCACACCCTGCACATTATCAATTCATGCATGCGTGCCATAAACGATGTGATTCACTCATGCATATAATTAATGCACACAACAATTGAAACGCCTTATCAACTTAATCAATCACAGTGGTCCCGATTATAAGGCCAAACTGTTATGACATGTCCATACCATGCCATACGGTTTTGTCTCATAATTAGGCTCATTAAACTCAATCAATCATATATTCCATATAGGGGTAACGTCCACCGACGCACACTGGAGACAGGTTCTCTTAACATTTAACGTCCACCGACACACATCGGGGACTTTTTAATGAAATATTGAAATTTCAAAATCATCACTCAATTCATATGGATGTCCATGCATTTACACATCCATTCACTTCATAAAATAAACACACACGAAGTTAGACCTTTTTGCTTCTGGATGAACGAGTGCTCGTGAACGAGTACTCGTGAATAGTACGCATGAACATTGCATGTGAACAAAGTACTTGTGAATAGTATCGTGTGAACAATGAATTTCCAGAATTAACTAAATAATAAATTAAATTTATAAATTAAACCAAACATTAATTAAAGCAAACAATCAATCAATTAAAGCTAAACATATTTAATTAAGCACATAAGCATCATTAAGCAAATAAAGCGAGATTAAGCTAAACTAATCTAATCCATCCATCTAACCACCTATCTTAGGGTTAATACAACTTAATTAAACCTCATAAACCATATTTAATCCTAACTAAACCAAACCTAAGCAAGTTTATGCACTAATCAAAGGATTATGAGCTAAATTCACCCGTTAAACGAGCCGAAGACACGGACATAATGGCGACGACGGAGGTGACGCACCGAGACCTCAACCACAGCCATCCAAGGTGGTCCCAAGGCTGAAACAAGAACAACAACAGCTTGGACTCCCACTGAAACTCCCAAAACTGGGCTGCCGAAGGAGAAACAGAGCTGAACGAGCTTGGCCGGAGCTCCAGCAAGGGGATGGCCGGCTACCGATGACACTTGGGGTTCAAGAGGGAGTTGCTGGTGGCTGGGATGGGCAGAATGGGAGGAAAATGGTGGAAATCGCAAAACAGGCGGAACCGGGCGGAACTCTAGGCGGTCGAGCAAGTGGCGACTTCCGACGGGCGGGTCGCCGGCGGCTTCGTTCGACGAGCAACCGGGCTCGTCCGTATAGTTTGGGCCTCCTTGACACAGTGGTGGGTGTCATGAAGGCTGATTTTCACTGGAAGGCAACGAACAACTCAAGTTTTCGGAGAAAGGTCAGCTGGAGCAGAATAGAGCTAGATGGTCAGACTGCCGCTGGCTTTTGGCCGGCTGACCCGTCAGCCGGCGGCTCCGACCGGCGAATGGCCAAGTCAGGGCGGATGGTATGAGTGTCCTGAGCACAATGGTGAGTGGCATGGGCGCGATTCATCTCGGAAGCCAACAATCAACTCAGCTTTTCATAAAAAGTTTGCGGGGAGCGAGAAGGAAGAAGAAAGGAGAAACCAAGGGAGAGAGGAGCTTGACAGATTCGGAGGCCAAAGGAGAGAGAGAGAGAGTGAAGTGAGAGCTGCTGTCATGCCTCATCAAAGCCCCATAAAGCATGCCCCAAGTCCCCATGCTCATGACCTCATATTCTCTCTCTTCCTTTACCCTTATCCACATGCTTTTGGGGGGTAAATGGTTATTTCCACCTTGCACAAATTACCAATCTGTCCTTGGGCCGAAATTGATGGGCGGACCTAATAAATGAGCTTGGAAATGAATAGGAACGGGCTCGGGAATTGATTGGGCTCAAGGCTAGATAATGGGCTTAAAAGATGAATAGTTGGTTTGGGCTCAATAGGCTCACTTGCTTGCTTTGGGCCCATCATGGTGGTTGTCCCACCTTGGGCCTAAGGCCCACACTAGCTTGGCCCGGCCCACGTCCTCATAGGCTCGTTTCCTTGGTCCAAAAACCCCTTTTTCCAAATACTCGACTTAATTGGCGCCGTCGATCAATGAAGTAGCTTCATCCAAAGTCCATCCCGGACGTTCCCAATAATTCGAAGTCTTATCTTTAGTTCTTATGCCATGTCAATTTCGCCCAATGCCATTTTGGGTACAACTGAGAATGATAGGTGACTTTGAGGATTCATGCGTAACCGACTCGTGCCAAACCATGTTCAAAATATCTCGACACATGGACGTCATCGACTACATGAAATTGCGAGATGATATATTCTTATTTCAAAGTACACAATTACTGATAATCGACTTAGGGTTGTTCGCGGGTTCGATAACAGTAAACGGAATCACCCATCATTCCGTTATGTTCTGTCCGCGTATCAACTTCTAGTCGTCCCTAGAATCGACCTGCCTATCTACAGGATCGTCTTCACGCAAGTCTCATGGTCAAGTCATTTTCCGGGTGTCAAGTTCTTTAGTCGTATGAGTTCTATCCTCATTAGCATTTCCCCTCAAGGTTAGTATCTCGGGAGTGATCAATTCCAAGTGAGATCAACCAACAATGCATTGACGAAATTCACATTCATTCATCCCTCAGAGGGCTCGAATTTCAGGATGTCACAGGCTATAGGGTATTTCGGGGGCATACAAAAGTTGGGTGAAGATGACGAGCGCAAGTATAGGCAAAAGTTGTGAATAAGTTTTGGGAATTATAGGGTCTCTTTAAGCGTCAGGTGGTGTTTGGGCTAATTTCTGCACACTTTGAGTGGTGCAACTTCTTGGATAATCTTAGGAGTGCATTCTCCCATATTGGCCTACTGTTTTTGAGATCTTATTTTCTGGTGTGCTACCAACAAATATGAAATACATGATTATAAGAAGAGGAGAAAACTCCTTTATTATCTGACCAACTTCTTGGTATAAGATATATAACTTGGGTTGGAATTCTCATATGCCCGATTTTGATGAGACTCACGAAATTTGCTTCCATTGAAATATTCTTTTATTCCAGGCCCTCTGTAATAAATTATTTTGATTTTCTTACCTGCTACTATTCCTATTCTTCGCACCTTTCTGAAATATTACTATCTCATATGCGATTAAACGATAAACCCATGCCTTCATCTATCGCAACCTTATTTCATAGTCAATGATGTGAGAGGTTGCCCCCGGTCCATGCCCAATTCCTGCACCCTCTCAACGTATTCTTTCGTGTTATATTGAGATGAAGTAGTAGTAAAAGAAATTAATATAAAGGCTTTAAGCACTTCACCCGTAACGGAGGAAACAAAAACATATTGGTTCATTGTTCTTATTTTTCCAGAAAGATATACATGCTTGATAGAGATGATGAAGCGAATGTGATTTCACCAATCAAGATTGAAGGAGAAGCGCTAGGTTTACGTAAATCTTGTTCCATATCTTCTGCTCAAATCATTTAGCCAAAAGCAAGAAATTCCTAGGTTAACATCAAATCTCGCCTCAATTTGCAGTTTAAAGTATTCTTTTTTTCACTTTCTTTTTTTTTTTTTTTATACAAGAATTAAGTAGGAGCTTTATCTACTCATAAAATAATTTCAAAAAAAAAAAAAAAAAAAAAAAAAGGCCATAGACTTTTGGTTGGAGAGAGGGACAAAAATAGAGATGGTATCTTGATAAAATGGAAGCATACCTGCAATTTTGGCAGCATTCCAAAGTGACCTTGTAAGACATTGAAGTGCTACAATCAAGTTGCAGAGAGAATCCAGTCACTAGAATGCAATCATTGTAAGACCTCAAAATTCATTTGTTACATTGCCCAATCAATTAAGTTATGCAATGTTTATGCACTTGGTTACCGGGGGATAATTGATCCATGAAATAGTTAGATTTCGAGTCATTATTCAAATAAAACTAGGTCAAGGAACTAGAAATGTCCCTCAAATAAACAATCATTTCCGATTTCTTTTGTTAGTACGGAGGGAATCAATCTAAGAAAATTGACTTAAAAGTTCAAACTCATGAAAGGTCCTAAGATGATGCCCAACAGCAAAAATGCATAACCACCTGGATCCGAATTTTTATCCGTTGGTTTGTAGTTCAAGTCCACCGAAATACCTTTAGTTCAGAGAAACAAAAGAGCAAGTGATGAGCTAGGCATGATCATGTTGAAGGGAATCAGTAATGAAGGGATGCGACTGTAGAAAGTACGGACATTTATAGATCAATGCTTCCAAAACACTGAGCCTAGTTCCGCTGCGAAAGTGAGATCCATTCCTTGCCAAAGCCCCTAGTATAGATCTCTCTTCAAGATTTGTGCTTTTCGTGGTAAGTAAGTGAGGGTACTGCCCAACTAGATAAAGGATGATATCTATCCGAATTCACCAGCAACGTTGATCAGGAAAATAAGCTAAGTCTAGAATGAAGGTAAAAACAGATGGAATTGAGATAAAGAGCGAAGGTGATCTTACCAAGATGACCAGCGTAGGTGAGATGTACGATGGTGTCAATCGCAGAGGGACTGCTGAAGGGATGACCTGGCCCATCGTTTGTTGTATTTTTCGCCAGGAACCAAGCAATGTCCTTATGCATAGAAGCTTCCTGAGCGGATATTCCCAAAGGAACGCGTCCTTCCTTATTTGCGAGTTGCGTCAACTTAGGATTACTTCTAACTAATGCCTTCACCATCCTTATCCTTCCACACAAGACAGCATTGTGGAGGGCTGTGCGGCCATCACAATCAACCATTTCAAACGCTTTCGGACACGGAGACAAGAGCTCAACCAGGTTCTCCAAAATTGGTCATGTGCACTCAAAGCGGCTATGTGAAGCGATGTTTCTGATCTGCGTGTTATTTTGGCCGTCTTTGAAGCAGCATCTCGTTCGAAAAATCTTTTAGCAGATTCCCAATCGTCCCTGAATGTAGCTCGCAACAAAGGTAGGTAATAGGGTCCATCCATTTCCTCTCTGGAATTTTCTGCAATAGATGCAAACTTTTCAGATCATTCAGTTAATATTTTTATCCATGCTGACATTGAGAAGTGTCCCAGAGAAGAACAATTTCCATCAAGACGCGCCTCAGATATTAACTTCACATTGAAAATAAATCTTTTGAGGGATAATGCACCTGGAGCACCTCCAAATTGGGAAGAAGCCGATCCAACGCTTGCAAAAACATTTTCAATATCTGTAGGAGAAAGAGTGAGCACTAAGTCCTTCGCATATTTTTTTTTCCCCTTTTTTCTAGCCAAGGTCAGCATTATGTTTGTTTGGTGATAAAGAAAATAAAAAGAACCATGAGAAAATACAAGTTCCAGCATATTTGGGACTCCATATCGATTACACAATATTCTTTCTTGGTAGGAACATGAACATGTACCTGCTGCTGGTTCTACATGATTCAAATTTCCTTGTTCTTCACTTTGTTGCGTCGCCATTGAATTGCTCTCCTAGTTACGGTATTTCAACAACAAAGTAAATGGACAATGCACAAGAGACTTTCGACTTTCCCAGAAAGTTGAAGCTATGATGTCAATCGGCTTAAGTTGCAAGAGCCTGTTATACCATGTGATTCTCATTGATGAAAAGTCCGTCAGAAATGGGAAAATATAACTCTTGTTACATGAAAATTAATTTAAGTAAAATATGGCACAAATTTATAAATTTTAGATATTTTATAGTATTAAAAATTAAAAAATAGAGAAATTGTATGAGTTTCTCTCTCCTCCCTCTGTTTCCACTGCTGACTAGAGTCGACCGTGGTCGGCAACGATTCTCTCACAGGGGATGGGACTCACACAAAAATGAATAGCAACTATATATTTTAAACTAATTTTTTAATTAAAATTTTTTAATAATTATATTCGGAAACAAGGATTCGGACCATAAACCCGGTCTGAACCGTTAACCCGATTCGCCTACCGGGATATGACCCGCTTCAAATTAAAAACCAATATTTTTAATATTTTTAATTCTTTTATTTTTCTATTTTCTCTTCTTCTCCCTGTTCTCTCCTTCCCCAAGCACGTCTCCCCCTGGCGCTCTTCTTCACCGAAGCTCCTCACCCGAACGGACGCCACTTAGGCAAGCCCTCCCCGGCGCTCAGGACACCGCCGAGCTACCACCCAGCGTCGTCCACTCCGAACGCCACTCGTCGGCCGACCTCCCCGCCGCCAGCCGAGAGCCACACCACGGCCAAACACCGAACAAACTACGGCGACGATGGAAACGTGGCGAACGACTACACGGCCGACGCCCAAGGTCGCCCAACACCACTGGAACATACCCATAGATCACGGCGTGCACGGACGACTCGATTTCGGCCAAAAAGAGGAGGATGAAAAGTAGATCTCGCTAACCATTCCGTCGAACGGGTGAAGGGGGCTCGCGAATCATGAGGTTTCCCGCTCAACTTCAACCGGGATTCTCGACGGAACTCTCGACAAACAGACAACGATACACACAGTAGCTGGACAAAGGTTGGTCGGGGCTGGAGCTCGTGTGAGCTGGACGACCGCGAGCTCCGCCCCGGCACGCCCGAAAACAGGGCCAAAATAGGGTCGAGGCTTACCGGAGCTTCGGCGCAGGAAAGGAGGCACGGCGGCGGGTAGTCGGCAGCGATTCAGGCGCGGTGGCCGGCGGTCTCTGCTCCGACTCTGTTCCCTCGCTCTCACTCGCGGCTCTCTCGTCGGATCTCTCCCTCTCTCTCTCTCTCTCTGGATTTTTCAGCCGAAGAACCCCGCCTCTCGGTCCAACCTCTCCTCCCTTTTAAACAGCGTCGCCAGCTGCAGGCCGGTCGTACCGCGCGACATTCCCCCACTGCCGGTCCGTATCGTCCGCTGTCCTTATCGTACTTTGCCGTTTGTTTATCCCCTGCTCCAATTTTTCTTGCACCATCCCCTTATTTCCAAACAACATACGATAATAAAATTTTTAATCAGTGCACTAACATTGTCACAATTTCTTTACATAAGCTGGTTTTTATAAAATGACACATATTCAATTTTTATTTTTAGCCTGTAGATATATTTCATAAATAGGTTATGCTCCTATTATGAGATTATTTGTATAAAAAAAGACTAACGCTGACCGTGTATGTAATATGTATCCTCTTCAAGGATGCTGTCAAAGTTTCCATGCCCACGATGGTGTCACATTCTTGCGTCATCTCCAAGTTTGTATGACGTCATTGCTTACATCCTCAAGAGGAAAGTCTGGGTGGCGTCCTGACATGGATTATGACGCTTGCTATTGTCTCAGCATGAAAGGATCGAAGAGATAGAGACAAGACATCATCAAGGAAGGGATAAGAGAGAGAACAAAAGCCTTTTCGACTAGCCCAACAATGGCACCCCAGTATCATTTATGAACTTCGAGGGTTGTTTTTCGGTGAGAGAGTGGCTAATTGCATCATGTGAATGTGAGCCATTCAAAATTGAGGTATTGTGTATGTGGCCTTCGCATGCCCCGAAGAAGATTTTTGTTTTGTCAAAAAATAAAACTGGATATGCATTGAAAATTTTGGTTTACACCCTTTCCTTTGTTTATACCCCCGCCTTAATTTTTACCCGGTATCAAAGGAAGGCTCAAATGCCTCATGGTCATGCTAATGATGAATTTTTCGGTCTATTCAAAGTGTGAACGCTACTATCACTTAACATTCTAAAGCTTGTAGCGATGTGAGGGGAGAATTACCAAAAAAATCCTAAATCTATTGCAATTGTGTCAATTCGGTCATAAACCGTTTTTTTTTTTTTGCCAATTTAGTCCTAAACCTTTTATAATTGTGCCAATTCAATCCTTCGGCCAAAATTGGCCGACCGACGCTGACATGGACGCCGACCAGAGACAGTTGGCCGGCGAACAATTTTTTTTCGAATTTTTTTAGAATTTTTTATTTTTTTTACCTTCTTCTTCTTCCTTTGGCCGATGATCGCTGGCAAGGCTCACCCTCGCTAGCCACTGGCGAAGGCAAGCCTCGCCTAGCAACGGCGAGGCCACCGTCGCCCTTGCCAAGGCGAGGCTCGGCCTCGCCCAACCATGGCGAGATCAAGCCTCGCTAGATCTAGCGACGGCGGCCTCGCGATCGGCCGGGCAAGGCTCGCCTTCGCCGGTGGCGGGTGGGCGAGCCCCGCCGGCGACGGCGAGGGCCGAGCCTCGCCTTGGTTGGGCAACGGCTGACCTCGCCGTCATTGGACAAGGCTTGCCTTCACCAATGGCTGGCAGGGGCGAGCCTTGCCAATGACCTAAGCAAGGTCGGCCCGCGCCCTTGCCTCTCGGCGGCGCCGGAGGAAGAAGAAGGTTAAAAATAATAATAATAAAATAAAAAAGAATTCGAAAAAATTAAAAAATAGAAAAAATTATTAAAAAATTAGTAGAAAAAAATTTAGCCGGTCAATTTTGGCCGGAAGGACTGAATTTGCATAATTATAAAAAGGTTTAGGATTAAATTGATAAAAAAGGATTTAGGACTAAATCGGTACAATTGCAATAGGTTTAAGACTTTTCGGTAATTCTCTGCGATGTGAGGGTAGCACTTCAAAGAAGTTGATAAATTAATAGACTACTAAAATGGGTAAAAGAAAGTTGGAGAATTTGAAAATGAGATCTATTGTTTGAGACGTGGAGGCATCGTCCTTCACGATAATTCTAGATCTCAAAGTACAAAACTCGGTGCAACCGACTCTAATGACTATCCTCTCGGGACAAAACAAACATTGTTCTTTACTATGCATTGAATAATGGAGGGAACATGAACAACAAATTTGTATGTTAAACACAACAAAGAAATGAAAAATAAGAAGAACAGTAAAGATGTTCTTGCTTTTGTATGTTTTTTTGAATTATGTTTGGAGTAACAATAAATGAAAGAGATACTTACCTTTTACCAAAAAAGAACAATAAATGAAAGAGAAAGCCTTTCTTCTATCATCAATTCTTACATTAAACTGAAAACTGTTACAAATCAGAACAAGTGTAGCAAGAGTACCATAACTTTTATATAACGATCACTTGAATAGTATAACTTTTTTTTTTTTTTTTTTTTTTTGCTTACTTAAGTGCCATGTCGGAGTAAAATCAATCATTTGAGTGCCATCTCTGGCAAATCGTCTTATATATTTTTTGCATTTTTAAATTTGAATTTTTCTAAATTTTTGAATTTTTAGTTTATATTTTTATTTTCCTTATTTTTCTTTATTTCTTTTTTGAACGCCGATTCCAAAGGCCCCACCCTTGGCCAGCAGAGCCATGAAGGCCCTAGGTGAGGCCATTGATAGCTGTAGGCGAGGGTCTTCACAGTGAGGCCACCTCTCTTGCGGAACACACCCTTATTATAGAGAGAAAGGTGCTTTGGCCATTAACAAATAAAGATATACGGAAATAACATATATATAGTCTCCAGAGTTGATCTTAAGCACTAATCTAACTGTTTCTGGTACTTTTCTTTGTTGACTTAATGTTATAAAGCCGAAAATCAATCCTAATCTACATGTGACCGAACATGCATTAGATTACTTCACTATCAATAATTTGATGGTGCGATGTTAATTCCTACATGCAAAAAGGATTATGTAATGTAACATGAACATTTGCTTGAAAAATTGTTTGATCACTCACTTTGGTGGGATATCACGAAAGAAGTGATGATGTCTCTTTTGAATGCATCTCTCTGCAAATTGTTACACCTGGAACAACAAAATCTCTTTGTACGCATTAATGTAAAATGAATCTTTTAAGACCGTTGATATATTTTTACATTGAAAGTGCAATAATCAAGCCAAAACATATAGTAGTTCTTATTATCATGACCCTTAAAATTTTGGCCACATTTTGGCATGTCCTTTTCATTAATAATGTGATCCATAAAATTCTTTATCTTTGTTAGTGACACGTAGCAATAGAACATTATCAGAAGCAAAATAGGAAAGAAAAAGTGGAGAATTCGAATGAAAAGTATCGGTATCATATGCAATCAGAACTTGGATGCTAATGTGAGATTATGTCGATTTTCTACATTTTTGTCTTGCATTTTCAACCTAAAAGAGAGGTTTGATTTAGACATACTCCTGCCAAAAGGGAATATATTTTTGGGTGATTCGAAGTTGAAACACATTTTCCATTTTGATTGTGGACAAAAGACATCACTTATTGAACTTATTTTGAAGGATGATATCATTTCTTTTCTTTTTGGCTCATCCGTGAACGTGAATTTAGTATCTACGAAAATAATAAGGAAAGTACCAAGGAATATGGTCCAGTCTATTTAAGACCATGTCATGGCAAGGTTTTCTGTTGAACTTTTGTTTTCTAATTTTAGCGGGTAAAAATCACTCGAAAGACAAAGGTGATATTCATTTGTCTTAACGTCCTTTTCTGGTCATTTGGAAGGCCATTTCCTTTTCCCGTTGCTTTATTTTTGCTTTTCTAAACTTTGTTTACTTTAGACAAATCAGCACGTTTTTACATGGGAATCCACAGGAGGGGAAGTTGGAAGTCTATGTAAATCCAGCAACAGACCTTTCAGAGAAGACTTTTGCTGAATCCCTATTCCCACCACCGATAAACTCTCTCCTATGCTAAAAGTGCAAAATCGAGTGGCATCAAATCCTCAGCCTCACAAACAATTTTGCAGGTCTTTTCTTTGAAACGTAGTGGCATGAAAAAATTTGGTGTTCCTGTCCCCCCATTTAAGCCAATTGACTCGAGATCGCATTGCCCAAAATTTTTCCTCCCGTTGCCATAAGTTGTAAATTTTTGCTTTCAGGTCTGATATCACTTCAATATTAGAGTGCGAAAAGGTTTGATTAGTAAGTGACTGAAGCTGATGTTTGATAATATGAATCTGAGTGCGCGCATTCCTGAATTTGGAACGACTCCATTTAGATAATGCAACAGAAACAGAGTCCAGTTTTTGGGGGAGTGTCACCTCTCCTAGCTGAGAAGATGCCCATGAAGCAGAAATGACTTCTCGGCACTCCATATCCTGAAGCCAAAAGGCCTCAAAGTAGAAAGATTTCTGCCTTTTACAGTCTGAAAGTGCTTCGGTGGATAAGAGAAGGGGGCTGTGGTTTGATCCCAGGGCTGGAAGAGCGAGAACTTCGGCAAGAGGGTAAGCTAATCTCCAATCCTTTGTGCATAGCATTTTGTCTAACCGTTCCTTAACTAGATCATCCCCATGTCTGTTATTTGTCCATGTAAAAGCACAGCCCTTGCTACCGAGATCTATAAAATAACAGTCATTGAGTAGATTGTGAAAAGAAAGCATTCTATGAGATTCAGCAGGACGTTTTCCAACTTTCTCCCATGGATAGAGCACTTCATTGTAATCCACAGTACATAGCCAAGGAAGGGTATTAAAGTTACTTATTTGTCGTAAAAGTTGTCCACAAGTGCTGCTGAAGAGGAAAACTCCTTGGAGCATGTAAACAGGTAAGGCGCATGATGATGCCAGAATCCAGGTCAGTACAAATAGAGTCCAACATATCTGAAGATTGATAAGCTACTTTCAAAGAAACTTTATCGGTCCAAAAAAGGGCTAAACCTCCTGCCAATCCTACTGGATTTTGAATGTAACTTGCTGAAAATTTGAGTTTTTGTCGACGATCCATGAGTTTTTGAGTCTGATTTTTGGTTTCCATCAAAAATAAAATATCGGGCTTTTTGCAGGTCTTTTCACAAGGCCTTTATGTGGGTCTTTGACAAGCTGGCTGGGCAATTGGAGACATTTTGATTTTCCCTTAAAATTGAAGTTAGACTAGACTTTGGTGAAAGTAAAAACAAGGTTCCCGGATATAACGATGAAGATCCGCAGGTCATAATGCGGGCGACTCCATAATTGGTAATCCAAATCTTTGGTTATTGTCAATTAATTGTGTGCTTGGGTTGATAGGGATGGGGACCGCCGCCCCTTAGGGCCTCTTGGTTTTTCAATCTTACTTTTATCAAATCTATATCATAATTATGAAATCATCATATAAAAGTTTTATATTCCACTCTTAGAGCTAGGTTGTGACATATCTGAATTAACTTACTAAACTACTATCTGTTTTGACCTGTCTTATATTGAGTCTCATGGTTTTGTCCTTTGGTGTAAAGGTTGCCACCTTTCAGGATGTCACCCATTCTAGGAGTGCTCTTATCTTAGTATGCTTAATTTTGGAGTTCCAAAGCTAAACATTACCGCTACACAAAAGGCATTTTTGTGACTTGATTATAATTTTCACATATATATTCCATAATCACTCCTCATATATTCATTGCATGTTTTAGTTCATTCCTACCCCATTCACCATCCTAAAAGCAGCTCCTTATCCAAGCCCTCTATCTCCGTTGTCCACTCTAGACCAAATCATTACATAGGTATTGGAGTTTACTTCATGTCGCCTCCCTAAGCTATGTTTCTACATTCTCCACATAATCTTCCATCATTGTAGATTTTAAGCCTGACATTCATTATCGTGTCGATAATGCACTTTTATTCCATCTTCTTTCGATGTTCATTTTTTACACAAAAGTTAGGGTCCGAGTCATTTAATGTACGAGGCATGAGAAGTTCGAATTGTCATTGTAGCTACTATGATGGATCTTAGGATCATCTCATATGGCAAGTGACAATTCCCCAGATTGTTTAACAGAAGTTAGAATCGCCTTTAAAAGTATTTGCGTTTGATACAGGTATGCGCTTATTTTCAGCATCGTGGAAAGATTATTTGTTAACAAAATATTAATTAGCTATTTGAGTTAAAAACAACCATGGGTGTTAAAGTGACATTCTCCTCATCTAAAAAGGATCTTACCTTAGTTCTCTTTTAGCCGCTCTTATATACTTAGTTCTCTTTTTGCCGCTCTTATATACTAAAGGCAAAAGCTTAAGCTAGTTAAACTTATCCCAATTCCAACTTTAACCGAATTGAATATATAGAGTGCTTCTTTTCAAATATCATTCACAGTTCTCTTGCCTTCGTACCAAGTCAATCATCAGAAATATGTAATGAGCTTACATAGCAAACTAAAAGGGAATGGATTGAGATGTATAAAAAAGTATAAAGCAATGGAAATTAATTTTTATTTTCTAAAACAATATTATAATTGCTACAACTTAAACCGACTAGTCGGTTTTATTGGTTAATTAAAAAATTCGAACCGTTATCTAATACATGGAAATCTAATCTTTATAAATAGCTATACAACCCATGGGCATTAGACTAGTAAATCATAACTTAATGTTGGATAGTCTTGAGTTTCTCCCACTCAAAAACTAACTTAAAAGATAAGGTTTTCCCTCATACTTATAACTTGATCGCCAGCCCTTTTTGCAATCAATATTGGATAAACTCCAACAATTTACCCCTCATAGATTAATTCCGCAACTAACTTGATTCAAAATATTTCACGAAATCTATCTATGTTGGGGGCAAAGGGCGAGACTGAATATGTGAGGGCTTAGAGTAAGTCTCCACCCGTTAGACGAAATTGTTTAACTTTAGTATTTTCTCTTAGAGAAAGTATGTGGGAGATATCGGGATTATTAGGGTATAGAGGCGTTTATAGTTCTTTCTCTTTCATTGTATTTTGAGAGGCAAATCTTTGCAGTTATTATCCACCCATGAATGGAGGCAATAGATTGAATCACATAAATTTCTTGTGTTGTCTTTTGGCTCTCCATTCTAATTTTTAGGCTTTTGATAGCACAAGGTTGAGACTCTGTTTGCTGATGGTCATGTTAGGAAGTTCGAATTGCTGTTTCTCCGGAGTTAACATTCTTTTCCTGCAGAAAAATAATTTGATGGAATATGGCATAGCGCGTGGTTGGTACGTTTCTTTTTTCTTACACCTAAAGTCATGCGGTTATTATGTTGACTTCAATAATATTTTCCTGTTGAGCCGCCATAGCCGGTGGATCCTCTTCACAATGGGCATGGTGATTGGTGAACCCTGGACATAAACAATAACACAAATTATTACATAGAGAATGGCTGCCGGCCAAATATTGTTCATCACAAGCCCACCAATATGGAAGAGTCCTTCCCATCATAGACTAATACTCTCCGATGTCTTTGGGAAGCTCCCATGCGGGATTCCCATAGGAAATTGCAAAAATTGCTAATCAAATGTTTCTGCCTCATTCTCAACCTAACTTTGATGTATTTCATTTCAATAATTTTGCTAATTAAATGTATCTGTCTCGTTCTCAACCTAACTCTCGATGTATTTCATTTCAATAATTTTGCTAATTAAATGTATCCGTCTCGTTCTCAACCTAACTCGATGTATTTCATTTCAATAATTTTGCTAATTAAATGTATCCGTCTCGTTCTCAACCTAACTCGATGTATTTCATTTCAATAATTTTGCTAATTAAATGTATCCGTCTCATTCTCAACCTAACTCTGATGTATTTCATTTCAATAATTTTGCTAATTAAATGTATCCGTCTTGTTCTCAACCTAACTCTGATGTATTTCTTTTCATTAATTTTGCTTATTAAATGTATCCATCTCATTCTCAACCTAACTCTAATGTATTTCTTTTCATTAATTTTGCTTATTAAATGTATCCATCTCATTCTCAACCTAACTCGATGTATTTCTTTTCAATAATTTTGCTAATTAAATGTATCCATCTCATTCTCAACCTAACTCTCACATGTTTCATTTCAATATTTTATCTTCTACGGATGGCATTTTATCATAAAATGAGTCATGAAATAGTTTTTAAACGTGTACCTGATGCAGATATTTTTTTCCCGGTTTTGATATTTTAAGTAATCTTTTGGTTAAGAATGGTATGAGGGAGCAGGTGCACGTTTACATCATTTTGTCAAGACGTGAATACTTATATTTTCTTCGCATGCTCTAAATTTGGTTGCATTTATCATGTGCAGTTACCTGCTAGATTTGAAAATTTTCGTCTCTCCTTTATTTATTTATTTTTTAATTTTTTAAAAATGAAATGCTTAGAGGGGCTAAACATTTGCGCTCAGTTATTTTATAGATTATGTGAAAGGAAGATCCCAGCCCATGAGCTTGGTGAAAACAAGTAGTGTTGTTCAACATGAGTGCTTCAGCTTTTCTGTAGAAGCAAATAACCCTATCTGGAGTGACTATTTATGTTTTTAGCCCCGTAAATTGAACGAACATATAAGTTTCTGACAGGATATTATCCATAAATTCTTAAATATGACTTCGAATCAAAATTAAATATATTCTAATATGCCTTGAAGCCTCAACGACATTGCAAAATTCAAAGAAATAAAGAATATGCTAGGAGTGGATTTGAGACGACACGGACTTTCAGTGAAATTTTAATGACCTAAAACAAATGACCTACATTCGTGGAGGTCATGTTTGCTCAACGACTAGAGTTGAATATAAATTGCTAATGGAGATGAGTAGAGTGCTGAGAAAAAGTAAAAAGCTTACAAAGCACGACTGGAAAACTTTTACAGACAAAGATCAGCACTGAAAATGGGAAACCTAATCTAATTCGAAATTAAAATTCAAACTTAGGCAAAATCTAAAATAAATTGATCCATTATGAATGATCTTCTCATCTTCATATTCTTCAAAGTCAAATCCAATGTGTCGTTGTGATTTTTCCAATGTCTTGATAGTTGATGATTCCCCTCTTTTCCTGGACTCTTTTTGTGTCTTTCAATGGCCATTCTGTTATGAGTTTTGGTTATTCTCAGCATGAATCTATAACTGTTTTGACTTGCGCTCTACTCTAGGGTGATTTGTAACTACTTCTGATCCCTTATTGATGGATTATCTTTGATTCAATCTTCAACTTCGGTGCATAAATTGAGTCAAGCTATCATTGCCCATCTCATGCTGTCCATTGGAAACTCATGATCAATGAGCTAATGATTCATTCCGTCGATGGCCCTTCTGATTCAACTGTATTGCCATGGCCTTCATGATATGATCTTAGCAGACATTCCATTGATAAGGCTTTGTGGATTAAGTGTATTGTCATGACCTGGTTTTGACAATTAGTTTCTTTACGTTTAGGTCCAAATGTTTTACCTGTGTAAATTTTAACAATTCGGTTGGACTTAGATTTATGATCTAAAGATTGCCAATTTTTTTTCATGTTGAGACATTTTGCAAGTGTCATAATACCGTTGAAATGCTCTTGTCTCGTAGTTGGTTCAGTTTAGATATTTGGGTTTTGATTTTACCAATGTTTTCCTACAAAAGGTGGCTATGTTCGTTGGAGACGAAAGAGGGGTGTTGGGCGAGAGATGCCTTTTTGGATAAGCTTACGGTAAACCTCAGTGCTCAAGAAGTTTCAGGGTGAGATGAGCTAATTCACGGAAATTATACTAGCAAAGAACATTTCAGGATGGGTTCGTTATCTATCTTTGTATTTATATATAAAAGTGGGTAAAATTCGGATGAGGCTCACTCATGTGGCATATTTATGTGCAAGTTTTTATCTAGTAATTTGCTTTTGATAGTCAATGCAGCAAACCTCTAAGCTAGCAGATATCTAATCTTAGCAAATATCTAATTCACCGTCTCTGATTTATATACATATTGTGATAATAAATTGCTATCTTTTAGAAGAAATTATATATATATATATATATATATATATATATATTATTGTTTATGTCTATGTGGGTTCTATCTTGAAAACCTATACAAAATTGGATGAATGATGAAAGATATATGACGGGTATAGTACAATGTGCGTCACATTTTATGCGAACGGAGTCCTATATCTGATTTTGTAGTTCCGACGAATAAAGTCGTGCATTTAGTACTATGAATATTAAGGGTACTCTTCATATATAGATTGTTTTGAGTATGAAACCATTCATCTCGATAGCATCTATAAAGAAAAATTAAATGTTCAAAAGATAATATCTGACGATTGCCTATATTTTGCTAATGTAACAATATTGTTGGATTTCTAAGGGGGTGCAACAAATTCCTATATCTGAGTTGTAAAATGAAAATTTTAATGTGCATATTTTGGTCAAAACAAGTTTTTTTTTTTTTTGGTAAAAAATTAATAATATTCCATTACTATCCCAAGACTGATGGGTTACAAAATGGTTCGATGTCTAAACATAAAATCAACCAAAGAGGATGAGGGGTTTAATAATCTAGTTCATCAGGAGAGAACCGGCTCGGTGTGCCTTAGCAACCCAATCAACGGCTCGATTATATTCTCTCGGTTCAAAGCATAGTTTAATTTCTTTAAGCTGGCCCAGCAAACTAATGTAGTCATGGATGATAGATTGTGCGGCCTAAGGTGCTTCGGCCCAGCCTAGGATGCATTCCACCGTTGATAAGCTGTGGGACAATAGGACCATGCTTAGATCACTTGATAGGTGCATGCACAAATTAGTTGGAAGACTGCCTTCAGCTCGTTCACTTCGTGCATCCCTTTTCTCTTTCCACTAGTTCATATCTCATTGTTTTATTGTCCGAAGATTTTCATCAGCTTCCGCATGCATATATTAAAATGAATGGGTCAGCGATATGTCCGGAAACATCACTATTATATCGACAAAGCAGGGATGGGCATAGATCCAGAGGATCGGGACGTGACATCTCCACCTCTATTCTTCCCTAGGAAACCGCTCTAACTTTTTTAACCAGTTAACTTGGGAAGATTAGAATTGGAAACTCTTGCCTAAATCCCACAAAACAAGATTCCTTGAATATGAAGCAAGAGAAAGCGACATAAGGAAAGGAATAATTCTAGAGCAAATAAATTACCGAAACATAGATAATCATAAGTAGATAATCACATATTTAGGATAGAATGATGGGGGATTACACCCTTTGGCCAAAAACTTATTTAGTTGACTCGAATACTTCTATAGCTCCAGTCTGCGCAGCATGATTGACTTTGTCTATTACTTACACATGAGATTCGCGGGTCTGGATTGGATGCATGAATTGGGCTTTCTATAACAAACCCCTTCAATAGAATTAAACCCAACCCTCCAAAGACTAACTCTAAACACTTAAACTAAATCAAGCGCAAACTCACTAAAACACAAGTCAAACCTATTTTGTTGTTATAGCTGCATTAATCCCATTTTTACTATAATCGCACTAAGCTCACCTTAAGCACAAAACTTAACCCATTGCCCAAAGTTCATAAATCCTAAGTAAGCCCACCCTTGTTATTTCCTTTTATCAATTTATCTTCTAATGACTAAATCTACTCTATTTACATTAAAAAGATAAAACTGTCATGAATCTTTCACTTACAATATAAAGTGAAGGCCCCACTATATTTCCCCTATTTTTTAATTTTTTCCATTGAGGATGGTTACCATAATAAGTATTTCGCATCTAATAGTAAGGAAAAAAAAAATGCATTCTTTGATATAGTATAAAATTGAAAAATCCCATCTTCATTATTGAATTTATATCAACTTATCTATTTTTTTCTCTCTTTTATAAAAGCTCACTTTCTTGGTAAACTTTTGTTAATTTCATTAGCTAAATATATATATGTAGACTCTTTATTTACTATATCAAAGTAATATCTTTTTCTTAATATGTTGGTGAGATACTTTATGCTGGGCATGTAAGAGTTTAGAAGAATATCTAATAATACACTAAAAGCAATATGCACAATGAGGTACTCTATCAATCTAAAGTAATGATATTTCGCTGGTATTTTTATAAAAAAAATATTCATTACTTTATATAATGTTATGATTCAATTAAATTTTTTCACTTGCTTAATAATTTATTTATAAATTTAATCAACAGCATAAAGAAGAACTAGATTTCCTAAAAATTTTATGGAAGTAATATATAATAATAAGAAAAACATAGTACCTTTAATACACATGGAAAATTTACAATAAATAAAAACCTAAATATATGAAATTCTTAATTATGGTAGGTAGATCTTACATGGATATAGAAAAATATAAAACAAATGAAAATAAATAAATTTGAAACCACCTATATGGATTTAGTCGTGAGGTGGTGGAGATAGTATCGTCCTCTTTTTTTCATTACTTCTTCCAGCTCCTGTTGTCTTCTTCCAGCAACCCAGAGGTTTCTTAAAGTGTACCGAGAACAGCTCAAACAAGACTCCACCGTGAGTTTAGTCGGTCCACCACCACCTGTCCATCACCGAGCACCACCCTTACTAACAAACACCGTCACTGGTGATCGTCCACCACAGCATTGTCCATCATTGCCAGTCACCGGGCATCCCATATTCGCAATCACATAACAACAGAACTATGGAGAACAGGAATTGGAAAAACAAAACGGCATGGATATCTCATAGGATGGACACTCCGGTCATAGACTCCAAATATTTCCTCTCCGGCGAGCACCACAAAGATACCGTCGGAAAATTTGCAAAACAGAGAGTAGAAACCGGGGAAAAAAAATAGACACTTGGATTTTCGACAAATAGTGTGTCATTGCGATTGTCTAATCTAGCTTATGCAACCTGAGTGGTTTTTAGTTTAAAATCCGCAATGGGGCAAAGGTGTCATCCCAGCTTATCCAGAAATAGCTACGGTGCACTGTGATATACGTATGAGTAGAATGAATACAACTCGGCCTCGCACCTGCCAGAATAGGGTAGACAATAGAGGACGTAATAACCTGCTTTATCAGCGATTCCGGAGCTACAACGAACATACGAGGCAAGAATAGGGGCTCCTAGGATCGCTCACGAACGAAGCTATGACAAGCAGACGAGGTTCAGACTATATATGCTTGCTTCGGACCTTCTCGGCCAGAAACAGGGTAAAACAGAGTACCTTCTGTACTCTTCTAAAATCGTTACCTGGCAATGGCGAATGGTGATAAGCGACGTCGAAAACGAAGAGCAAGCTTCTAGAATCGATATCCTACGAATTTTCGCCCTCAAATACTCAAATCTCTCAGTGTATAGTACGCGTTTCTTCCTAAAAAAATCGGGGGAAGGAAGAAAAGGGGAGCAGCGGCTGAGGAAAGTTGAGTAGTGAGAGTCGATGAAGCGTGAATTTATGGTGGTTAGCAATGGAGGCCAGTAGCCATTGCCGAGCTTGAAGTATTTGACTAAGAAGACTCAAGATGGAGCGATTTTCCTTGCTTCCTTAAAAGAGCCACCTTTTCTTTTGTCTTGTGACGCCAGCCCTCGCCTCACACTTCAGATCTTGATAAATAGAACCTTGGGAGGACTCGACGCTGGGCCTTTTTAAGCATTTTCTTTTGCCTTATTTATTTATTTGCCCTTTTTTTCGTTTTTGCTTTTTTTCTTTTTTATACTTTTATTCGAACAAGTTCAAGTGTCAACAATTGCCTCTCTTTGATCTCAAAGAGCTCCTTATATAAGTATAATGTACCTGAATTTCGTTGATAGAGTTGAGATAGCGCGAAGGTCAAAAATGCAAAACGATCCAAAGATATATTTGGGAGATTTTAGGATTGCTCTCCCTTTATTTTGGAATTTTAGATTTTATTTTTTATTTTTTATATATTTTCTTATTTGATTTTCAGCTACACAGGCGTGCTAGGTGATGGCACGCTCTGGGTTGCGAAAACTCACCGTGCAAATAAAATTCTGAGACCATGTTCGCATCCTAAACAAAAAAAAGAAAGACATCACGGGCTGAGGTTCATCAAGGTCGAGCTTAGTTCGCTTGCGCCCCAAACCTAGTCCATCAAGATTAAGCCAAGGAACCCGATGCCCATGCTCAGGTCCCTAGCACTTGTGCTTGGGTCTGTGATGCACATGCTTTGATCTTCCGCACCCCCGATGCTAGTTTTCTTGTCCTTGGTGCCCAGGTGTAGGTGCACAAAATTCAAGCTCGGAACCGGTGCTCATGCTAGGATCCCTAGCCTCAACTTCGATGGACTCGGGCAATAGGGTCTCGAGCTAAGCCTCGATGAACTTGGACTTGAACATGCAGAAGCCAAGCACGAGCATTAAGGTCTTGGGCTCCACCTCGATGAAACCGGACCCGGCCTTTGTGTGCACAACCTTAATGGACCTAGGCATGGGCATTGGAGTCCCGAACCTAGCCTCATCCTTGATGCACCCAAGCTCAATTGCAGGGGTTTGGGATCAGGCCTCGGACCTCGACTTTTGCAACCAAGTCCACCTAGGCCAAAATCGGAGTATAGGCTCGAGATCCCAGCGCCTACATCACAAGACCCCAGCACTTGCAGCCCGGTCCATCTATGCTACGCCTGGACCTTAATGCTCAGGTTGGGGTCCGTCATGGCCGAACCCAAGACTCTAGTGTTTGTACCCGATTGTCCAATTATCCATGCGCAAGTTATTAGTGCTTGAATAGTATATGTCTATTTAGGAAAATCAAATCAAATTGCTTGTACCAAATGACCATAAATTTTTTCAATTCATTTTCACATTTCAACTAAACATGGAAAAATATTATTATTTTCTTAAAAGTTAAGTTTTTAATTTTTTTTAAAATATTAGATTTTTTTCGAGAAATAAATGAAGCGTAAATTGCAGTTTTTCCATCCTCGTACAATTTAAATTGAATGTCGTGTTACGCTCCCCAGCTCTTCTTCTGCCTCTGTTTAACATTTTCCTTTTCCTATTTTTGCGCACACACGGGTGGACGCGGCCTTTCCTTATCTCTTTTTGGGTCTGAACTTGGAATCGAAAAATGATTCGATGTTCTCTCGCTAAGAAACCACCCTCGAAGTTCATAAAAATCACTGGAGTGCCATCATGACCGAGTCATCAGGTTCTCAGTTACTCTCTTATCTTAATTCCAGATCGAGCTTGGACTGGCCCAACCCTAACGATCATAATTTGGTTCCTAAGGAGATTAGGTTGATCCTTGGTCTTAGGATTCTTGGATCAATACGTGCGGATTAATCATCGATCTTGAAAATTTAGGATCAGTCTAACTTGGATTAGCTTAGCTGTATATATTATGATATATATTCTAAAGAAAAACCCTAAGCCAAATAGCGTTAGCATCATTAAATGGCTCCCTACGACATCCAAAATGACATAAACAGTATTAAACAACTTCTCTCGGCGTCCTCCCCTAGTACTCATTCTTTTATGTCTTCTTTGTCCTCTTAGTCTTCAATTTGCCAAAATCGAAAGAAATAACTTCCCTGCTTGCTACTCAACACTCGCCCCGCTCAACTTCCCCCTTGTCACTCAACTTTGCATCTTATCCCATATGTCTAAGAGCAGTCTTAATCGTTTTTATGGTTTATTGTTTTTAGTAGGTGTGAAATTTATATTGTTACCTTATCTTAAATTTGTTAAGTATGTATTGGTATTTATTGTTTGGTTGCACAACACCATATTATTAATGGATATGTAATTTGAAATGGTAGACTTGTCTTTTTTAGGAAATAAAAAAATGAAACAAAAAAAATTATTGATTAGTCTCTGGTTAACTTAGAATCATACCAAACACATTAGGTTGGTCTGATCCTCAATCTCAAGCTTAATAAGATCGGTCATCGATCACAAATATTGAGGACTAATACTATGCGGATTAATCCTAAAATTAGGGGGTAAATCGGCCTGATCCAAACTATGCTCACCCCTATTCTTATCCCTTCCATGCGGCCGCCTTCTCTCTTCTCTCTTCCATCATTTCGGAATGATGTTGAGATATCCAGCAAGGGTCGCCCTCTCGAGGATGGTAAGCAACGGCGTCATACAAACTTTGGAGAAGGGAAGAGCCAAGATTGTCGGGCCGAAAAGGTCCTCTTGGATTCAATGACATCTTTTAAGTCACCCAACGTTGGGCCAAAAAGGGTATTATGCAAAAGACGTCCTTGTCTGACGCGTGTACAGTTGGAGAAGATATGGTGCACAATAATTTCATACATAATCGCACATTTTCTTGATGTTCTTGGCTATCGTAACTCTATGCTACACAATTGAAGATATTCTTCATTCACTACCAAGAAAAATGATAATAGGCGTCACTTTTCTCTTCCTCTCTTTGGCCTTTATGTTGGTGGCATTCGGCTCTGCTCTTACAATCGTCCTAAGCGAATTATTGAAGTGGATTTACGTCCTACTTACTTTGCTGGCTGCCATCCCTACCTATTTCTTCTTAAACGTACAGTTTCCCTTGTATGTTGAAATGGCCGAATACATCTACTGGCCGCGCCTCTATCGTCCGCTGAAGCTTAGGAAGAAATGAGGGCGGGACTTTAATTTTAGAATCTTTTGGACCAAAGCGTCATGGGGATTCTACATTCCTCAACTTTGACGCATGTTACTTTGATGCTTCGTTTGTTAAATGTAGCTGGATAATAGCAGCTGTCTTCTTTCACAACCAGTATTTTTTTATTTTATTTTATTTTATTTTATTTTGATGCCTGTTACTTTGATGCTTAGTTTGTGTTGAGTCATGATGGATCAATGAAAGTCCGTGGTGCGTTGTCGACAGGATAGCTGTAGTCTAATATTACAAATCGGCAACTGAGAAAGGCAGTCGTCGTCGATGGGAGAAAATCGGTGAAAGCTAGAAATCGACATACGAGGAAGAGCCGCTCGCTGATAACGAGATCGATGGAAATTCAGAAGTAGAGACGAAGCCCAATCGTAATTGGTTAAAGATGAGAACATACGGTTATAAATTAATACAGTTGAGGCCTGGAAACTCGGGAGTTATTAGGATTTGGAATTTGAAAAATAACCACTCTTGACAGTTACAGTTGGTGCAAGGCTATAAAAGGCCAAGGAAGACAATTGTAAAGGATCCGACCAAGTAATAACACTTATTAAATTTTCTGCAATTTACTTATCAATTCTTTACTATTTTAGTTTCCATAGTTCACTTCATACTTATTGTTCTTGTCCAAGTCACCACACAACCCGATTCACTTTAAAAAACCAAAATATCTATCTTTTGGTAAACGTATTTCAACGAGAAACATTTTCGTTGGAACACCTTTTTGACACGTTTAATGAGACCATTGAGGTCAATTTCAATAAGTGTAAATGGTGAAAACGAGGAATCAAGAGCCTCGAATGTCGCTGGCAAGGAGAGTCAATCCCCGCAACTAGTCAATGAGAGGCTTGCTCGATTAGAGTCATCATCCGCTAATGCGGTGGGAGATGACAAATATGATGAGAATTTAGCGAATATTCTACGAAATCTCACAAATGAAGACAGGAGAGATTGGAGCCAAAGCTGGTGATAGTCGCGATCGTGAGAAGGATGTTTGAGGAACAACTAAATGATTGGGCTAATCATGGTTAATCATCTCGCAAGAGTGCTTAAGCCCATGATAGTCAACATGGTGAACGAACTTGCTTCTGGGCCGGGATAGTCAAGGCAGCCGTTTCCGGTGCCAGGAAGTCAAGGGGCAGCGAGGTATGTACCTTCGACCTCTTCTGTTCTTTAAACAATGTCGGTAATTTTGGCCAAACCGTACCACATTTCCATGCTCCAGGTCATTTCGGAGCTTGCGGATTGAGAGCGAGAGCAATTCGTTCGGTATTCCAAACTCGAATGTGATTTATTGCAATGAGATGCTGTTCGATATGCAATCTTTGTAATTTTCAATTTTTTTATAATAACATTTTTTACATATATTTGAGGGAAAAAAATATTTGCTCAATTTTGGAAATTTTCGTCATTTGAGATCCAAGATTTTTTTTTGTTGAGAGATTTAGGAATTTACTTTTCTAATTTTATGCATTAATATTTTGATTGAATGGAAATTATTTTTGATTGACTAATCATTTTCAGCCAACCAAATAGATGAAAGCCCGAACAACTAATTTTTGAAACATATTTTCGTTCAAACAAACACAGGCAAAATCTTATCCAAATTGATCTTTTACAAATGATCTTCTCATCTTTATGTCTTTAGAGTCAATCTCGTGTCGCGTGCAAAGTCTTACTTGAGAGTAGCCAAAATAATAATAATAATAATAATAATAATAATAATGCTTTACGTGAACGCGCAAGATTATCGTTTACGGCTAGTTTGGGCAAAGTCAGGGTTTCTTAAACTAACTAGCGCTGCTCTTTCTTGACATTTTTTTATATTTTTCTTTTCCCGTTAGCGAAAGAAGATGATATGATAGAGCACCCAAGTGGAGTCCGTTTTAGTTCAATGAGACAGGAAGTTCTTTGTCTCCAGAGTCATCTCGTGTGTGTTTGGTTGGATACCCCCATAGACTCGCAAAAGTGCTCCGAGATTAAGAGTGGCTCATGCCCTAAATTATTGGTAGTGGATGAATCGACTGAAACCTAACTGGTGACTAGGCATCTACCACTCAAACGTAATCTTGTTTTGGAAAAATCCTAACGTATTACATGGAGTGCTGATTTGGTGTCACAGACTCAATTAAATATCTCCATCTTCTTAAAGAATCGAGACAATTGAGGATACTCTATTTGATATATGATATTATATCGATACTTTATATGAAGAAGGAGCTTAACTCTTTGGTTTGGTGTGGACGAGACGTCCTAGAAATTGAACCATTAACTTCAACTTCCTAGACATAGATTCCAATAAACGGACTTAGGTGATTTTATAAGAACAACTTATGGACAAGAATCCAACAATTGCGAGGCAATGTCACACGTTTCTCAGTGCAAATTGTTGGAGGTTTGTTTGTCAAACAAACCGAGTGGTTTTCCTTGTCCCACATAGGAAAAGTGGGAGGGAGTGGGTCAATTTAAAAGTGTGGAATTTCCTTTAGTACTTAAAGGAATGATTGGATGGGGCTAGACCCCACCATACCCGCGTCGGGTGCGCGATTTTGGCGCACTTAGCACTAATTCCTTGTTATTTATTTATTTGTTTGTTTATTATGTTATTAATTTTTAATCAATTCAAAGGTTGTTTTTTAATTTGAGAATTTTCGGAATGAAATATAAAATGAAAATTCAAAATTCTATTTTTTTTAAAAAACTATTATTTCAAATTTTTATTTGTGCTTTTTCAATACAACCTTTGGAAAATTATTTATTTTGTTTGCAACTTTTCCCGAATGGTTGCAATTGTTTGGTTTTCGACTTCTTCCGAAGAGTCGCATTTGTTTATGCGAACAATTTTTCTAAAGGATGTGTTTGTTCATTCTTTGGCAATTTTCACGGAGAGTTGCAAGACTGTTTTATATATATATACTCGTTATTTTTGGAAAAACTAGAGTGATCATTTTTTCATCTTTTTTCGAGCTTTCTGTTTGAAAACTATGGCCATTCTTTCAATTGTTTCCTAGAGACCACTGGAGAAATACTAGAATTGCTATCTAGTATTCTCATCCGAGACTTTGTTGTATCCTGGAGGATTTTTGCCGGTGACCGGTAGCAACGTTGTGGGGCAAATAAATCCCGAAAGAAAGTAATATCACGCCTCAAAGTCGACTTCGTCTTCATTGTTATATCCAATTGAAGCCATATTTTCACAACACAAATCAGAGGAGCAATTCCATGATTTTCTAGCGTGGTAGTGGCCAAAAGTCTCCCAACGCCGAAAGAAAAAGAGGTGAAGAGAATGATCGGCCCTTGAGCAAATCTAATGGCGGTGAACGAAAATATTATGGACATATATATTAAATACATTGTCACCTTAAGAGCTTTTTACACAGAAGTCTTAGAATGGAAATTTAAATTTGTATATTAAATAAAGTTACGTGGAGAAAATATAAATAGGTTACATGTCATTATCTAATTTTGCTTGTATGAATCTGCATTTTACAGAATAAAAAATCTGTCGAAATAGGATTCATGTTACATAATCTATCGGCATGAAAGTGTTTTCTACATAAGCAGACTCAAAATAGAAAAACTTATTTATAGATGAAATCTACTTGCTAAAAATGAAAACCGTATGTGTCAATATATAAAATAATTGTCTAAAAAGTTCTAAACTTATTGTAAGGCAGCCAATTTGATCCAAAACCTTTCAATTGTGCCTTTCAATGGTGTCAATTCAGCCTTAAACATGTTGCATAACGGCCAATTCAAACTTAATCCTTTCAAATATGTCAATTTAGTCATAAACTTTTAATGATATGACAATATAGTCATTTTGAGTAAGTTTCGCTAGAAATCACCAAAGAATTATATTGGTAAACCATCAAAAAATTTAGAGCTAAATTGACACAACTGAAATGTTTATGATTGAATTGGCCACCATACAATAAGTTTACGACTTTTTGGATAATTTTTCCTTCATTCTATAAAACCTACTTATATAAAGAAATTTTTCCTCCATTAGTACATTGAATTATATTACCATACAATATGTCATGCCCCGACCCAGGTCAACCCTCTTTCTCTTTAGTTATTTATTATGACGTCTCAAGATATGTCGTCAACCCATTCATTTTATCTTTTAATTATACACAAACAAAAGTGGAATTAACTCCACCTAATCATTCACATCGATAGGAATAGCATAGAACACATCAACAAATACTTATATAAATATATATATATGTATATATATATATATATATATATATATATATATTTACATGTACGCACTAGCTTAACACTTTAGAAGCTTCACATTTGCATATCCACGATGTAGATTCCTTTCAGCTCGTCAAAAGGGGGTTTGGGTTAGTTTAGGTGCGCATGACAACCATTCTGTTGAAATAGTTTCGAAACAGAAATAGATTTTTCTATTTTTATTTGTAGAAGAGTTTCTAAGTAAAAATAACCGTTTGATAACGACAAAAATTTCTTCCTTTTGGATGGTGGTGGCGACGACCAACGACCTTTAATATAAAACTAAAAATGATTTAGTAAAAAAATAAAGAATAAAATAGAGAATAAAATAAAATAAAATAAAAAATCATTTTATTTTAAAATAAAAATCCTTAAAAATAAATTTATTTTATTTATTCTACTTTATTTTATTTTACGAATAAATTTATTTTAAAATGAATAAAAATTAAAAATTAAAATAAATTTATTTGGCAAAACACTTAAGGAAAATAAAATAAATTATTTTTATTTATCATAAATAATTTATTTTTAATAAACTAAAAATAAAATGATAAATAAAAATAATTTATTTATTTTTAATAAATTTATTTTTATTTTTAAATGAATAAAATGAATGTATTTATTTTTATTTATTTTTATTTTTAATAAAATGAGGAGAGCCGGAGGAGGAGGAGGAGGAGGCAAAGACATAGAGGAGATGAGGGAGGACTCACCGAAATTAGGGTTTAGAGGGAGAAATTATTTCGATTTCTCTTCCAAATCAATTTCGGAATAGAAATCTATTCTAAAAATAGAAAACCTGAATAGGTTTATCAAACGGGTTTCTATTCCCAAACGGGTATGGAATAGAAAAATTATTTATGGAACAGAAATTTTGGTTATCATGCACCTCTTTAGTACCTCTATCCTACAAGGGCAACCTCAAAAAGTGGTATCTCATATGCATCTAATATGCATCCATGTTATAGTACCAGAGTTCAAGTTTGGGGTTCAACTCCTAACTGATCCGTCTCCAAGTCAATAATGGCACCATCGGGGGTGTCCACAACCATGGGGTCCCAAATGGCCCCTAAGGATCCCCCACTTGGCAATCCGTCAAAACCCCTGGAGAGGGCTGAATAGCTCCCCTCCAAATCAGACATACCAAGCCATAAACTTTGGGGCTCCAGGTTAGCTAGCCCCTCATCCACCCAGATGGTGGACACATGCTTCTTGTAAACCACATCCATCCCCTCGAGTGGATAGGAGGCCACTTAATTGTTGATGGCAAATAAATAGTAAAGTCTTTACTTTGCATAATCTATAAGTATGAAATGCGCTACCCACTAGGGGTGTCAACGGTTCGGTTTTTTAAAAATCGAACCGAACCGAACCGTTAAAAAAACTCATGAACTGAACCGAATGAGACCCGAACCGAACCGAACCGAACCGAAATTTTGGTTCGGTTCGGTTTTTTGGTTTTTAGTTTAGCTTTTGGTTTTTTCTGTTTTTCTTTTCGGTTCTTTTTTTTCATTTTTGGCTAGATGAAGCGGATAAAAAGTTGGGACGCTCGGAAACGGCGAGAACGATAGCCATGGATGGCGTGCGGATGCGGGACATCGTGATTACCCGTGCGGGCATTACGAGTCAAACCACTTAAACAACATGTAAAAGCCCAACAAAAAGCTCAGCATCTCAGCATCTCTCTCATTATTCAAGTTTTATCATCGTTTTTCAAGGACTCCGCGACTTTGGGTGCTGTATTAGCCTTCGCCGAGACCCATTTTCTTGGTTTTTTCTTATCTTTCTTCTGCCACCCAAAGTCCAAGGCCCATCTGCTCGCCTTTTCAATCTCGCCGAGACTCCACGCTTCTCGTCGAAAGACCACTTCTCTCCTCTCCTCCGCGACCGCCCTCCATTGCCCATCAGCTTTTGGTTTTATCTGTTTTTCTTTTCGGTTTGTTTTTAGCCTAAACCGAATGAGGCCAAGACGGATCTGGTTTGGGCATTATGTCGAACATCTAGTGGTTGTTGACCGTGTGGGGGCGTCTGAAGACATCCGAGACAAAAACTCAAGCCAAAATCAACATACAGCAAACAAAAAATGCTCAAGGTCGACTCAGAATTGATTCCTTCACATTAAACACGAGCATAAACAAGGAACAAGGAGTCCCCCTCAGTTGAAGCAAGACAGGGCAAAACAAAGCATCAAACGGGGAAGTGGTCCAGAGGAGACCGGAGTCGGGAGAGAAAATCAAACCATTAAAATTCGGTTTTATTATCGGTTTGTGGTTCGGTTCGGTTCGGTTAACCGATAAGAACCGAACCAATAAAAAAATATCGGTTTTTAATGAGAACCGAACTGAAAACCGAATCGAACTGAAAAAACCGAATTTTTCGGTTCGGTTCGGTTCGGTTTTCGGTTTGGTTCTTGACACCCCTACTACCCACCATACAACACCCCGACACAATATCTAATATCCACATATATGTTACAAGCTCACATGCACGCATGCACGCACGCACACACAACCCACCATACAACACCCTGACACAATATCTAATATCCACATATATGTTACACGCACGCGTGCACACACACACACACGCACACAATTTCAGCAGACATAAAAATCATGAATAATAATCCAGACATAATATTATCACTTTCATGCACAACGCATTCACACAAGTCTAGATTATTACGACCACTCACGGTCATGATCGACACTCACATTGGTGGTCTTCCGGCATAACTAGGTATCTTTCCTGCCTATTGAGTACAGTAACATCTTGACTTCACTTGAAGACAGCATTTCATTTAAGGAGTTTCGTTCTAAAATCCATTAGCGAACAACATCCCATTGACGTGGGGGCATCCGAAATCTATCAAGCATAATCATACGAGTATGGAATCATTAATGTGATCACATGAGCACATTACCACTTAAGCCAATTTTTATCTTTCTTATTAGCCAATGCAAGAGTGTTTAATACTTATACATTATATACTAGAAATTTTTACACACAAAAATGCCATAAAAAAATTCCACGTGATCACCAATTGGTTATTCATCCAACAAAATAATCATGTATTAATCTCATAGCATATAATATCGCATCATGAGTTCAGTTATCAACTTAGGACCTCACCTTTCAAACTAATATTTCAGGGATAAGTATACTAATAGTGCCATAAGTTGTGTACGGCGCTTACTTTGGTACCAAAAGTTTCCGCCGGATCACTTAAGTGCCAAATCAGAGGAAAAACGATTACTTTGGTGCCACCGACGACAGATTCTGGCCAAAATGATTATGTGGCTTTTATATTTTAAAAAAAATAAAATCGAGAAGCCTTTTAAATGATGTCATTTTCCGTCTTCCTTAAGAAAACAACGTCGTTTTGCCATCCTACGTGGATAGCCTCACAAAAACGATGCCGTTTATTATTATTATTATATTTGGAGATTGAAATTAGGTTTTTTTGTCCGCCATTGCTCATCCGCCATCGCTCAACCGCCGTCCCTCAGCCCACCGTCACTTGGTTGCCGTCCCTCGGCCACCATTGCTCAGCTGCCATCCCTCGACCTCCATTGTAGTTGCTTGCCACAGCAAGACAAAAGAAAAAAAAAATGAACAGAAAATCCCGAGAGAGGGGGAGGTGTTGACGATGAGGGTGGAGGAGGGGATGGCGGGGCCACGGCCGCCGCCTTTGTCGCAGCTGGCTTCGTTGACAACCTCCGTGGCATTCTAGATCTTCGCGGCTACCATTGGCCAGATCGCTCGTACTTCTGGAGATTCTTTGAGCTCATGTTTCCTCTGCACCCAACGATATTCCTTGGAAAAAGGTTGATAAGGTGATTGAAAATGGGGGAAAACTACTGGGGGAGGGTGGAGGCAAATGCATGGTTTCTTTTCTAGAAATTACTGGTGTTGCTGATTCTGCGCTGCTGGTGTTGCTAGTTTGGCCCTGCTAGTGTTGCTGGATCTGTTCGGGAAAAAGACGACACAAAACGGCGTTGTTTGGGGATTTAGGGTTTTGAATTGGGGGAAGACACAAAATGGCGTCGTTTTGTTGTTTAAATGCTAACTATACTCTCCGGTGAGCCATATCAGCTTAAAAAATTAATAAAAAAAGGCCACGTCAAATTCTGGCTGATCAGATCGGCGTTGGCACCAAAGTGAGCGTTTTTCAAATTTTTTGGCACTTAAATGATCCAACGGAAACTTTTGGCACCAAAGTGTGTGCTGTACACAACTTATGGCACCATTAGTGTACTTATCCCAATATTACACAAGCACTTATCACTTTTAAAATTTGAATTTAATAAATAATTATCACCTTGAAAATTGGAATTTAATAAGTACTAAATACCATTCACAATAGGTTATCACATCTACTTATCGGTATTCATGATAATCTCTCATTTGTACTTATCACTATTCATGATAAGTTATCACATGTACTTATCACTATTCACGATAACCTATCACTTGTACTTATCACTTTTCACAATAATCTATCACTTAGCTTATCACTTATCAATGATAAGCAATCACTCTAATTCACTTATCATATAATCTAAGGCTCCGTTCGTTTCACGGAAAATAATTTCCGGAAAAATGTTTTCCAAATTTTCCGGCGTTCATTTTACGAAAGATGAATTCTTTTGGGAATATGTTAAGTCTTCTAAAGTAGGGGAAAATGTTTTCCACTTTTGAAAAGTGGAAAACATTTTCCTCACTTGATCTCTCCTATCTCACACCTCTACAAATCCTTACTTCCTCATTCCCTTTCTTCTTCTTCTTCTTTTCTTTTTTTTTATTTGAATTATTTTTAATTTCTTTTTCTCTATTTTATTTCTTTTCTTTTTCCTTTTTTCCTTTTTCTTTTCTTTGTTTCCCATCTTCTTGTTTCTTGGCTAGTCGTTGGACCAGGTGAACCTCAAGCTCGTCGATCTCAAACTCGCATTCGTCGATCCGGTGAGCCTCGAGCTTGATGCTTGCGCTCGCCAACTGGGAATGAAAAATATTTTTCTTACCGAACACTGGAAAATATTTTCAGAAACAATTTCAGGTTTTCGGAAATGGCCCATTTTTTTGGTGTTCGGTAAAACACACATTCTCTCTCTCCCCCCACCACTAGTTGAATCCCCTCGCCCATTTGCATCTCTTTTGCAAGCTTATGTTTCCATTTTCCTCTTGTTTTCCCTCACCGGCAATCGTCCGTTGCACCCTTGACGTCGGACTGCCTTTCGTGCCGCCATACCACCGCTCAAGCTGACCGACCAGCCCTCCTCAAGAGCTGTTTGATGCTATTCAGCCCATGCCGGCTCCCCCTCTCTCTCATTCCTTCATTGGTTTGGTCCCTCGAGAAGCCCGGAGGCTACCGCCACCAACCAGCCACTATCCCACTGCTGTTCAGCCTCTTAAGCTGGATATGTACCGAAAAGTTTGGTTTACACCTTCGGCTAAGACATCCCTACCCTTCGATTAAATAAGGTCTCAATTTTGCGCGCTTGATTTTGTGGCAGCATTCCAAAGTGTTATATTCAACCACTGACTTACTGCAACCACGAAAGAGAAGAAAAGAATTGTGTCGGTAAGATTTGAAATATTAAAATTGCCCAATGTAACTCAATTTTGTTGGTTGGGTGCGCGAAGATAGAGAAACGAAAAGAAAAAGGTTAATCAAGGAAGAAGAAAAGCGATAGAGTTTACTATAGAAATCAATTTAAATTGCCCGAGGATGGAAAAACTTCATTTTAAATTTATAGCCTATTGTAGAGATGTCTATAATAACACAATTTTTAGGTGGATCTTTGAAAATTACCATTTTAACCATTGTTTAAAATACCTGGTTATTGTTCTTTAGTTTTCCGTTAGGGAATTGCAGGCAAAAGTTCAGAGTGGCATTGGATTTACTTTATAATGCAGAGATGGTGCACTACCAAAACAGGGAGCAGTTGATGGTCTCGAACAAGGAAAAATTTCATGGGAAACTTAAGATAAGGTCTTGCCCGTCTATGCTAATTATGCTTGAATATCTAAAGAACAAGTTAGATCAACCTGGCGACCCAGAAGTCCAACTTCAGTACTTCACTAGTTTCCGCAACAACATTTGGCAATTTAATTTTTACTAGGGATGTGTTTTCCTCCATCCTTGGTCGGAAAAATTTCCTCCTATCAGTTCACGATTAGTGGATTACAAGCTTCAATATCGCCCGCACATAAACTCTAATATAACAAAAAAAATAGAGAAAAGGATCAGAGAAAACCAAAATCTGCTCACCCCTCTTTCTTCCTTCCTTTCTGCTGGTTCTATCACCGCACTCCACCCAGCCGTCTCCGGCGCTCAGCCTCATTGCATCCGCTGGGGTCTCTTGGGTTTCGTCCACCTAAGCGAATTGTCGCCAACCATGGCAAGATTAGATTTCGCCGCACAATCACCAAAAAAAAAAAAAAAAAGCCATATATATAGAGAGAGTAAAAATTAAAAAACAGAATTCGAGATGCAAGATTTTATCATGGTTTATCCTTAGACTAGGGATACGTCCAGCTGATGATTCAACTATAATTAGCACCTCATACTACTCTATTACATTCCTCAAATTACAAGAGAAAAATTATATTATATTATATATATATATATATATATATATATATATTCAAACATGATATATATGTCTAGTAACTATTCATGAGTTTAAGCTTAAACTATCGATAAGATATAAAAAAAAAGTTAATAGAATATTTATAGATTCAGTAGCTAATCATAAGCCCAAGCTCAAATTATCAGTAAAATATAAACTCAACCTCTAGAGTTGCATGGCACTACCCCAACAAAATTGATGGTGAGTATGAACCACATCCTAATAGGCAGAGGGAGCAGAGAATGGTGGGCTCGAAAGAATAAATTTACCGGACCTAACAACTTCCCTATTTTCAAAAAGACTAAAGGAGCTATTAATTGACTCACAGTCACATTCTTTTCTTTTCTCCCACCATTTCCTGCTTTGCAAGCGGCATATTTCACTCGACTTTTATTCAAAGTAGTGACGGCGTAAAGATTTCTTTATATAAGCAGGTTTTATAGAATGACACGTACGGTTATCATTTTCAACAAGTAGGTTTAATACATAAATAAGTCTTTTCATTTTGAGAAGGCTTACGTATGAAAGATTTTCACGCTGACAGTATATGTACTATGAATCCTATTTGATGGACTTTTATTCTGTAAAATGCAGGTTCATACAAGCATAATTTAGATAATGACACATAACCTATCTATATTTTCTACATGTAACTTTATGTAATAGACAGATTTAAATTTCCATTCTAAGACTCTTCTTTTTTTTTCTTTTTTTTTTTTTGTAAAAAGGCTCTTATGATGACGATGCATGTATATATAAATCCATAATATTTTCGTTCACCGCCATTAGATTTGCTTAAGGGCCCAATCATTCTCTTCACCTCTTTTTCCCCCATTGGGAGACTTTTGGCCACTCCCACACTAGAAAATCATGAAATTGCTATTTTGATTGGCACTGATAAAGGGGTACCATTGCATCACAATTGTTTGATTCCTATCTATAAGTAGTTCTCATTTTTAAAATTCCCCAAGTCCCTTCATCGGAATCTTTGTCTAGCAAATTGAAATTAATGGTTCAATCTCAAGGACATCTTGGCCACAACAAACCGAAGAGTCTAGCTTCTTCACGTAACCTATTGATGTAATATTATACATCAAATCGAGTGTCCTCAGGGGTTACGATTCTTTAAGAGACATTTAATTAAGTCCATGACATCTTCGGGTGCGTTTGGTTCAACATTTGGAAAGCTCATTAGGAAAATGCAAAGCTGTTTAGCCTAAAGGGCTTTGGAGGAAATGTAAACACTGTTTGGTAAATTCTGCTTTGAAATGCAACTTTGAAAGAAATGATGTTTGGTAGAAAACACATTTGCAAAGCCCTTTGGTGATTAATCTAAATATTTTTATTTTTATTTGTTTAAAATTTTAAAAATAATGTTTGCAACTTTTTAAATTTATATTTGATAATCATGTTAAAGATGTTGTGTAAACAATTTTATTAAAATTACAATTTCTTTTCTTTTGCTAAAAAACATCAAATGGAAAAAATTTATATACTCTCTTTCTAAATTGCAAGAAGAATACTTTCATTACAATAAAAACAAGATAACATATGTTTTGAGAAAAGAAGCTCATTATCCTTAAAAATTACAAACATCTTTAATTACTTCCTAAATTCATAGCAATGAGAAAGACCCTTATACAGAACACCATCCCCATATTCATAGAGCTGGAGAGATTACTCGAGAGCAAGAACAACCCCCTCACAGGTTCCCTCATGGATTGCCTCCGTCTCCTCCTCAAGGACTACAAGAATGAGATAGATGAAATATTGGTTGCTCATAAGCAGCTCCAAAGAGAGCTCTTATATGACATGCAGAAACATGAATTTGCAAAGGCCAGATCAGAAGCTGCAGAGACCGTTGCTGTAATGGGAAAATCAGGGAATAATCATATGCCTCAGGCTTCCAACGCTTCCAGTGGAGTGCCGCGCCAGAACAAGTCCTCTAATGAATTGCAGAGCAATTCTAGAGTGGCTTCGGCTCTAGCAGACGCTGCAGCTGAGGCCACAGCATGGTCTGTGCTCAAGGACGTAAACAGAGGGACTTCCACGCCAGCTCTTAGTTCTCTCAAAGTGCCCAAGGTCAAGTCTTGCAATGGACCAATAGGTAGTGGGGGCGCTCCAAGCAATCGTCCCAGAGAAGTAATGGAATCTTTAAGAAGGCAACCCTTTGGTTCTGATGATGAAGGTTAGAGCCAGCTAATGGATCATGTGCTGTTCTGCTTCACCTGAAAATGAAAGCCATTGTAAATTATCTAGAAATGTTGTGCAAGTTTGTACCATGAATAGCCATCAAACAGAGCAAGAGACCACGAGCTAGAATAAAAGGAATAGGATTCTAATCGATGGACATTTAAGCGAGATAATCCTAAATTCTTTTACTGCATTTGGAAATATCCTTTTCAAAGTTTAAAACTGACAATGTGTGAGGAATGAGAGGAGCAAAGCAATAGCAACCGGAAGGCCCAAACATAAAAAAACTCACCGATAATAAATGGAGTCAAATAGTTAACAGCTGTTGAATATAATTGATACTATAGGTGAACTCAATTTCGTTGGTTGATCAGCTCTACAGCAGCAAATAATATGAGGATTCAGTGGAGGAACACCCAACAAAAGCAGTAAATAAAACAAAGAGAAATCTGCCAATCCCAGATAACTTAATTAAGTGGCCAAAAGAATACCGAAACGCCATGAATCTATGCTCTCATTCTAATTGAAAGCACACTCACTGTTCTGATTCAAGATGATGAAGAGAGAGGGATACGGTATGACAAGATTCAAATGGATGGTTGCTTTTTTTTCTATTTATTTGGCTATTCTTTTCCCTAGAGTGTGAGTTCTCTCCTTTTTGTGGCCCTGTCTAATGCAATAGAAAACAGGATTCAAATAAATGCTGCCCAAGATCCATAATAGTAGATTTTATGTTTTATCAGGCGAATGCCTGTCTTTGTACCGTCAAAACCTCTTTATTCTTTCGTCCAAGTCAACTGAAAATGGGAGTGAAGTAGATTGTTATTTTTCTTTTCGTTTCTCTTTTACCAGTTATTTTCAGGCACACAACTTTGTAACGAACCTGAAAAAACCAGGCTACTCCTTCTAGATTTCTAGTGGTTCTTGGGATTTATGAAGTTGTTAACCAAGAGTCCTCTTCTAAGTAAGTTTGCAATAATAATTAATCACGGGCTAGTGCTAGATATTTCTACATTTCCCATGTAATACTGGTAAGATGAGAAATCAAGGGCCTTGCAACATCACTCGATCAGAAACTTCACGTGAAGCATTCTCTCTCCATAGGCTTAGAGACACCCAGATGAGGAGAAGAATCAATTGTTACTACGCAATCTACACAAATCTGCAGAGCGGACACTCCTGTAAACTTGGAAACGGCAATAGGGCTAATCTATCGCGGGCGTAGAATCAAACGAAATGGAAAAGGAACAGATCGATCTAACGAACGAGGAGCAAACAATCAGCTCTGAGAGATTTACAGATCTAACCTGAAAACGGAAACGAGAAAGAAAAAAGCAAACGGATCTCAAACGGAGAGCGACGGAGATGCCAGAAAGAGAGAGAGAGAGAGAGAGAGAGTTTAAAAGTATTCGTTACCTCGGGGAAGCGATCGAGAGGCTGGGATTTGTGCCGAGGAGACCGCCACTACCCAAACCTCACTATCCACAAGCAGGGGAAAAACGTGCGAGGATGCAGGGAATCGAGCGGAGGCGATGGCCGGAGTGGTCGCGTCGGAGGGAGGGAGGAGTCGAATTGCGAGCTGCTGCGTCCTCCGTTTCAGAAGATCGAAGTAAGAACAAACCCAGATGAGGAGAAGAATCGAGCTGAGGAAACAAACCCAGATGAAGAGAAGAATCGAGCAGAGGAAACAAACCCAGATTTTTCGTCGGCAATTCTGAAGGTGCTGGAGATATTCGTTAACGGATCTGAAGTCGGCGTCGCCATGGGGGCTCTCGGGAGAGTGAGCGTGAGGACTGGAGCGTGTGTTTCTGGAGGTGCAAGGAGAAGCTCTTGGTTTTGTTCTTTTATAAAGGGGCAAATTTGGGTTTCCAGTAATTTTTTTAGGGTAAAAAAGGGACTTCACGAAATTTCATTAATGAAGGCCTTCAGCATTCCGAAAATACCGAAAGCTCAATGCTGGTAGAAGGGGCATTCAGCATCCCAAGTAGGGGTGTAAACGGTTCGGTTCGGTTCGGTTTTTGAAAAACCGAACCGAACCGAACCGTTAGAAAAATCTTCGAGAACCCAGAACCGAATAACCAAGCCCAGAATATTTAACCGAACCGAAATTTCGGTTCGGTTCCCATTCGGTTTATTTCGGTTTTTCGGTTTCGTTTTTTAGCGCTTTGGTTTTCGGTTTTTTTTTTTTTTTTCTGTTAAACTTAGATTTCTCCATTTTTGTTGGTTCGGTTCGGTTCGGTTAACCGATAAAAACCGAACCGAATCCGAACCAACCGAAAATTTTCGGTTTTAATGAAAACCAATCAGAATGAAAACCAGAACCTAAAACCGAATTTTCGGTTCGGTTGTTCGGTTTTCGGTTCGGTTCGGTTTTCGGTTCGGGAATTGACACCCCTATCCCCAAGGCCAACTTTCAACTCAAAGTTAATTGGAAAATGATTGCCAAACACCTCTTTTTTTTTTTCAAAGAGCTTTTAGGGCTGAACGGGCTTTTTAAACGCCCAATCAAACGCACCCATCTCTTCCACATCTTTTCATGCGAGACACCTAGCAAGTGTCCACGTCGGACACGACCCAGACTTTCCTCTTGAGGATGTAAGCAATGACGTCACATGAACATTTTAGAAAACACAAGAGTGTCGCATCCTTGTGGGCGACGACCTTTAATAGCATCCCTTGACTTCGATGACATCTTTAAGTCGCCCCCATGTTGGGCCAAAAAGGGGTTGTCCTAAAGACGTCCTTGCGTGACACGTCTACGATTAGAAAAGAAGAGGTGCTCAATAATTTTATATATAATTGCACTTTTTCAGACATGTCTCTATCCCACAATTCACGTGAAAAACAGTCCATCTTTATTTTTATTTTTTTAATTATGAGCTAACAGAGAGCAGTTGATGGTCTCGAACGAGGAAAAATTTCATCGGAAACTTAAGAGACGGTCTTGCCCTTCTATGCTAATTATGCTCGAATATCTCAAGAACAAGTTAGATCATCTGGTGACCTAGAAGTCCAACTTCACTAGTTTCCGTACCTATATTTGGCAATTTAGTTTTTACTAAGGACATGTTTATCGGAAAAAATTTCCTCCTATCAATTTACGATCGGTGGATTACAAACTTGAATGTTACCCACACATAAACTCTAATATAACAAAAAATAAAGAAAAGGACCAGAGAAAGGCAAAATCTGCCCATCCTCTCTTTCATCCCTTCTTTCTACTGGTTCAACCATGGCCGCCGCGCTATCACCGCACTCCACCCACCCATCCGGCGGTCGGCCTCATTGCATCCACCGGTGTCTCCAATGTGGGTCCATCCACCGTGAGCTAATCGTTGCCGACAACGGCAAAGGGAGCAGAGAAAGGCGGGCTCGAAAGGACACATATGTCAAACTTTGACAATTTCTCTATTTTCAAAAGACTAAAAGAACTATTAATTAACTAATATATTAAGCACTCATCTGGACATTTAAGATATTGCAATCGGGATAATGAAATCAAAGGTACTGAACTTTTACCAATTATCTTCTTTTTTACCAAAAAGATTTCCAGTCATTATCAAAATGATACGTAATATAAAATCTCAAAAATCACAATAACAAGACAAATCCACAGAGTTCCAAAACAAACCAAAAACTAGAAATCAAGGCATTGGCATAGGAATAATCACAAGCTCATCCTCCAAGAATAGTTCAATGACGGCGACTATTCATCGAATCACATAGCATCATCAATGACTAACACATGTTGAGATCTCTTTATGTAGTTACAACTTTGGTTTTCAATGGTGTGTGCCTGAGTTTGGCATTCTCAACACCATCATAATATGTTGAAAAAGCTCAGGTATGATACCTGTGAAAGCAAGTTTTGTAGCCATTGTAAAGTGCTAAAACTTTAAACTTGAGCACCGTGAACAAGTGCATATTTGACACCAATAAATGTAATTTTACCTAATCTTTTTTTTCTTTTCTTCCATCATCCCTTGCACTGCCAACGACGTTTTTCAATGAATGTACTGGCGGTGTAAAAACTTCTTTATATAAGCAGGTTTTATAGAATAATGCGAACAATTTTCATTTTTAGCAAGTAGGTTTAATCCCTAAATAGGTTTTTGCATTCTGAGATCGCTTATGTATAAAGAAAATTTTATATTGACAGCGTATGTAATGGAATCCCATTTCAATGGACTTTTATTATGTGAAAGGCCGATTCGCACAAGCAGGTTTGAGTCTAAATTGCACTAATTTGTCCTCATACAAAAGGTAAATTGACATCTTTAACTTTACCTTATAAAATGAGAACATTGTCATCATCAATTAATAGATTTTTTTCATATACATTTAGCTTAATGTGGGTATTCTCAAAAGTTCAATATACCATCTCTGCATTATAAAGTAAATCCAATATCATTCTGAACTTTGGCCTGCAATTCCCTAACCGCAAACTCATGAACAATAACGATGTATTTTAGACAATGGTCAAAATGTCTAAAATGGTGATTTTGGAAAGTCCACCTGAAAATTGTGTTATTACAAACATCTCTACAATAAACTATAAATATAAATTGAAGATTTTCCATCCTCGGCTAATTTAAATTGATTTCTATAATAAAGTCTATTGCTTTTCTTCTTCTTCCTTTATTAACTTTTTTTCTTTTTTTCTATATTTGCTCACTCATATGCGTGGGCCCTTTTTCTGGTAGTGTTCTCACAATCCATGTATCACTTGCATATAAATCTAACCAACAAAATTGAGTTACATTGCGCAATTTTAATACTTCAAATTTTACCGATATGATTCTTCTCTCATCCTTCATAATTGCAGCACGTCAGTGGTTTAATATAACAATTTGGAACGCTACCATAAAATCAGGGGTGTAAAATTGGGACCTTATTTAATCAAAGTGCAGGGATTTCTCAACCGAAGGTGTAAACGAAAATTTTCAGTACATATCCGGTTTAAGATTTGACAAAAAGAATATGTCTTCTTGCCTAGGCCACATAGACATGAAAGGAAAAAGAACCAAAAAGGATACGTCTCTCTCTCACACCAAAAGATCGCCCTAGAAGTTCATAAAAATTACTGGGGGTGACATTGCGAGGGAGTCGAAAATGTTTTGAGGCTCTATTTGTGTGCGGTATATGTACCCAAAGCACAAATGTGAAACCTCTCTCTCTCTCTCTCTCTCTCTCTTATCCCTCTCAATCTCTTCCATGTCCTTTCATGCTGACTTCGAGACACCTATCAAGTGTCGGAATCCATGTCAGGACATACGTACTTTTTATGAAAGGCAAGAGTGTGACATCCTCGTCAAGGAACCTTGGCAGCATTCTTGACTTCAATGACATCTTTAAGTCGTCCAACGCGAGGCCAAAAAGGACTTCTACGAAAGACGTCTTTATGTGACATGTGTCCAATCGAGAAGATGAGGTATTCGATATTTTCATACATGATTGCACACTAGAATATGGACTAATTTCATCTATTAAACCAGAGTTTAGGTCATACTTAAGACCCCCATCTGAACTCTTATTCTCCCCCATTTTCCTAGCTATTTCAAGTATAACATAAATTGCATTTTCAACTAGTTATTTTCCTTAGAAGAAATTGTGATGTTAACCTTTTGAGAAGACCCATGTAATCTTGAACGTATATAAAAAAAATTATTGATTGAGAATGACAATGTTCTAATTTTATTAGGTAAAGTCAAAGATATCACTGTATGTCTTTTACGAGAAGGCACACATGCGTGATTCGAACTCAAATTATGTCCAAAAGATTTTTGAATTGGCAAAGAGACAAAAAGCCCTTTGAAGTAGGATTTATTTTAAACAAATTGTTAGTTTAAATGTCTTTTTATACAGGTAGTCTCAAAATTAGAACATAAACCTATTTATTAAATAAATATACATCCTAAAAATAAAAGCTGAATATGTAAAAACCTACTCGTGTGAAGAAATTTTGGCAATGTTAGAGCACTAAACAAAAATCGACTGAAATATGTTTGCAAAAAAGGGGATGGTGGAAGAAACGCATTACATGGAGCAATTGGAAATCACTTACCAACCATACATCTGCTGTCCAAGAGAGATCTGATGTTCTGCAACTATTGTTGGACAAACTGTAGGGATTGTAGGATTCCCAAAACCGGATTCGACACTAAATCGAACCCCTAAAACAAATGTGGAAGATAAGCCCAGGAAATACATGTATCACCGATCGTAAAGCACACCACGGAATCGAGCATACCTTGTTAGCCACAGATTAAACACCAATGCCGATAAGAGGAAGAGAAAAACAATCATGTTCGATCCGATGACGTTGATTGGCCTTGAAGGGAAGACGGCGTCGCCTTAAGCTTTTGGTTTTCTTTTGGAGGGAGAGAGGAGGGACGAACGTACGTTCAAATGCCAAAGGTATCTTCATCCCTCTCTTTCCTCCCTTATATACGTTCCCTCAAAAATAGGAACGTACCCCCTTCATCCATGGGCCCTAATCTTGTGGGCCGGGCTTTCAGGCCCAACATGGGCGGACGGGCCTTAAGCCCATCACATAAAACCATCATCTCCTACTCGAACATGGTGGGCTGAACAGGAATTCTCTTTACCTCTCTTTAACATTCATACCGGTGAATAATCCATGCGACCAGCATACTTTGAGAGCTCGTCGCCATACATCTGCTAGAAATATATAGCAGCTCATAATAGGCATCACTCTCGAGTAGATTTAGTATGCAGTACCTAGATCGATCGATCACATTTATATCTCTATTGATCTTTTTAAACAATGATATATATATATATATATATATATATATATATATATATATATTGTATTCACAATTATAATTATCATAAAGATAGTCATAATTGGTTAACCGGTGAATACAAAACTACAATGTGATTATCCAAATTCGATCTTCCTCTTTCCTTCAAACTCTCAATTTCAGTTTAGCTTGCTTTTCTAGAAATGTCCCATTAGATCGAATCAACTCATAACCATTGGCAACATCCTAAGATAGCAAACACTAAATAAAAATCTTGAGAATAAGTAAGAGTCATGAGAGGACTAAAAATTGAGGAACTCTTTTCCTCAAGAGTCTCACACGACATAAAAGTTGAGATCAAACTTTTGTCACTCTTATTGGTCGTCTTATACATACGTAGTATGAAATACATATTACGGTATTAACTCATTGCGTATGTCTACACCTTTAATACCGTACAGATAATAGTTCGGACATACCCAATGTCTAACTTGAGTTTACGTATCTACTCATTCACAAAATTCATCGAACTCACATTTGGCATCTTAGACAGATAAAGTAAAATATGTGGGGTATTTTACTTTCGGACATAGTAAGTATTATGTCATAATCTTAACACTCAGTTAAGGCGACATGCATATTTTAAGCTTCAACTCTCGATTATCACATAAATAATAAGCTTAAAAATAGTCTCATCTCTATTTATCACACAAGTAAATAGAGGCGATTACCCGTGTGAGTGGGCTAATCTTATATCTGTCCGACATACTTTCTCAACTTAAAGTAATGCACCGAGCATTAAGATGCATAAAGATCAAAAAAAGATTCATAGGCATTAATAATGAAAACACAAATTAATCAAATGTGAACACTTAGGGAAATTACAATATTTAGTACATCAGCCTCTACGCAATCCTAGAGATTTCATATGGCCACAAAACACATCTCTAGGTATTGGCTTTGTCATAGGATTTGCTACCATTCTATGCGTAATATGTACTGTAAGTTCACATCTTTTCGTGCAATCATATCTTTGACAAGATTATACTTAGTATCTATATGTTTGGTCTTGCCATGATATTTTAGATCTTTAGTGTACACTTTTGCTGCTTGGCTATCACAGTTAACCAATAATGAATTTGCAGCAATTCCAATAACACCTAAATGATCCAAAAAATCTCTTAAGCCAAACACTTTCTTATACTGCTGCTGATAATGCCACGAACTCAACTTCCATCGTGGACAAGGCTATACACGTTTGTTTCTTACTGCTCCAACATATGGTGCCATTATTCGGTAAGAAAACAAACTCAGAGGTAGATTTTCTTTCATCTAAATCTCCTCCATAATCAACATCGAGAATAGCCTTAGAGTCGCAGATCATTTCCTTAATAACTCAACGTATAATCAGCAATCCCCTTTAGATACCTCGGTATTCTCTTAATGGCCTTCTAATGTACTTGACCTAGGTTGGATTGGTATCTACTCACCATTCCAATTGCAAAACATATGTCAGGTCTTGTACACATCATAGCGTACATTAAGCTTCCAATAGCACTAGCATAAGGACACATGTTTCATTAGTCCCTTTTCTTGTGGAGTCCTTGGACATAGTCTATGGCTCAATCATTCACCTCTTTCAATAAGAGTGTTTATGGGTTTACAATCTTGCATATGAAATCGTTCAAGAACCTTATGTATATATGTTTCTTGCGAAAAATATGACGATCTCTTCGAACGATCTCTTGAAATCTTCCAAGAATGTATGCAGCCTCACCCATATCCTTCATCTCAAAGTTGGAAGACAATCAACTCTTGACGGTATTAACAAACTCCATATTGCTTCCGGCAATTAGTATATCATCAACATATAATAATATGATCACAAATTAATTCTTGGATCTTTTAATATATACACAATGATTTTTATTTATCATTGTAAAATCATATGCCATTATGGCATTATGAAAACATATATACCATTGTCTTGACAATCGCTTAAGGCCATATATCGACCTTAAAAGTCGACATACCTTTTCTTCTTGGCCTTTCATTATGAAACCAGCAGGTTGTTCCATATATATTTCTTCCTCTAATTCTCCATTAAAGAAAGTAGTATTTACATTCATTTAATGTAACTCAAGATCCATACTAGCCACTATTGCTAGAATAATGCGAATTGAGGTAAATCTCACTACAGGGAGAAAATGTTTTTTCATAATTAATTCATTCCTGTTGATTATACACCTTCACCACAAGGCGAGCCTTTCTATCGAGCCATCAGCTTTCGCTTTATTTTGAGAACCCACTTGTTCCCAATAACTTTGTGTCTTTTGGAAGATCAATCAGTTTCCAAACATGGTTAGACTTCATTGACTCCATTTCCTCTTCCATTGCATGAATCTATTTTTCCTTACTAGGGCAATTTAGAGTCTCATTAATATTTCTTGGCTCATCCTCATCTTGTGGAGCAATCATAAAAGTTTCCCCTTCAATGTCAAAACGTCGACGGGGAATACTTTGGCGACTTGTTCGCCGTATGGGAGATTGTACACTTAACACATCATTCCCTATTATGCTCCCACTAGGATTAGATAATGATGATGTCGTCTCATCATGTGGGTGTAATTGAGAATGAGTTAAATTCAATTCATCACTTCTCATACTACTCCCACTTGGACGAACTCTACTAATATTATTATCTTGATCCAAGGTTTCAAATAGGGAATAATCTTCACATATTTCGCCCTTCTTAGGAAATTCATCCTCTAAGAATGTGACATCTCGTGATTTAAATTCAGTTATACTCCCACTTTCTTGCTCACCTATGAACACATACCCTTTCGTTTGTTTAAAGTATCTCATGAAAATACTCTTATTTCCTTTGGGACCAAATTTCCCAAACTTGTGAGATGACTCATGAGTATAGGCAGCACAACCCCATGGCTTAAGTAAACTTAAGTCCGGTTTTCTACCTATCCATAACTCATATGGAGTGGAAGTAACTGATTTGGAAGGCACCTGGTTAAGTATATAGATAGCAGTTAACAACGCATCACTCCAAAAATGATAGGTAAGTTAGCATGCGTCATCATGGACCTAACCATTTCCAGTGGAGTTTTTTTTTTTTTTCACAACACCATTTTGTTGAGGAGTATATAGAATAGACAACTGTCTTTCTATTCCTCTTTCATCACATAATTTTCTGAACTCATCGGATAAAAATTCTCGACCTCGATCGGATCCCAATACTTTTATTTTCTTGTCTAATTGATTCATAAACATTTTGAAACAACTTAATGCTTCAGATTTATGAGAAATCAAATAGACATATCTCGTCGAGTATAATCATCTATAAAAGTGATGAAATAAATAGTCTCATGCCTTCATCTCACATTCATTGGACCACAGACGTTAGAATGGATTAAATGCAGAGAAAATTCAGCTCTTTTACCTTTTCCAAATGGTTTTCTTGTCGTTTTCCCTGCTAGGCAATGCTCACATATGGATAAATCGACTTTTTCAATGTTACCCAATAAACCCTCTTTGGCTAATCTATTCATATGTTGTTGGCCAAACCAAGTCTAACATGCCACACATTCACATCATTATCATATGAAGTAGAAGACGTGAAAAGGGAATAACAAATATTAACATCATCACAGTCAACATTTAGTACAATAAAATCATCCAGAAAATAACCACAACCATAGTAGTTTGTATCCAAATACAAATCTACACCTCTATTATGAAAATTCACACTAAAACCAAGCTTAACCAACACCAAAACAGACACTAAATTTCAACGAATCTCCGGAGCATATAGAACATCATGGTGCGTCCACCACGCATGTTCAATTGGCAAGTGCCAATCCCTTCAACTTCAGCTCTGGAGTTATTTCCCACATAGATCCACTTAGTTCCAATTGGTATCGTCGGAATTCCACGAAGGATTCTCTATCCTTCGCTATATAATCTGTCGCTCATGAATCTACAGTCCACAAAGGATTGGATTCAGCCAATAATATAGAACTTGACACATAAGCAAAGTTCTCAAATGTACAAGAGGTGTTTACCTTTCTTGGCTCACAACAGTTGCGAGCATAGTGACCTTTCTTGTCACAATTGTAACACCTCACCCTTGACATTTTCTTCACTTGAGAATGTTTTCCTCTCTTGTGTTGGTTAACTCTTAATTTCTTACAATAAGGACTTGATCATTTGCATTCCCACATATTGAACGAATCAATACGCTTGCACTGAGAGCTTAAAGCCCTTTCTAAGCTAGAACCAGTATTGCAAATGTCCATTTTCAGCTCAAATGCCGTTAGGCGGTCCTCTACTAGCTCAAGGTGGCGCACGTCATCCTCAAGATCTTCCATAACATGATCAAAAGCTTCTACTGCTTCTTGCTTTTCTAGCACATATTGAATCTTCATATTCAATATTTCATAATTGTTGCATTTCATATCAGCAATTACGTTCTTAGTTGCGAAACCATCAATCTGAACACATCAGACATACATGCACGAATAATTAATGCCTATCATTTATGCATCCACTTTGCACTGAGACCCATCATATCAATAAACAATTTTAAGTAAGGTTTCAGAATCAAAAGGTCACTATGTTTCCAATCATCCTCCAAAAATCCTAATTCAAAATTATTATTAATATAATTGTCTTATGCAAAATAAATTTTACAAAGTTACAAAAACTTCTATGAACTACCCACAGTAGTCAACAATAATAGAAAGCAAATAATATTTGACATCCAATAGAATAACAATGCTTTCACATAATACAACTATCCATTACACTAAGCAATATATACAAAGAAAAATATCAACATAGAAAGAGATATTCACATTCAAAAATATCTCAAACTATTCTAAGAAATAAATAGGGAATGTCCCTTCTAATCTATCGGTCAAAATATCTCGAGAAATTTGAAGGCACATTTGCCAACCATGGAAAAGCTTTTGGAGAGCTGTCATGTCGCCTCCAGGGCGCATTTACTCTGCGCCATGTGGCGCTCAATCTAAGGGTTGAATTTTTGGTTAACTCAATCCTATAGTACTCTCTTACAAAAGCTACCACTAGCCTCCTATAACCTGGGACCACGTTGACCTCCCATAGCCAATCTAACACTGCTTGCCATACAGGTGGAAGAGTGTTCATCAAAGCCGGCACATTCTCAAAATCCGGCATAATATAACCATTCCGAAGATTTCTATATCATCCGATTGACCCTGATCACATGTGATACTAAATCACCGTCATGCCACCGATAATTAGCTAACTCGTCAGCAGCCTTTTAATTCTTGCATTTCCCTCGTTCGTTCTCGGGATTACAGGTATCCGTGCATAACACATCATAGTTCCTGCAACAAATGTAGAACTAAAATTGGATTACTTATAATCCTTAATGTACATAGGGAAAATACATAATTTTCCATTATTCATAAAAAATACAGAATTAAACAATGGATTACTTATAACCGCATAGCCATAATTGAAAAAGAAACATATTCCTTCTTCTTCTTCTTTCCGGGTCAACGGTCAACAGGCGGTCAACGGTCAACGGAGGTCAACGGTCGTCGGTCAACGGTCGGCGGGTCGGGCTGGTCGGACCGGATGAGCCAATCGGACCGGTCGGGCGGGTTGAATGAACTGACCAGCATGTGCCGCGCGCGTGCGCGGGTTAACGACACGCGGGCGTCGGCCGGCACGTGCGCGACACGCGCCGGGCTTCCGTGCATGTCGGGTCGGGTTGGGTCGCACGAGTCGGGTCGGGTCGCCCGTAACCAGTTGGGCCAACGGTCGTCGGCGATGACGTCATCGATGACGTCATCCCAGCGGTTTCAACCGTTGGGTGACGTCACGATGACGTTAGCACGCGTCGTTTCGCCAACCGGCGCATGCCGGTTTTGCCGCCGGTAGCGCGCACGTGCCGGTTCGCCACCGTGCGTGGCGCCCACGCGTAGCGGCTTCTAGCCGCGCGTGTGGGTGCATGCAGCGTCACTCGGCGGCGCACGACACATCGTCGGACTCGTCTCGACAAGATCTTTCACCTTATGCCTTCAAAAATTGATTTTGACTTACGAAACTCAAAAAACGGATGAACAATGCTTGGGTGTCGGGATTTCTCGCCCCGATCCGTGTCGGCCGAATATTTTCGCGAAAAATCAATCAAAAACATCAAAGGGGTTAGGAAAACATGAACTAGGGCTCTGATACCAATGTAGGGATTGTAGGATTTCCAAAAACCGGATTCGACACTAAATCGAACCTCTAAAACGAATGCGAAAGATAAGCCCAGGAAATACATGTATCACCGATCGTAAAACATACCACGGAATCGAGCGTACTTTATTAGCCACGGATTAAACACCAATGCCGATAAGAGGAAGAGAAAAACAATCATGTTCAATCCGATGACGTCGATTGACCTTGAAGGGAAGACGGCGTCGCCTTAAGCTTTTGGTTTTCTTTTGGAGGGAGAGAGGAGGGACGAACGTATGTTCAAATGCCAAAAGGTATCTTCGTCTCTCTCTTTCCTCCCTTATATACGTTCCCTCAAAAATATAAATGTACCCCTTCATCGTATCCCTCCATCCATGGGCCCTAATCCTGTGGGCCGGGCTTTCAGGCCCAACATGGGCGGATGGACCTTAAGCCCATCACATAAAACCATCACAAACAAATGTGATCAGGTAGCCCCAGTTGAACTTGATAAACAACAACAAACTGCTAAGAAGTTCACCCTATTATCATATTCAACCTCTACAAAATTGGTTTCCTTTACGTGATTTTTGTTCCGCTGTCCATTCTTAAGAAAGATAAGGGGGAGTCTGGCATAATTTATGTTGGCTTGTTTCGAGAGTGTGCATCCTCTAACTGTACATTTGGTACCTTGAATGGCTTGTTTCTGAATGGTGATTTGAGAGGATTTTTTCGGTGGCATAAAAGGCTTGAGGCAGGGGACCAATGGTTAAGAATACTTTTCTAGAATTCTTGCTAGATCAGTTGGTGGGAAGAGGTTATCTTCGCATCATTGCCCCCTAAAGTAAAAAGCTCACTGACGTTGTTCTTACGAATGAAATCCAGGCATTCAGTAATAGCAGTGTTTTTACTTTGAATGAGAGCATGTCTATCTTTCGATAATCAGAATGTCATTAAATTAACCTCGTCCCAACCTAGTGGACCGAAGATGATCCGACTCTATCTCTCTCCATCCAAAAAAATCACCCTCAAAGTTCATAGAAATTGCTAGGGTGCCATTGTGTGGGAGTAAGAATGTTTTAAGACTATGTAGCAAAGCTTAAAGATGAAACCTGTCTCTCTCTTGTCCCGTCCATGCGGATGCCTTGTCTGTCTCTATCTCTATCTCTTCCATTTTAAATTTTTTTTGGAGTCATATCTCTTCCATATCTTTTCATGCAAGACACCTCGCAAGTGTCAAAATCCATGCTAGGATACGACCCAACTGTTGGGAATGTCGGATTCCCAAAATACCGGATTCGACACTAAATCGAACCCCTAAATTTGTGCGGAAGACGAGCCCGGGAAAAAACATGTATCACCGATCCTAAAGCACAACACGGAATCAAGCGTACCTTGTTAGCCACAGATTAAACACCGACGCCGATATGAGGAAGAGAAACCGATCCCGTTCGATCCGATGACGTCAATTGGCCTTGAAGGGAAGAGAGCATTGCCTTTTGCATTTGTTTTTCTTTTGGAGGTGTTTCGAGGAAGAGAGGGGGAGGAAACGTACGTAATATACCAAAAGGTGTGTTCCTCCATCTTTATCTCCCCTTATATACGTCCCCTCCAAAAAGAAACGTGCCCCTTCATCATATCCCTCCATCCATGGGCCCTAATCTTGTGGGCCGGGCTTTTAGGCCCAACATGGGCGGACGGGCCAACTTAGGCCCATCACTTTAATAAAACTATCATCTCCCACTCGCACATGGTGGGCCGAACATGATTCTCTTTACCTCTATTCAGCATTCATACCGGTGAATAATCCGTGCGAAAGATACTTTGAGAGCTCGTTGCTATACATCTGTTAGGAATATATAGCAGCTTATAATGGGCATCACACTTTGAGTAGATTTAGTATGCAGTACCCTAGATCGATCGATTACATTTATATCTCTCTTGATCTCTTTTAAACAATGATATATATTGTATTCACAATTATGATTATCTCAAAAACACTCATAATTGGTCGACCAGTGAATACAAAACTACAATGTGATTCTCCAAAATCGATCTTCCTCTTTCCTTCAAACTCTCAATTTCAGTTCAGCTTGCTTTTCCAGAAATGCCCCATTAGATCGAATCACTCATGACCATTGGCAACATCCTAAGATAGCAAACACTAAATAGAAATCTTGAGAATAAGTAAGAGTCATGAGGGCACTAAAAATTGAGGAACTCTTTTCCTCAAGAGTCTCACACGGCATAAAAGTTGAGATCAAAATTTTGCCACTCTTATTAGTCGTCTCATGCATACATAGTATGAAATACGTATTACGGTATTTACTCATTTCTCATGGAGCGTATGTCTACACCTTCAATACCGTACGGATGATAGTTTAGACATACCCAATATCTAACTTGAGTTCACATATCTACTCATTCACAAAATTCATCGTAACTCACATCTGGCATCATAGACAGATAAAGTAAAATATGTGGGTTATTTTACTTTCGGACATAGTACATATCATGTCCTCATCTTAATACTCAGTTAAGGCGACATATGTATTTTAAGCTTGAGTTCTCGATTATCACTTAGATAATAAGCTTAAAAACAGTCTCATCTCTATTTATCACACAATAAATAGAGGCGATTACTTGTGTGAGTGGGCTAATCTAATATCTGTCCGACATACTTTCTCAACTTAAAGTAATGCACTGAGCATTAAGATGCATAAAGATCAAACAAATATTCATAGGCATTAATAATGAAAAAACATAAGTTCATTGATGTGAACAACTCAGGGAAATTACAATATCAAGTACATCAGACTCTACGCAATCCTAGAGATTTTACATGACCACAAAACACATATCTAGGTATTGGCTTTGTCATAGGATCTGCTACCATTCTATGCGTAGATATGTACTTGTAAGTTCACATCCTTTCGTGTAACCATATCTTTGACAAAGTTATATTTGGTATCTATGTGTTTGGTCTTGCCATGATATTTTGGATCTTTGGTGTACGCTATAGCTGCTTGGCTATCACAGTTAACCAATAATGGATTTGCAGCTTTCTCAATAACACCTAAATGATCCAAAAATCTCTTAAGCCAAACTCTTTTTGTACCGCACTGATAATGCCATAAACTCAGCTTCCATCGTGGACAATGCTATACACGTTTATTTCTTCTTTGCTCCAACGTATGGCACCATTATTAAATAAAGCCACAGGTAGATTTCCTTTCATTTAAATCTCCTCCATAATCAACATCAAAATAGCCTTAGAGTCGCAGATCCTTTCCTTGATAACTCAAAGATATAATCAGTAGTTCCCTTTAAATACCTTAGTATTCTCTTAATGGCCTTCCAATGTGCTTGACATGGGTTGGATTGGTATCTATTCACCATTCCAACCGCAAAACATATGTCAGGTCTTGTACACATCATAACGTACATCAAGCTCCCAACAGCACTAGCATAAGAAACATGTTTCATTTGTTCATTTTCTTGTGGAGTCTTTCGACACAGTCTATGGCTCAATCCTTCACCTTTTACAATAGGAGTGTCTATGGGTTTACAATCTTACATACGAAATCATTCAAGAACCTTATGTATATATGTTTCTTGTGAAAGAGATAATGATCTATTCGAACGATCTCTTGAAATCTTAACTCCAAGAATGTATGCAGCTTCACCCATATCTTTCATCTCAAAGTTGGAAGATAACCAACTCTTCACAGTATTTACAAACTCTCTATTGCTTCCGGCAATTAGTATATCATCAACATATAATGATATGATCACAAATTGATCCTTGGATATTTTGATATATACACAATGATCCTCATCTATCATTGTAAAGTCATATGCTATTATGACATTATGAAAACGTATATATCATTGTTTTGACGACTACTTAAAGCCATCTATCGACCTCAAAAGTCGACATACCTTTTCTTCTTGGCCTTTCATTATGAAACCAACAGGTTGTTCTATATATATTTATTCCTCTAATTCTCCATTGAGGAAAGCAGTCTTTACATCCATTTGATGTAACTCAAGATCCATATTAGCCACTATTGCCAAAATAATGCGAATCGAGGTAAATCTCACTGCAGGAGAAAATGTTTCTTCATAATCAATTCCTTCCTGTTGATTATACCCATTTGCTACAATGCGAGCCTTATGCCTTTCTATTGAGCCATCAGCTTTTCACTTTATTTTGAGAACCCACTTATTCCCAATAGCTTTGCGTCCCTTTGGAAGATCAACCAATTCCAAAACTTGGTTTGACTTCATTGACTCCATTTCCTCTTCCATTGCATGAATCCATTTTTCCTTACTAGGGCAATTTAGAGCCTCATTAATATTTCTTGGCTCATCCACATATTGCGGAGCAATAACAAAAGTTTCCCTTCAATGTCAAAACGTCGACGAGGAATACTTTGGCGACCTGTTCGCCATATGAGAGATTGTATACTTTGCACATCATTCCCCATTATGCTCCCACTAGGATTAGATAATGATGATATCGTCTCATCATATGGTTGCAATTGAGAATGAGTTGAATTCAATTCATCACTTCTCATATTACTCCCACTTGGACGAACTCCACCAATATCATTATCTTGATCCAATATTTCAAATAGCGAGTAATCTTCCCCTATTTTGCCCTTCTTAGGAAATTTATCATCTAAGAATGTGACATCCCGTGATTCAAATTCAGTTATACTCACACTTTCCTGCTCACCTATGAACACATACCATTTCGAGTGTTCGGAGTATCTTATGAAAATACTCTTCTTTCCTCTAGGACCCAATTTCCCAAACTTGTGAGAGGATTCATGAGTATAGGCAGCACAACCCCATGACTTAAGAAAATTTAAGTCCGATTTTATATATGTCCATAACTCATATGGAGTGGAAGTAACTGATTTGGAAGGCACCCGGTTAAGTATATAGGCAGCAGTTAACAACGCATCACTCTAAAAAGTGATAGGTAAGTTAGCATGTGCCATCATGGACCTAACCATTTCTAGTAGGGTTCTGTTTCTTCTTTCCGCAACACCATTTTGTTGAGGAGTATATGGAATAGACAACTATCTTTCTATTCCTTTTTCATCACATAATTTTCTGAACTCATTAGATAAATATTCTCGACCTCGATTGGATCTCAATACTTTTATTTTCTTGTCTAATTGATTTTCTACCAAGTTCATAAACATTTTGAAACAACTCAATGCTTCAGATTTATAAGAAATCAAATAGACATATCCGAATCGAGTATAATCATTTATAAAAGTGATGAAATAAACAGTCCCATGCCTTCCTCTCACATTCATTGGACCACAGACGTCATAATGGATTAAATCCAAAGGAAATTCAGCTCTTTTACCTTTTCCAAATGGTTTCTTTATCGTTTTCCGTACTAGGTAATGCTTACATATGGGCAAATTGACTTTTTCAATGTTACCCAACAAGCCCTCTTTGACTAGTCTATTCATACGTTGTTGACTAATATGACCAAGTCTAGCATGCCACACATTCACATCATTATCATATGAATTAGGAGACGTGAGAAGGGAATAACAAACATTTGCATTAACATAGTCAATATCTAATACAATGAAACCATCCAGAAAATAACCACAATCATAGTATTTTGTATCCAAATACAAATCCACACCTCTATTATAGAAGTTCATATTAAAACCTAGCTTGACCAACACTAAAATAGACACTAAATTCCGACGAATCTCCGGAGCATACAATACATCATGTAGGAACAAAATGCATCCACCACGCATATTCAGTTGGCAGGTGCCAATTCATTTCATTTCAGCTCTGGAGTTGTTTCCCACATAGACCCACTTAGTTCCAGTTGGTAGTCGTCGGAATTCCACAAAGGATCATCTATCCTTCGCTACATGGTCTGTCGCTCCTGAATCTACAGTCTACAAAGGATTAGACTCAATTAAGAATACAAAACTCGACACAAAAGTAAAGTTCTGTAAAGTACAATGGGTGTATTCCTTCTTTGGTTCACGACAGTCGCGAGCATAGTGACCCTTCTTGTCACAATTGTAACACTTTACCCTTGTAAGCTTCTTCATTCGATGACGCTTTTCTCTTTCATGTTGGTTAAACTTAGGTTTCTTCCCTGAATGACCTGCTTCCTTGCATTTCCCTTTATCAAACCAGTTAGGACGTTTGCGCTTGGAGCTCGAAGCTCCATGTGAGCTAGAACCAGCATGATAGATTTCAACTTCCGGCTTAGCCACCAAGAGGCGGCCCTTTTCCAACTCAATATGACGCCTGCATCCTCAAAGGTTTTGATATTATCATTATGGGTCATGTGCACCTTCATATGCTCCCAACTCTGTGGCAAAGAACAAATCACTGCTTGCAATTGCTGCTCATCAGTGAGGACATGGCCAGCATCTTTCAGCTAATTAATCATGTTTGACATCTTTCTAAGATGTTGCTTCATGGTCTGACCATGAAGCTTCTTATAAGAGTCAAACCTAATAGTGAAGTTGCCTCATCCTGGTCACCGAAGTATAACCAAATCTTGTTGCCAATGCTTCCCACATTTCCTTGGCATTCTCAAAACGCCTGAACTCTCACATGACGTCATTGTCCATGCTGCTCAGCAACGTAATGCGAGCAAGAGAGTTCTTTATTTTCCATGCAGCAAATGCTTCCTTATCTCTCTTGTGTTGTACAGTGTTTCCTTCTTCAGGTTCTACCATGGTCAGGTTAAGAGCTTCTAGTGCTTCTTACTCTTCCAGCACATATTGAATTTTCATGTGCCATATTTCATAGTTATTGACATTGAGCTTTTCACCTTTGTTCAGCTCAGCAACTATGCTCTTTGTGGCTGAAGCCATTGATCTAAACACATCAGACATTTATGCACGAATTATTAATACTTATCATTTATGTATCCATTTTGCACAGACCCATCATATTAATGAACAATTTCAAGTAAGGTTTCAGAATCAAAATGTCACTATATTTCCAATCATCCTCCAAAAATCCTAACTTAAAACTATCATTAATATAATTGTCTTATGTAAAATAAATTCTATGAAACTACAAAAACTTCTATGAACTACCTACATCAGTCAACACTAACAGAAAGCAAATAATATTTGACATCCAATAGAATAACAATGCTTTCACATAATACAACTAACATATCAGTTGCTACATCAACAACAATCAGGTAGTAAACATTACATAAGACGTTCACAAAGCACACTTAACAAAGGCCAGCCAATACATCTAACACCAAGTCAATACACGAACTGGAAAAGATCCTCTTTTATTCAATTTCTTGATCTTTTCCCTTGTAACAATCCAGTAATATTCATTTATAAAATCCATCACAATTTTCCTATATGAAGCGGCTCTATTGACATCCCATATGCGATTCAACACTCCTTGCCATTCTGGTGGAAGGGTGTTCATGAAAAATCGCACCATCTCATATTATGGCATGGGACGACCATTCCATATAACCCTTTGAATTTTCCCGTTGACTTCAAGGACGTGATCAATTAAGTCACCACTCTCCCATCGATGATCAGTCAGCTCAGCTATCAACTTAGAAAGGCTTTCTTTTTGTTCATCAGTAATTGCGCGAATAGGTGTGCGCAACCTAAGGGGAGACATTGTTCCTGTAACAAATGCAGAACAAATAAGGGATCACATATAATCCACATAAACTTAATTGAAAAAAAAAAAAACATTCTTTTCCTTCTTCCTTTTTTTTTTTTTTGTCAACAGTCAATGGAGGTCAACGGTCAACGGTCATCAATGGTCAACGGTCATCAACGGTCGTCGGGCGGGCCGGTCGGACGGCGGGTCGACCGGTCGGCCGGTCGGGCCGGTCGGATAAGCCGACCGGCACGTGCCACGCGCGTGCCTGGATAACGTCACAATGACGTCATCTGGCGCGTGCACGGCACGCGCCAGCATCGCGCGCGCGTGTGACGCACACGCCTTCCTCCACGAATCGGCGCGTGCGTTGCAGGCGTCGAAGACACCGGTTCGTTCCGACTGCGCGTGGGGACGCGTCCGGTGGCCGTTGGCGGCGTTCCACCACTCGCCGCGCTCGTCTTGACGAGACCTTCCATCTTACGCCATCAGAAATTGATTTCGAGTTACAAAAACTTGAAAAAATGGATGAACAATGCTCAGGTGTCGGATTTTTCGCCCGATCGGTGTCGGCCGATTATTTTCATGAAAAATCAATAAGAAATCATCCATAAACATGAAAGGAGTTAGGAAAAACATGCAAAAGGATCGGGAAACAAGAACTATGGCTTTGATACCAATGTTGGCAATGTCGGATTCCCAAAATACCGGATTCGACACTAAATCGAACCCTTAAACTTGTGCGGAAGACGAGCCCGGGAAAAAACATGTATCATCGATCCTAAAGCACACCATGGAATCGAGCGTACCTTGTTAGCCACAGATTAAACACCGACGTCGATATGAGGAAGAGAAACCGATCCCGTTCGATCCGATGACGTCAATTGGCCTTGAAGGGAAGAGAGCATCACCTATTTGCATTTGTTTTTCTTTTGGAGGTGTTTCGAGGAAAGAGGGGGAGGAAATGTACGTAATATGCCAAAATGTGCATTCCTCCCTCTTATCTCCCCTTATATACGTCCCCTCCAAAAAGAAACATGCACCTTCATCATATCCCTCTATCCATGGGCCCTAATCTTGTGAGCCGGGCTTTTAGGGCCAACATGGGTGGATAGGCCAACTTAGGCCCATCACTTTAATAAAACCATCACCAACTTTTCCTCTTTTCTCTTGATAATGTTTGTCCCTATCTCTTCACATATCTTTTCATGCGAGACACTTGGCAAGTGTCCAAATCCATGTCAGGATACAACCCAATTTTCCTCTTGATGATGTAAGCAATGACGCGACACGAACATGGGAGACGAAGTAAGAATGTCACATCCTTGTGGGGGCAGCATCCTTGACTTCAAGGGCATCTTTAAGTTGCCCAATTGGAGGCCAAAAGGGGTTGCACAAAAGACGTCTTTGCATGACACGTGTACAATTAGAGAAGATAGGTCCCAATAATTTCCATACATAATTGCATTTGTTCAAACATGGCTTTGTCTCACAATGCACGTGAAAAACGTTCCATCTTTATTTTTATTTTTTTAATTATGAGCTAATTTCATTACTTAACTTTCCCATTTAAATTTTTATCCTCCCCATTTTCCTTGCTATTTGAAAGATAACATAGATTCAAGTTCCAAAAAAAAAGAAAGATAGCATAGATTCCATGTTTAGTTGTTGGATTGTGGTCAGCGAGAGCGAGCCTCGCCATTGGTCAACAAGGCTAACCTCACATGGGCCTTATCTCTGGGTGGCGGCAACTGGCGGATGGAAGAAGGAAGAAGGAAGAAAGAGGAAAAAAAATTTAATTAAAAAATTGTCAATATTAGCCTTAGCTGAATGGTTGGCATCACTGGCGTCTATGTCAACACTGGTTGCCCAAAATTGATTGGATTGACTAAATTGGCACAGATATAAAATGTTTAAAATTGAATTGATAAAAAAAATTATAATTGAATTGGTAAAGTTATAATAGATTTAAGGCTTGCTTGATAATTTTTTCCCACGGCCTTTGCTACAGTCAAAAGGCCTTGAGCACTGTAATTTTGCCGTACTGGTTCGACGCAATGACAAGTTCATAATCGAATTGCAGACAACACGCATTGATCATGCGGCCAGTATCAAAACACACTAGAATCGGATGGCGTTAAGATTAAACAAAAGAAAAGAGACAATAAAGGAGTGGACCCCTGTCCAAATCTAATAGGAAAAGTAAATAAACAATTAACAGTTAATGATGACCGCATAAATGTGATGAGAAGTTATAATCCAAGATATTTTTTGCCTGAAAACGAGTTCAGTGGATCAAATGCTTCACAATGGTTTGATTTTGTGAGATCCATTCATATAACAATTGTGAATTTTTGTGATTCACCAAGTATAAAGGATCTGATTTCAAACGATAAATTTCTTATTATGTGACCTATAAATTATGTGTGTAACATCCCGGGCTCCACTGTGTGATATTGTCCGCTTTGGACATTGAGTCCTCACGGTTTTAAAACGCGTCACACAATTAAAGGAACCCAAGCCTTATATACAAGGCCCATGACCCCTCCCTAAGCGGTGTGGGACAAGAGGGAGAGGAATCCCTTCCCCTTCCCTTGCGCGCATCCGAGGACTCGGAAGCGCGGACGCACCGCCATCCCTCCTCCCCGCGCACCGCCGCTCGGGTCGTCACACTCTCCCCCTTGGGAGCACAGCGTCCTCGCTGTGGCCCCACACGCGGTCGGGAGTCAGCTCTGATACCATTGTAACATCCCGGGCCCCACTGTGTGATATTGTCCACTTTGGACATTGAGTCCTCACGGTTTTAAAACGCGTCACACAATTAAAGGAACCCAAGCCTTATATACAAGGCCCATGACCCCTCCCTAAGCGATGTGGGACAAAAGGGAGAGGAATCCCTTCTCCTTCCCTTGCGCGCGTCCGAGGACCGGAGGTGCGGACACACCGCCATCCCTCCTCCCCGCGCACCGCCGCTTGGGTTGTCACAATGTGGGTTGTATTGAAAAACCTATGTAATTAACTGTTTCATGTATTTTCTCAAGGTTATGATCGCCAGAAACGCAATGGTTTCACTGAATTATTAAAGTCCAATTGAGGATGATTGATGGCTAATTAAATTGTTACATGTCTTTGAGTCAAAAGTAAACGGATTCAAGGACTCTGTAAAATTTAAAATACTTAATGACACAAAAATACTATATCGGATACATAAGAAATTTGCATGAAATTTTATTGAACTACAGCAGCTGGCTTACCATCTTGCTGAGCATGTTTGCTCGATGATTGAAATGGAACATAAACTGCTAGTGGAGATGATTGGAGTGCGTAGAGAAAGTAAAAAGCTGACAAAACACAATTGGAGAAGCTATTATATAAAACTTGCTTACATCACTAATGTACAGAATGGAAGCCTGTTGAAATAATATTTGTACCACATAAATTGTCAGTATAAAACTCTTTTACAGAGTCTTAAAATAAAAACATTAACCTGTTTATGGGATAACTCTACATGCTAAAAAAAAAAAATTATATATGTTCGTACTATTAAACTTATTTTCTTAAAGAAAATTTTACACCGCCCGTACACAGAATATAAAAACCATTAGAATATGTTGTTTGCAAAAAAGGAGATGGTGGAAGGAAACAAAAAGGATAATTATGTGAAATTACACTTGTATATTTTTTAATTGAATTTTCCAAATTTGCACTATTGTAAATTAAAGGAATTTCCATAAAAAAATTTTAGGTCATAAATTTGGATATATTAGATATATCCACATGTCGACGTATAAAAAGGGGAGATCAAGAGATCAGAAAATAACTTCGAATTAACCCACGTAAAAATACTTCTCCGTTTCAGATTTTTTTTATGCTTGCGAGACGGTGGTCTTCGATCCCTAGGACCATCCCTAGCCTTAGAGGCTCTTAATGGTTTAGGACTCAACTCTTGATTATTGGAGTCATTGGCTTCGGAATCCTAGGCCTTGCATGTTTTCACTCTTTTTTTTTTTTTGTTTATAAACAGAAATTCTGTTTTTGTTCCCGGGAACAAAAAAAAGTAAACGCGTTTGGTTGTATTTTGTTCTTTTTTTGTTTTTCTGTTCCCGAAACTCAAAAAGAACAGAAACGAAAAAAAAAATTGTTTCTCGTTAAACAATTTTGAAGAAATGGTTTTTTGTTTCTTGTTTCTTCTTCTTTCTCTTCTCTTTTCTTCCTCTTTTCTTCTTCTTTTCTCTTTGGCCGGTCGCCGGCCTTGACCTCGGCCATGGCCGGCGACCGGCCGTCGAGGGCGATAGCCTCGCCTAGCGACGGCAAGTCTCGCCGGCCCCCGGCGAGGCCGAGCCTCACCGTCGTTGGGCGAGGCTCGTCGCCGGCGTGGGCGAGGCCGAGCCTCGCCGGGGCCGGCGAGCCTTGCCGTCGCGGGGCGAGGCTACCGGCCCCCGTCGCCCGGTCGCGGAGGCCGGCGGCGCGTAAAGAAGAAAAATTAAAAAGAAAAGAAAAAATGAAAAATAAAATAAAAATATTTAAAAATTAAAAGAAACAAAAAATAAACATAAATTAACCAAACGTGTTTTTATTTATTTTTTATTCCCAGAACAAGTTTACCAAACGCATCTTTTGTTCAAAAATTATTCCCGGAATGTAAAACACTTTTTTCTATTTCGTTCCCTGGAAGCGATTTTGAACAGAAACATTACCAAATGCGCCCTAATGACCAGCCACATTACTAGTAATCCGGTGAGACATCATATTCTCCTTTCGCAGTCACATAAAAATCATGTCGTACGTAAATTTTTGCCAGTCCCGATTGCCAATAACTCAATGAATTTAATTAGTAATTAAAGTCCAATGGAGCGATGGCCAGTTAAATCATTAAATATGACATTGAATAAAAAGTAAATGTATTTAATATGCCTGTAAACCTCAAAAACTTAACGAAATTCGAATTACTAATTGATGCGCAAATAGTAGATTGTAAAAAGTTAAGAATTTGCATGAAATTTCATTAAATTAGAAAATATAGCTTACATTCTTGGAGGCCATGTTTGCGCTATGACCAAACTTGAACCTAAACTGCTAATGAAGATGAATGAAGTGGTAGAGAAATTAAAGAGCATACAAAACACGACCGGGAAGCTTTTATAAATCAGAATAAGCACACAAATTAGAGCACCTGATACAATTCGAAATTCAAATTCAAACTTAGGTAAAACCATATCCGATCTTTATATCTTTAGAGTCAATCTCATAAATTGTGCACACTCTTACTTGAGAGAAGCAAAAAATTTGATGCTTTATGTGAACACTTAAGATTATTGTTTACGATTAGTTTGGGCAGAGTTAAGGTTTCTTTTAAACTAGCGCTGCTCTTTCTTGACATGTTGATATTTTTCTATCCCGTTGGCTAAAGAAATTGATATGACAAGGCATCTAGGTGGAGTGCATTTTAGGACAATGAGACGAGATGTTCGTTTTCTCATGATTCATGCCGTATCGTAACAGCATCTCGTGTATGTCGGATGGATTCCCCATAGACTTGCAATGAGTCCTCAGAGATTAAGAGTAGATCATGCCCTAAATTATCGGTGGTGAATGAATCGACTTATGAATAGAGATTCGGCATCCACCATTCAAACGTGAATTTGTTTCGGAAAATACAAACGTATCTACTTGGTGGGCCGATTTGGATCAATTAAATATCTCTATTTTCTTAAAGAATTGAAGCAATTAAGGATGCTCAGTTTGCTGTGCGATATCATATCAATAAGTCATGTGAAATATGAGCTAGATTCTTTGATGTGGCCGAAACTTCCTTTGAGATTAAACTATTAATTTCAATTTACTGGACAGAATAGACTCCAATGTATGGACTCGGTGGATATTAAGATGAGAACAATTTATGGATGGGAATCGACCGATTGTGATGCAATGCCACAGTTTTGACGCCAAGCATCCTTGATTAAGAAAATTACTCGACCCTCTCCTACCCACGCCGGGGCGCCATAGTATGTGGGGAATAAGGGGGACATACTAGACACAACCACTCCCTTGGTTGGGGGTTGTGCCACCCTAACCGCCATTTTACAGAAGAAAAGTGTATTGAAATAAGATTCTCATTACATACGCTATCAAGGTAATTTTATTTTATTTTTTTACATAAGGAGTCTCAAAATGGAATAACCTATTTATTGATTAAATTTACTAAGTATTTGTTAAAAATGAATCATTCCATAAAACCACTGAATAAAAGTAATTGAAATATGTCGTTTGCAAAGCAGGGGATGGTGGTAGAAAAGAAAGAATATTATTATGTGAAATTACACTTATGGCCCCAAGTAACTAATTGATAAAAAAAAAAAATGTATCTAATCTAGGAATCCAATTAAATCTATATATATATATATATATATAAGATCATGGACGAAAGATAACTGGTAAAAAATCAGCACCTTTGGTTTCTTTGTCTCGATTGCAGTATCTTATATGTACATTTTAATGATGATGCTTAATATATGAGTTAATTAGTAGTTCCTTTAGTCTTTTGAAAATAGATTGTCAGAGTTCAATATAGTTCTTTCGTGCCCGCCTTTCTCTACTCCTTTTGCCAAATGTAGGTATGAAAACTAGCTAAGTACTGTTATTATCACAATAGCTCAAAGGCTGCTATGCTAGAAAAGTCCAATTAAGAGTGGCTCATGCCCTAAATTATTGGTGGTAGGTGAATCGATTGAAACCTAACTAGTGACTAGGCATCTACCATTCAAACGTGGATTTGTTTGGGAAAAATCATAATGTGTAACTTTTTTTTTTCGTTCAGCACAACGTATTACTTGGAGTGCCGTTTTTGTGTCATGGACTCAAATAAATATCTATATCGTAATCAAAACAAGTGAGAGTACTCCATTTGACGTACGATATTATGTTGGTACGTTAGGAGCTAGACTCTTTGGTTTGGTATGGTTCAGGCATCCTTTGAGATTGAACCGTTAATTTCATTTGATAGACATAGATTTCGATGAATGGACTTGGTGGATTAAGATGTGAACAACTTATGGATAGGAACCCAACAATTGTGATGCAATTCCACGCCTTTCTCAGTGCAAATCGAGTAGCAATTCCATGATTTTATAGTGTGTAGTGGCCAAATGTCTCCCAGGGGGAAAAATTTAAAGAGGTGAAGAGAATGATTTTCTCCATGTTATTGAGACAATAAAAATCTAATGATGATGAATAAAAATATTATATATATATATATATATATATATATATATATATTAATACATTGGCATCATAAAAAAAAATTATACGAAAATGTCTTAGAATGGTAATGTAAATCTATTTATTGATAATAGTTGCATGCAAAAAAAAAAAAAAATGGTGTATCATTATCTAAAACTTGCTTGTGTGAAAAAAATATTACAATGCCTTTTACAGAATAAAAGTCCATTGAAATAGGGTTCATGTTACATATGGTGCACAAGTCTCTTTTCCACAAGCAGTCTCAAAATGGAAAACCTGTTTATGGATTAAACCTACTTCCTAAAAAGAAAAATTGTATGTGTCATTTTATAAAACCGGCTTATATACAAATTTTTTTACATTGCCAGTGCACTGAATAAAAGTCCATTGAAATATGCTGTTTGCAAAGTAGGGAAAGATGGAAGAAAAGAAAAAAATTATGCGAAATCACGCTTGTATCTTTTTTTTTTTTTCTAAATTAAAATTTTCAAATTTACACTTTTGTAAATAAAAGGAATTTCTATAAAATTTCTGGTGTCATAAAACTTGGAAATGAAGTCATCATTCGGTAAAAAGAGACCGGTACCTCATCTGCGTTGGAACTCCGGCTCCATCCACATGTCTATGTATGAAAAGAGAATATCCACGACTAGACAAAATAAATTCGGCTTCAAGTCTTCAACCACGTGGCATTACTTTCCTGGTCAGGAAATTTGGCAGCATTATCGACTTCACTGATATCTTCTGCCGGCCATTTGGCTTGTATTATTGTGCTCTTTTTACTTTTATGGGCCATTACTTTTCGCTAGTTTCATCGTACCTATCTGTAAAGCATTATATAAATGCTCGCCATTATTGGATCATGCGAAAATTTGGAATATCCTCAATCTCCACAACGACCGTTAACTTCTGCCCAGAGAAGAATGAGAGTTGACTAGAGTCAATGGCCATGTCCCAATGATCTTCTATATCTCTTCTCTCTTTCCTCTTGCGTGACATGCATGCAATTTCTGATGTCGTGAAATTCGGAAATGAAGACATCATACAGGAAAAGAGAATGGTAAGTCATCTACAGCTGGAACTTTGGCTTCCATCCACAAGTCCATCTATAAAAGGAGATCCAAGAGAACGCAAAATAACTTCGACTTAAACCCCGTAAACAATACGTTTTCTCTGCTTCAGATTTTTGCAGTGCTCCCGAGATGTCACGGCAAAGAATCCTCCATGGATACCCCAAGCAGCGGGGTGACGTTGCCACCACCGCCAGGCATATTCCTTTATTTCCTTTGTTGTTCTAGTTTTTTTAAATCCCAGGAGGCGATGGCAAAATCACAAAAATTACGCTTCTTGTGTGTTAATTTCAAAGTAATATAACAAACATCAGGGACAGTAAATATATTGAATATCGGAGTATTTCTTTATTTTGTTATTTAATGAGCGTCCGGACAATTTTTCCTTTTATAAAATCCTTGCGAAATAAGGGAAGAGCGTGGAAGAAAAATATTCTGTAGGATTCTAGTGGAATATTTGGTACGAGGAAATTTTGCAATTTCTTGTTTTCATTTCAAAAATTCTCAATGAGAATACGTTTAGTAGAAATTTTGCTTTTCTTGTTTTCAAAATTTGAACCTTAAAAAAATTGACATTATTTCGTACCAAATTTGCTTTGAAAAACTACACCAACGTAAAATGATTTCTTAAAAACTTGGAAAGTTCAACTAAATCATTAGAAATTAAAATTATTCTTTTTGAAAAGGACTTACTTTACAGTAATTTGGCAAATAACACGTTTTGTCCCTGTAATTTTGACAAAGTGACTTAATTATGATCATACAACTGTATAAGGATGGGAATTGTAACAAAATGGAATATAAAAACCACAAATGTCATAACTTTTGTGCAGTGCTCACTTGAGTGATATAATTTTTTCTTCAATAATTTAAGTAATATAACTTTTAAAAAATGTTTGTTTGAATGTCCTAACTTTCAATTGATCATTTAAGTGTCAATTTTAAATGTTCACTCTAGTATCGGAAATCCAAAAAATCCAACATGGCATAGCACTTATTGTGAACGTTTAAAAAAGAGTTATGACATTCAAGTGATTGATAGAAAGATTATATGGCACTCAAGTAATCGGGAAAAAAATTGTAACCCTCAAATGAGTGTCATACATAAGTTATGACATTGGAAAAATTAGTTATGACACTTAAGTAAGCACCATAAGAAAGTTATGAAACTTGTGGTGTCCTTTTTCCGTAACAAAACAAAATATAGAGAGTAAAGTGAGATTTCCCAACCTACAAAGACCAAAAAAATTTCAATTTCTCTGAACTAAAATTGCAAAAAGCAATGTGTGGCCACCAAGTACAGCTAATCGATTCATTTTAACGGGCCTATGTACATAATTATTCCTTTCAAGTAAACAGCGAACGCGCCAAATGTATTACTTAAAGTCAAATCTCCTAATTTGGTTTGACTTGGCTCCACAAGTTCCCTCATAGTCGTTAATCATGATGCCACTGCTTTTTTGTCAGTCCTAGTTTTGTTACTTACAAGCACTCAATAACCAGTTCATTAAAATTAATTACCAGAATATTTCCTCTTATAAGAGAGCATTGTCTCAAAAATCACCTCATTAGCACTGATTATTTCTATGTTTACTTAGTATACAAATTGAAATTGCAGCTGACTGTCCTGCAAACCAATTTCATCAAGGGCAGAGCATAAAACGAATGGCTTCTGGATAGTTAATTATCTATCATTAAGAGACTACGTGAGACTAAACTTTTGAAGTGATGATCCTCGAACTAGTCAATTCACTATAGTCATCTCCATAAAGAAATCATGTAATGTAGCTCTAAGCCAAAAGTAAACTGGTCAAAGGAAATGGTTGTCATTGTTACGAAAAAGTATAAAGATAACATTAAAGAAGAGAATCAACTAATAAACACATTGTCCAAGGTACATGGACGTTGAAATGTTCTTGCCACAGAAACAAGAAAAAGTAATATGAATTTTGTAAGAAAAATTAGATCAATTATTTTTCCCGACCATCAAGTATAAAGTTTAAGGTAAACACTTGGGGAAAAACTCCATACAATTCATTGCTATGATCATACTAATAATCTTATAAACATCTATCCTATATCAATCGTGACTTATAAATTTATCGTATCAATTGATGGAATCGATGTGATTTAAGTTAATTCATTTATGTTTATTTATGTAAATCTCTTTCATGATTATTATGTGAATTTTAAAGTTAGATACAATTCCGTCTACTTAATTTATGAATGATATCACGGATAAAATCAATAGTAACCATAAATAAAAACTCACTAAAAAGCACATTGCACAAGATAAGAAGGTAAAGGTCCTATAAACCTAATTTATGATACAATACTATCTTGAAAAAAAAAAAAAAAAAAAAAACTCATGATCCATGTTAAGTTTAATGTTAAAATTTTTTTGTTTAAAAAATTAATATTTATATAGAAAATTCTATGCAACAACTGATCCTAACGCTCATGTCGATGATTTAAAGCATACACGGTATAACATTTTCTAAGGTTATTTATGTTCATCTCTCTTTTTATTATCAAAGTGGCTAAGGAAGAAGGGAATTCAGAAGGCGCGATGACAACTTATAAAGGTTTGTCATTTTGTACACTCTTTTTTTTTTTTTTTTTTTGGGTAAGGTTGTCATTTTGTACGTTTTATTTTCATTTTTTCTATAAAATTGTGTTTCATGCATTTTGACATTTTTTGTTTTTTTTTTTTTTAAATTTTAAGCATACAAATGCTGACATATAACTTTCAAATATAATCTTCATACTTTTTGAAATCTGAACAATATCTTGAATTATAATTGAGAAAGCCCAAAATATATAGATAGATAGAGATATATATTACTTTCAAGGAGTAAATAAACACGCTTATAGAAAAATGTGCGTTGAGTAAACGACTGCCCCTTGGCTTGCATTTGCATTTCATGGGAACTTTGAGCAAGTGCAATAATTACACTTGACCTAAAAACCAAGAAGTGCATAAGCCTGAGAACTTTTAATGTGTAATTTTTGCAGTCATGCCAACAGCGGTGGTCCATGACAACCATCGACCATTGTTTGGAGCTGCACTCGTAGGAGATTGGACGTATGTCCAGAAAGAGGTTTCTCAAAATAAAGAAGCAATGATGGCCGAAGTTATGACTGTAGAACATGAATCCGTTACTGTGTTTGATGTTGCGGTTATTGCCACACAAGATCAATTGGTCGAGAACCTAGTTGAGCTGTTGCCCTCAAGACATGAAAATTTAATTTTAAGTAGGGCTCTCTGCAATGCTGCTCGGGGTGGAAGAATAAGGATGGTAAAGGCATTAGGAGGCAAAATTGATTTTGGACGTGAAAGTGTAGCCCGTGCCTTATCGACTGCTATTTCATGGGCTCCTATCCAAAAGGACGTTATTTGGTACCTGGCCAAAAAAATATCCGCCCCAGATGAAGAGATCATCAGCAGCCTTACTATGGCCGGTCATATGGGTAGGATTTAATACTTACTCATCTTATTTCATTTCCTTCGCTGTTTTCTTGAACTAACTTTTTTTGTTCTTGTGTTCCAAAAGACATAGTCTTCTTTTTAGAAAACCAAAATTCCATATAGTCTTCTTTTAGAAAAACCAAAATTCCAGGCAAGCGGCAATTGAAGATACTAAACACGATAGAACGTTGAAATACTTGGTGCCTATGATGTCTTACTTCCGTAGTAGAGCTAGACTCAACTTTTGGGAAAAAATTATTTGCAAATGTAGGTGCTTCTCGCACTTCCTTTGTTAAATATGTGTAATTCAAACAACTTTATCCGCATGGTATTCACTTTATCTGTCATAATTTTTAGATATCCCACCATGCTTGGTCAATACATCATCTGGCAAATATGAAGAAATGAAGTTGCCTAAAGGTATTTCTGTGAATCTGCTTAATTGATGGACTAACATGACAAAAAGCATATCATTCATAGATCCTATCGATAAAAAATTGAAGGGACAATGACTACATCTATGTATACAATTTAATATCCAAATCATGAGGTAGGTCACAAATTAAAGTCATGTATAACTGTTGTAAAGTAAGGCAAGACGTCTTACTCAATGTCAAATTTCCAGGTAGAATTATTGAGAATTGTAGACTCGGATTTCATCTAGAGGTTGATCAGTCCGAGTTGTTTTCTAACATATTCAAGCATTATTAAATTTCATTGCATGTGCAATTTTCGATTCATGAGTGTGATATGTATCCTTTTGTTAATCATCAATTCCTAACTTGCTGACATGATTGTTCTCTCCTCTTCGTGGCTATAGCAAAGAAATTCATGATATCCCTTTTGAATCTTACCACAAAACTAAGTACATGAAATTACCATGGTATTTATAGGAAAAATGACCTCATTTCATCATAGGTAGAGATCCCTAAATTTAAAGTGCAAATTGATATTTCAATATCCCTTGAGATCATAGGTATTAAGATGGACTGGACCTCAATTCGTATACGAAGATACGATTCAGTTTAATTTAATTCCAAGTCCAAATGATATATATGCTTTACGTGAATCTGTAAAAAAAAAAAAAAAAAAAAAAGAACTATCCAAGATAGAGCTATTGATCCATTATTGAATCTTCCCATTTTTCATTAAAAAAAAAAAAAATCCATAAAGTTGTGTGTGTTCATCAATACATTCGCCTAGTCTCTCATGCATGCATTTTTATTTTCAAGTTATATTAATTTTTTTTTCTTGATTAATATCTTACAGCCATCATTTTCTTCGAAACTACTATGTAGATGTAACAAAACAGCCTAAATCCATCTTTAATATCTTTGGCCTTTTGATTCTTCCTTGTTATATAAAATTGCTTATCTAATAATACGTGCAGTTTCTTTCATCAAAAGGATTGTAGACTCGAAGTTGAGGCACGAATTTGGAAATCTAGCTCTTGTCAACAAGATATTTAGTATGGATATTCCCACCATACTGGAGTTTTTATTGACTTCAAACATTGTCATTGACGCCGCATCTCGTGGAATCTCCGACTTTGTCCAATTATGTTTGACGTTTTTCCCGGAGTTGATGTGGGAAAAAAATTTCACAAAAGAACTGATCAAAGAAGTTGTGAAGGGACGGCATGTCGAGTTGTTTAGACGACTGAGCGCACACAACACAACTCCATATTTGACTGATGATGAGTTGACAAGACGTAGCCTGATGGAGGCAGTAGTAGAATGGTCACCAAGATGTGTATCGGCAGATGTTTCTGGAGCAGCTTTTCTTATACAGAGGGAACTTCAGTGGCTTAAGGTTGGTTGACCTTATTCGCCTACCACAATTTCGTGCTTTTTAATTTACATCTATAATGATAGGTGTCCTTAACTTTTGTGAAGGTAGTGGAAGATATGAGCGATCCTTCTTTAAAACGTCTGAAGTTTAAGGTCAGTTCACCTTATTTGTTAGCCACCCTTTTGTGAGTTTTAATACACTTACATTAATAGGCGCCCTTTATTTTTGTGAAGGTATCTAAATAGGGAGATGGGAGCGATCCTTCTTTTAAAAGTCTAAAATTGGAAGAAATAGAAGAAATTAGAGGGAAAACATATTGGGAAGTTTTTATAGAACAACGTCAAGATTTGCTCAAAGAGGCTGGACAATGGAGGAAGGATACATCATCATCTTGTAGTCTTGTCTCGACTCTCATCATTGCGGTAGCATTTGCTGCTGCTTTTACGGCACCTAGAGGCAACAATGACACGGGGATCCCGATCTTTCTAGAGAAGAGCTCGTTATTGTATTTGCAATTGCAGACGCTCTTGCTCTCTTCTCCTCTGTCACCGCCACCTTGATGTTCTTGGCTATCCTAACTTCACGCTATGCCATTGAAGATTTCGTCCACTCGCTGCCGAGAAAATGATACTAGGCCTCACTTTTCTCGTCCTCTCTTTGGCCTTTATGATGGTAGCGTTTGGTTCTGCTCTTACAATCGTCTTAAACCAACGATTAGAGCTGATCTACATCCCAATTACTTTGTTGGCTACCATTCCTATCATATTGTTTGCAGTCCTACAGCTTCCCTTGTACGTTGAAATGGTCGAATCCACTGGCTGGCCTCCCCTCTACCATCCCGTTAAGATATGGAAATAATCTCTACAATTGTTAGACAAAGACATCACTAATGTCATCTTTGTTAGCACTTCTTACTGTGTTTGATGCGAATGTCATGCTACACTCATTTTAAAGACTTGAAGTGTAACATCAATAATACTTGTACTAAAGTTTAACATATGCTGTCAAGCGCACACCTTGCCACAATGTGTTATGGGATTGTTTCCCCCCAAACTATGAGCAATTACTTCATTGCTCATTCTTGTACAAGGTGAACCCAATTTCCAAAGAATCAGCAACATGATCGTCAAATACTGAACGGGGTTCATCCAATCAAGTAAAAGCAAAGAACCAGACAAATTCTCTATAATGGCCACCCAACTAGTGGCCCAACACAAGTAACTTCCGATGTAGCAAGCGGAGAAAACAACAATTTCAGTTCAATGGAGGCTCAGCCTTCAAAACCAGTCGTACCACTGCCCATACTTGCGCCTCATCCTCTCATCCAAGTCTTTGGCTTTGACCTCTACGAACCTAGCCGCGTTGGCCATCGATTCCTGGCACTTTCGCTATCCTTATGCTCCGGTTCGTCTCAATCGCGTTCTTTTTTGCACCCAATCCTTCGTACTCCCTCACCCAGCAACGGTGCACGGTGCATGTCCGCACCAACACCACCAACTCCAGAAGCACATAGCCATCAAAAGCCAGCACTCCAGTCTCACCAGGACTCTACCCTCTTTCAGGTCTCTCTGTGATCTCATAAGCGAAAGGCTTGACGTTTACGCCAGGGCGCTAAGCACCTGGCTGAACATCGAAGTAAGGAGGATCAAGACGAGGGTCCTGAAGCAGAAAAGAGTGAGCTAGGAATATGAGACGGGTGGACGGTATTATGAGGAACACAAGGCCGAGCGAAGTTGGGTTACTTGCTAGACCTAGGCGAGGGGCCACGTGCCTCGCTTCGGCTGGTGAGGGGATGGTGGCCCTTGCCAGAGCCAAGGAGGGGCGTGGCGGCCCTCGCCCAGTGCTGGCAGCCCTTGCCAGCCCTCAGAAAAAAAAAAAAAAAAAAAAGCGAGTAAAGAACCAAAAAGAAAATCAAAAACTAAAAAAAAAAAAAAAGTTTAAAAGATCATTAAAATATTATTAAAACTGCCTACGTAAATGCGATCATGCTACATAAGACAGTCGGCATCCACATAAATAATTTTTAATCAAAATTGACGGGATTGACTCAATAAGTACTAATGCAAAAAAATTTATAGCAAAATTGATCCAATTAAAACGTGCCAATCCAATGCAATAGATTTGCTATTTTTTGATACTTTTTTCCACCGTGGAGCACTATAAGATAGACCCAAAGTGTCGAGAAACACGAATCATGAAAAGTCATGAATTCGTACATAAAAATTTATGCAAATATATTCTTAATTGTTCCGCTTAAGCTCAAGTACGGTGAACCAGGAAACAGAAATTTAAATGACAGATGAATTAAAATCACAGTCAGAGCCTAGGAAAAAAGAAAAAAAAAAAAAAAAACAATTTCAGTTTAATGGAAGCTCGGGTGGCGAAATCAGTGTTAAACCACTGCCCATGCCTCGTCCTCTCATCCAACTCTTTGGCTTTGACCTCCACGATCTTAGCTGTGTTTGCCATATATTCCTCCTGCACTTTCGCGATCCTCATGCTCCGCTTCTTCTCCACCGCGTCCCTTTTTGCGCCCAACCCTTCGCGCTCCCTCACCCAGCAATTGTGCACGATGCACGTCAACACCAACACCACTAACTCCAGCAGCACATAGCCATCAAAACCCCGCACTCCAGCCTCACCAGGACTTTAGCCTCTTTCGAGTCTCTGCGATCTCAGCAGCGAAAGTCTTGACTTTTCTTTGGTGAACAGCACCCGGATGCTGAACACCTGGCTGGCAGCAAAGCGAGGAGGATCAAGAAGTGGGTCATGAAGCAAAAGCGGTGAGCTGGGAATAGAAGCCCACGAAAGAGGAGATGAATAAAATGGACAATATTATGGGGAAAGCGAGGCCGAGCAAAGTTGGGGGTAATTTGAGGAGGACTAGGGAAGCAAGAGACGCTGCAGAGAGCATGCAAAGAATCAAGTGTAAGCAAGAGAGCAGGAGATACAGGAATGAATAAGAACTTCTCAACTTTACGGCAGACATTTTCTTTTTGATATGGGAGGCCTGAATGGGAGTTTGTGTTGAACGTAAAAGATAGGCAAAGTTTCGAGTCCAACGATTAGCACACAGGTTGCAGAGGGCACCCCCTTTGCATTTACCACTCGCCTTGGGTAGTGCAATGGGTGGGCAACGCTATTTCGCGCTATCCTGAAGTGTTTCAAAAGCCAAAAGGCACACGATTGTTAGTGAGGGTTCCTTACCAAAATGACATGTGAATTGTAGCGAGAAAGGGAGAGAGATTGAAACAATGAGATAGAACATAATACTGCTAACTACTTAAAAATATATGTTAAAAGTACCATTCATAAAGATGCATATAGTCAAGAAAATGTTTTGAGCTCCATTTTCTGGTTCACTTGGGTAGGTAGTTTCAACTTTCTAAGAGCGCATTGTAAAGTAGATTAATTAAACAGGGCCAAAGCAACAGGCGCTCTATGATTCACCTCTGGTAGTACATCACTAGGGATTTTTGCTAGCATGTCTAGGGCATCTCCCTACTCTAGCAAATGCCACACACATGAACAAAAACCAAAAGGGAAAAAGTTCCATAGAGAGCATATATCACTGGGCAGTAATTTTGAAAACAGAGAAGTGATTGCTCAATTACATGATCAAAGTCGTGTATGAAATGCACATGGATATTGCTTGATAGGACGTCACGAAAAATGCCTTATCATCGTTTCAAACTACTGCCTTGACATGAAATTAATCCCATTAATGATGACGGGATCTTTTCTACAAATATCTCGTAGATGACTGAATATTCAGTAAATGTAAAGAAAGGAATGGAAGTGAAAAATGAAGAGTAAAAACAACTGATGAAACAGATTGCACATATTTTACCACTCCACTACTTCCCTCACGTACAACAACATTGTCCGACAAAATTGACAATATTCAAAGGCTCCAATACTCATTCTTCACTGTACCACTGAACCTCGTCATCCCTTCCCATATTCCCGCTTCTCCAGCTGAAAATGAAATTCAGGCAAACAATTGATGCTGCAATTAAATATCAACATATGCTAAGAAAAAATGATAAATAAGCAATTTCTGAGGCCAACATGAACACTCAAAAGCAAAACGATCTTTCACTCAGCCATGTTCAAAATTTTCATGTCAAAGCATCATCCTGTGCACATTAGATGCTAGTAGTTGTCATCTCAATGCAGTTCAAAGGAGCCAACCAATTAACATACCATCTCTTCACCAATATCCTCTAAACAGTATCTGGATAGCTTAAAATGGCTTCCACTCTATCTAGCGACGCTTGCAACTGCCCAGAGTTCATGTTGAATAGTGGCTCATCAGTACCAAGACCCCTGTTACATGAAACACACAACTTAAACCCCAGAAAAAATTAATAAAACAGAGTGACATAAATCATGGAAGCACATGACCCACACCTGTAAGTTCACTGTATGTTATAAACATCATGCTTCGTAATAGAAAAATTTTAATTCGTGACACCAAATAGTTGATACAATTAGAACTTGTTTTGATATATAGCTCATCTAGTTTCTTCCAAGAGCAAAATATATTGTAGTTGAGAAGGAAGAAACTTACCTGTGATTTCTGGAAGAACGTAATCAGCCCTCCACCCAAATTGAAAATCTACACCTGGACAAAGTCCAAGAGTGGTCTTATTTCTAATTTGAGATACACCGTCTCCACCCAAACATGTGGTGAGCTTCCATTTCCAACTAATTGCATTTAACTGAAAATTGTGGCCTACGCCAACCTGTAATTTTCAAAGCACACCAAGCTGACTCCCCGAAAGCTTTACCAATTACCGCTCAATACCCACAGAAGTTAACAGACTTATTGATGATTGAGATTATTCGGCCACGCCAGCACAAAACAGAGGTGAAATCAAAGAAGCCTTAAACCTGGAGATTTAAGAATTTTGTGACAGGAATCTTTTTCGAGAGAATGCGCACGTCTTGATGTACGGGTTCATAGACAAACTTCCACAGACGGTCTGGGGAGAGAGGCTTGAACACAAGCTTCGTTTGAAAATCATTCCTTTGAGCATTGTAAAACTGTATCAAAATATCAAATCAAGATGTCATAATGAGGCTATATTCCATAACTACATTAACTGAACAAGCAGAGTTACACCAGGCCTTAAAGGCCCCAACAAAATTTTTGCTTGATGGCCAATTGTTGGAGCACCATAAGACAGACCCAAAGTTTTGAGGACCATGAATATACAAACATTAAACACAAATATATTCTTAATTGTTCCACTTAAGCTGAAGTATGGTGAAGGAGGACACAAAATCAAAATATCTGATGAATTAAAATTGCAGTCGGAGCTTATAGAAGAACAAAAGAGACAACAAGAAAGAGAAAGTCTATGTTCATCTACTTCATTATGCGACTATTACTGACAGAAGCTCTATTAGGTCAATATAGACGAAACAGCGAACACAAAGCCAAGCCAAGTGATGAATTTACGGAAATTATAGTGATTAGCATATGTCGATGGAATCTATGTGAATAACTGTAAGGCTGTAACATCCTGCATGCCAGATCTTATACAAGTCTGATCAACATGCTCAGCCAAGTGAGGTTCAACCTCATGGAAATCACTGAAAAAGAAAAAAAACATAAAAGTGCTCCCGTTAATCTACTTAACTTCTAAAATCTTCACTAATCAAACATCAGTGAAAACTGTAACAAAACCTCTTTTATCTCCCATGAGAGCATGGATTGATATCTGAATAGTTCAACACTCTCCGGATTCTCCCTCACATGTATACTTTTATATTGACTTAACACAGAGCCCTAAAATGGACTTCAATGCATGGAAGCAAACGAGAGGGCCTCAAGTATGTATAGCTCATGAAGTTGCCTATGGCAACTTGCCAAGTCCATTTTTCATGTCAATCTATCTGCAAACTTAAACTAGACAGAAGCATCACTAAAATTCCTTTTAACATTTTAAATTCTCTCCCACATGCATGTAAGAAGAAGAGTCAGTAATTGAGGAACCAGGGCGGCAATCTCTGACATTAATTAAACAGCGAAGTTGTGCCATCCGCACACTGAAATATCCGGCACTTGTCTTCAGGACCAAAGAACAGAGTATGCTGTATCAAATTAGACAGGAACCACATCCAATATGCATACCCAATCCAGGTCAGCAACATGAAAATTAAAATAAGAACGAACAAGTTATTAACATTAAAATTGACCCAAGCTTCAGATACCCTATGCAGATGACCTCAAAACGAAACATTTCATTCATTCCTTTCAAGCCTTTGCCGAAAATGGTTTGGTTCATCTTTCCACAGCTCTCTCAACAAAATTAAGCCACTAGATCATCCTTTTTCATTCACCCAGGCCAATCATATCCGCTAGAGACCAAACTTCAAATACGTGGCAACACAAAGGCAAGCAAAATTTATGCACATCAGAAGAAACACCTCCAGATTAACACCGACTCGGATTCCCTGAATTTCTTTCCGAAACTTGAGGAACAACTCGGAGGGCATCAAATTGATGTTGTACCGTTCGTCCCACGAGGTGGGTTCTTCGCCGGCTGGACTCGTCTCCATGTTCAAGCTCCCAACACTGCAAAAAATCAATAAAGAACAGTTCTTTTCCACCATACAAAAATCGCCAACGCGTTTCACTCAAGACCCAACTCTCAAAATCGAGAATTCGACACTCATCGCTAATCCGACACATCTTCGGAGATAACACAGTCCATGTGGAGTTGGTTTCTGGGTGCCTTGACATGAACTGAGCTGCTCTGCATCTGTCAAATTAACCTCACAATTCGCATCAAAACAAGCGATAAGAGTGTAAAGCATACCTTCGAAACTAGGAGAACAGGACTCTGTTGGCGCCTATAGAACTGTGGTTGAATGGCGAAGTAAAAAATGGGGATGAAGTTCGCGGCTATGACAGTCAAAAATGATGGCGGTACCCGGGCTATTTGGGGTTCGCATCGTTTGGATTACGAGTACGAACGAGTTTTGCCGAAAGAGGGAAAATTGTTTACTCGGCCAAAAAAATGTTGATTTTACTGTCTATGCACTGAGTAATTATAGTTTCTCAGTTGGGCCAGATTAATTATGAATATGTCAATGAAAGCTATTAGCATTTCGAAAAAGGATTAATATCACTAAAAGTTACAAATTGATAATGTGCGCGCACCCCGGCCGAGCTTCCCGGCCGGGCCTCTTCATTGGTTGTACCTTGCCGAGAATGGTTACCCGGGATCGGCATCGCAACCATCCAGGGTCCCCCACCTTCCTTTGGAAGGTGTGTGCGGCGGGACCCAGCGGGCCAGTATATTTATTGAGGCCCGGATCCCGGCCTCTATCCGAACTTTCCCGGTGGTCAAAGCCTTTAAGGTCTTGCTTAACCTAATTCATGATATATTTACTCGAAATTAGATTTCTATCCAAATTAATATTCGTCTTATGAAAAATCTTAAACTGGTATTTTTGATCTAAATTTACTCTCCACATCATATTCCAAATTGCTAACGAAGGATTGATGTGGGGTAAATGTGTTATGAGTAATCAATTTTGGATCTTTTTTGTCAAATGAAAACTAGTTTTAGTAAATGGGTCATGAGAGACCAATTTGGATTAATTTTGGGGTGCAAATGTATAAGACAATCACGCCACGCCTCTAGAGTTCCTTTTAACGATTCTTACAATTGAGTTTGTTGCGATTGTGAAAGTTCACACTTACGAAGTAATAAATGAAAGTTATAAACATTATAACTCTTACATTTGCAAGATCCAGAAATGCGATTTAGATGCTGGCAAGTAACGGATCAAAGTAACCAGAAATGCAGTTCTAGGTAGAATGAGATATGAAAGATATAGAAATAAGAGAGATGCGAAGATCTGTTTACATAATATCAAGAAGCACGATGGCATCAAAATATCAAAAAAGACACATTCAAATAGGATGAGATATGAGATATGGAAGGTGGCGAAGAGCGAAAAACTTTATTTACACAATGCAAGAAGGGCGGTGGTGATCAGGTTAACAAAAAAGAAACAAAAATTTCTATCTGCAAACATACAATCTACCATCTTAAAGATGCAGAGTACTAATTCGCTACTTGGTGTTTCACAATCTCCTTACATTATTGAACCTCCAGGATAAGCTCCATTTGGCGAATCCACCTATTCTCTTGTCCTTGTCTTCATGCTGAATTGCCAATGCAGACACATTAGGCATCGGAGCTGCCATGGCTTGTAGGTCAGCAATGTAGACATTGTGTTAAAAATTATTCGTGTCACTACAATTTGTACTTGGTAATGCACTCTGAGTGGAGTTAACTGGTCTTTTCGGTATCTCACTCTTGCCACTGTTTCTGAAAGCATAGCCATGATTCTTGAAGCTGGAATTACTGTGAGCTAGTGAGATCTTCCATTTCCTGTTGTAGGGATTAGCAGGTTTTGCAAGGTCTTTAATGGAGGAAGAGGCCAAGGCCCCTGCAAGGCTCGTGAAGAACTTTGCCTAACCACTATAATAGTTCGATATGCCTTTCCTAAGAAATCACAGAAAGAAAGGACAGGGCTTCAAAAACCATCATTTGACCATAAATCTGACTACTTGGAGGTCACAATCAAAAGTTCTTAAAGCATTGCTTTAGATGGAACATATACAGAGATCAAAATAGATAGTCATCAAGCATTATAGAATCCGAACCTTGGAGCAAATCCGGCACCAGCAGATGCAGATCACCTTTACTTTTATACCATACACTCACATCAGGGGTTTTCCTATGCTGCATAATGGATGTTTCGCTTCTGAGTACTGCAATTTCTAACAGCTTCTTTTTTCCTTTACTGACAATGATTGAACACCGTGATGCTGTGTTTCTTCGAGATATCTTTACAACTAAATTTCGGATTTTGGACCAGACCTTGGAATTTATATTTGGTAGCTAGACAAAAAGTGGCTGCCTATGTTAAAAGGAAAAAGAGAAGACAAAACTGGCTCTCACCATCCTAACAAGCTAAACTTAATGATGTTACGCATGGACATCCAAATATTGTGCATTCCACCACCCAAAACATTTAGAGCTGCTTCTAGCAACAGGAAAAAATACATAAAAAGTTCCCACCGTTATCCAATTTCTCGTTGGGATGAGCATTAGGCTAGTCCGGGAGGTGTAGCCCTAGAATGGTAACTAATCGACTGAAATTAAATAAATTAACCAGTTCACACATTCATTGGGGATTGTCTTCTTATGTACACGCTTTATCAACCACGAGAGTCCAACACTAATCTTTACGAAATCACTGCCTTTCCATTGAGGATGATTTTCACAAACTTGGCCTTCAACTTCAACATTTGGACTTCAACAGTTTTCTTTCACCCCTTTTTTGTCTTTTATTTTTCTTTCCTTTTCTTTTCTTTCATTCTTTTTGCAATCTTTTTTCTTTTTCAATATATTTCTCGCAGTGCCCCAGTCGACTAGCTAAACTTTGGCCTTTATGATGCCATCGGCTCTTGGACGATTGAGCACTTTCGAACTCTCGGGGTCTTCATCTTTCATTAGCGCTCTGGACAATGCTATCTCAATGTGGTAACTCGTCTGCTTTGCCCCCACTGCGGGGATGATCACTAACCGAGCTTTCAGAAATGAATTTAGAGACTCAACTGGGCTATGCAAGATGTAAAAGTGTGTATGGTAAAGAAATGAATTCTCTTTATCACTTAAATGCACTTAAATTCACATTTGAGTTCATCTACATTAAAGACCCCGAAGATTGATACAAGTGAAGACAAGAAAGTTCTATCCATTCTTCCACCTTGTAGTAGCACACTACCTCCAATTTGCCCCAATGTGGGCTAAGTTCTTGATAGGGCTATTTTGAAAGAATTCCTTCTAACATTCTAGCTTAAAGGGGTTGAACAATGAATAACTATATTGTTTAAGGGAGAGAAATGAAATGCCCTTCGTCATTTCAATCTATGTACATTTTGTGAGAAAATTCTTTACCTTGAGAACATGAAACTTTTCAACTCACATTTCAATGTATAAAGGACTGTGTATAAGATATGGCTTGTCTTTCATCATTCGACACATCATTTATTTAGTCATCTAACTAGACAAGCCTTAGATGAAATTGGTGATGAACGGGCCAAATTGTTGTGAAAAAAATTCTCTCTTTGAAGAGTTTACAAGCATAATAAGGACATTGCAATATGAGCACAATCAAGCATAGGAGGACTTGGACACTATTCTTGCAAAAGACAAAGCGTTAGCTCTTATGACCAGAACCATTAGGGGGCTCATAGAGGTTCCTGGACACCGGGACCCTTGGAATGCCAAAAGTTGATATAAATGGACACTTAAGTGTCAAAAATTACGAAAGTGATATTTAAGTACCAAAATCGGAGTAAAATGGATCACTTAAGTACCAATCCGACCAAAATGCCGACGTGGCGATTTTCCGACAAAGCAAATGCAAAACAATGTCATTTTGGTGCTAATGTGGTAAAAAATAATATAAAAATTAATTTAATTAAAATTGTTTAATTCATTTAAAAATTAAAATTTTTAATATTAAAAATTTTTAAAAAAACTTTAAAAAATTTAAAAAAAGGGGGAGGCGGTTGAGAGTCGAGCGAGGGCCGTTGACCCTCGGCGGATCTAGGCGAGGCCGCCGCCCTCGCCGGATCCGGGCGGGCCCTCGCCGCCAATCGGCCGGGGTTGTCGGCCCCTAGCCAAGGCTCGGCAACCTCGGCCGACCCTCCCCCTCCGTCGGGGCGGGGAGGTGGCGGCGACGGAGGGCCGAGCCCTCAACCGCCTCCCCCTTTTTTATAATTTTTATAATTTTTTAATATTTGTATTTGAATTTTTAAATGTTTTAAATAAATTAATTTTAAATTTAAATTAATTAATTTTTATATTTTTTTTTTTACCAAAACGTTAGCACCAAAATGACGTTATTTTTGCATTATTTGACCATGTCAGTTGGCAAAACGACGCTGTTTTGTACTTACTTCGCCCGGAAATTGTGCACGTTAGCATTTTGGTCGGATTTTGATTAGAGTGACACTTAAGTAATTTATTTTTCTCCGATTTTGGCAAGTGTCACTTTCATAACTTTTGACACTTCCCTTTGTGCCAATTTTTGGCACTTGAAGCGTACTTTTGCCAAGGCTCCTGCATTGAACATAAATTCAAGTTAGTTCTCTGCTCCAGCAAGATTCGTGAAATTCTGATCATCCATGGCTTTCCGCTTGTCACCTGCAAATGAAAACAGGGTCATTAATCAAGCTATGTTCGTGCATGATATGCACCATTTTCTCTGAAAACTGGGTGATCTTTTTATCTCAGTTCCTTCATGTCTCCTCGCTTGCTTGTGGCTTGCCCCTATTTGAAGGGAAATGGCACACGAGATATTATGCCATACAAGAGCAAATCCAAGCTAAGACCAAGGAAAATTTGGTCTTCCATTTCGGCTGAAACCAGGGCATTATCTTAATTACTCAGTCTGCCATCGCTATTGAAATCCGACGTCCCCCTCAGTCATCTGAGAAAATGTCATTTTCAAGTTGTGTTAGGTTTAGAAACGAGAGCACACCCCTTTTAACGAGGTCGGATGCTTCTCTTCTGTTTTGGTTCCTTTGCATCGCCCAATCCGCAAAAATCTTGTCTTCTTTTTGGGACTTGTTTGAAAGGAGAGAATGGTGTCAAACATGAAATCAGGAAGTGTTAAAATTAGGAACGCTCTCTTTTGCTTTTCGAGGTGGGCATGGTCATTTCTCCACGATTGTCACCTTATACTGCCACCTACAAATATGATGTAAATTAATTCATGAATAAGTTGATATAATTTGGGACAGACGCTCTCTTTTCTTTGAGGAAGGCTTCATTTTCATTTAGGTCGCTCTTCCTTTTATCCATTCAGGATTTGCCCCAACCTTAATTTCGCCTGCTTTTGTGAGTTCTGTTAAAGAAAATAGAAAAGAGACGGCTTACTCACATAACAACTCGAGCTTAAATTGGAACAAGTACCACCTTTTCGGTGAGGACTTATTTGGCGCTAATTTGATCCTCCTTGGAGTAATGTTGGTTTATTAACTTGCCTTAAACATAACAACATGCGTTAGGCTCTAAAGTAATCATTAGAATAGATACCACATTTTCTTGGAGTATCAAGATGGTTTTGACCACAATTCTTGGAGGATCAAGATGATTTTGCCCCACATTGACCTTTTCTACCTTTGTAGATTCCGTTGAATGAAACCAAAAAAAAAAAAAAAACAGAGTTCCTTTTCAAAGCGAATCGGGCTTAAATTGGAACTAATACCACCATTTCCTCAAGGACACTTTTGAAGGCACTTTAGTCTCTGCCATGCAATTGGGTTTCTATCACCGCTTGGTTGCCCCCAACATACCAACTTTTGCATCCTCTTCATTACGTACAGAGGTAATAGTGCATTTTTCAATTCCTCCGCTCAATGTTGGAGTTGTGTGGTCTTGTCGTCATCCTTCACTTTGAGCATCTTTTCTTGGTCATTTTTTAGTGTCATTTTCCTTGATAGTCTAAAACGAAAATGAGTGCAATGATAAAGAAAAGGGAAATGGGGTCTTGAGTGAGATTGTCTCTAGGAGTGAAAACGAAGCAATAGGCCTATTTTCAGAGCAAACGAGGATATGGTCTTTTGCTAGGATTTCATTGGAAGTATCTTTGAATTCCGTATTAATCAAAACAAATGCCCCTTATTTTGAAAATATTTGTACCTGATCAGGGAGAGTTTATAATTGTTCAATGACGGAACGATTGGAAGATACAATGTAATAAATACATAGAGGATAGAATACTTACAGTGATATCAGAGTTTAACGAGACACAAAGAAACCTATATATGTTATGAGACTAAAAATGTATGGCCCTAAATATGAAAACCTTAAATTATGAATGCACTCTGAACTCTAAACATGCGTAATTAATCACATCATTGATAACGTACTCCACCATAGCGAGATGATATTAGGTTAGATCTTAGTGTCTAAAGGTTCAAAAGCCGAATATGCATTTGTTGATGCACGTAAACAATTAAACCACAGCGGCCTAAGCATTCATCGACTCAAATAAAACATGTACTTAAATCAAGTCCTGGGACCGTCTATCTTTCATAGAAACAAACCTCATACTCACCCTGATTAGAGTTAGTTACGAGAAGTCAATCCGAAGTGAAGGCACGAGGACACTGCGAGCAAGAAGGACGTAGAAGCAGCAAATGGCAGCAGAAAGCAACAACGAACAACAACGAGCAGTAGCAACAGGGACGCAGCAGCAAGCAGCAAGCGTCAGCGATGAGCAACGGCGGAGCAGCAACAAATAGCGAAGAAAAACAGCAGCAAATAACAGCAACGCCAGCTTAGCTTGTCAGAGACGCTTCAACACGGCTTGGGTAGCGACTTAGGAGGGACAAGGCATGCTGATGGGGATAGTATTGCTGTGAATTTATGGATCACGGAAGAGGCACCAGGGCTTAATCAGAAACTGCAAAGGCCAACTTTTGGCATGCCGGACCTTGGGAGGAACACCTCCAAGAGCAAGCCGAAAGATGAGCAGACCATCACCGTTTTCGGTAAATTTTCTGCACTTTATTCTCTTGGTAATATCTACTGCGCCATGTCCAGTGTAGTAAGCAAAGGCGGTGCTCCGTGGTATGATGATGGTGAAGAACGTAAGGTGATGAAGATGAGGTCTAATGGTGATCATGAAAAATTTCCTCCATGTAGAGATGTCAATGCCTGCGGAGGCAGGGAGAAATTGACTTTGAAGACTTAGTTTTGATACTCTTCTCCTTCTTGATGTGAATCCCCCATTTCTCACGATTTTATTTTCCGCATGGACGATCTCTCATTTTTTAGGAGCTTAATCTGGACAAGAAGCAGAAACACAATTGGAATAGTTCAAATAGCAAAATGGAATAGTACACAATCAAATTAAAGAAAAATATGCTCGACTTAGCTTAGTGATTGTCGCCAATGTCCACGAAGGATGAACGCAGGACGTCAGGAGGACTTGGATGACTGCTGAGATCGCTGGAGTTGCTGCAGCAACAAGCAGCAAGAAAGACACAACCGGGCTGATGAGAGGCTCAGTATTTTGTTCTTTCTATTACGAGCTCGACCCTCACATTTTTAACGATCGCTTCTCTCCCACAACGTAGACTCATAGAGGAAAGCCATGATTATGATGATAAAGACCTCTCCCTATAGCTCTCTGAGAGATTGTCTATCGAACCTCTCTACGTTTTCTCACCATTTTTTCCCCTTGTGAGCTCCGCTCTCCTCCCCTTTGTTCTCGTCAGAAGGTGCCCTTTTATAGTGGCCTTGGACATCTCTCTTTCTTTGTAAAACCGTCAAATTTCCTTTTCTTCTCCCCTTGATTCACGACCTTGCACGATCCTGGCCAGCTCATTTGTGTATTCGAATTAGCCCCCTTTCTTTGATTTTATCCTTTTATTGATGTCCGTTTCACCAATCTTTCCTCTTAATCGCCACACTTTCCTTTATCTTATGAAAAAAATATCCCACGAATTCCTCCATTTAGCTCGCCAAAAATTACTGGAGAGAATATTTCTTTGACTGACTCATTTCCCTCCTAAATTAGTGTCAAAACATTGCATGAGAAAGAAATTCTCTTGCCCACTTCCCTTTTGTTCATATTTTCCTTTTATTCTTCACGATCTCCTACAATCTACTTCTTGAAGGCCATGATTTGCTTTCTGCCATTCTTTTAGGAAGCTGATTGGTGCTTCTTTCCATATAACCAAAGGAGTTCCACGTATCAAGATGAAAAATTTCCACGCTTTCCGATCTCTTCGTTAAGCTGTCTTGCCAATTTTGCTGAGGTTTCTCCCCTCGGGATCTATTTTTGGGCGGAAATATTGTACCAAATATATGGCTGATTGGCAGGACGAAAAGAACTTTTTCTTCCTAATATTTCGAAATTAATAATTAATAAATAAAAAAAATATTGCATCAATTGCTTTGAGTGGGCGTGAATCAACTAGAGAGAAGATCACACCGAAGATATCATCCTCTCGGGGAAAAGTGTTAAAAAGTCCTAAACCTTTTACATTTGTACCAATTTAGTCATAAACCTTTTATTTGGGCCAATTTAGTCCTAAACTCTTTCACTTGGTGTTAATTCAATCATTTCCAACTAATTTTAGTCAGATTTTGCTAACTGGACATCGGTCGGCTGACGTGGCACGATTGGTGCTAACGTGAACAACTTTTAATAATATTTTAATAATTTTTTATTTTATTTAATTTTTTCATTTTCATTTTCCTTTTCATTTTCATTTTCTTTGTCTTTTTTTCCCCTTTCTCCTCCCCTTCCTCTAGCTAGTCGCTAGACCTCTCAACCTTGCTGGCCCCGGTGAGCCTCACGGCCATTGGCGAGGCTCGAGCCCTCACCAAAGGCTGCGAGGGTTACTCCCCACGGGCGGCGAGGCTCGATCTCACTAGATCCGGCGAGGTCGAGCCTTGCCCAACCTCCGGCGAGGCTAGCTTGAGACCATGATTGGGCGAGGCTTGACCTTGCTAGCCTAGCGCGAGGCCACCCTCGTGGCCTGGGTGGCCTTGGGAGAGGCTTGACCTCGCTAGATCCGATGAGGTCGAGCTTGACCATGGCCGACGAGCAACCCTTGCAACCTCGAGCAAGTCTCAAGGAAGGACAAGGAGATGGCAAAAACAAAAAAGAAAAAGAAAAGAAAAGAAAAGAAAAAAAAAAAAAAAAATTTAAAATATTATTAAAAATTATCCACATCAACACCAAGCGTGCCACGTCACCTGGTCGGTGCCTAGTCAGCAAAATCTAGCAAAAATTAGTTGGAATGACTAAATTGGCACCAAATCAAAAGGTTTTTAATTAAATTGGCACTAATAAAAGGTTTAGGACTAAATTAACATAATTATAAAAGGTTTAGGACTTTTTAATACCTTTCCCCATCCTCTTGCCTCACTTCTTCGGACTTAATTTGTTTTCCCTCTAGAGATTTTTTCCTTTGACCAGCACAATGACCCACTTGACCGAATATCATGCAAATATGCTATGATGCAAAACGTTAATGCTAAATATAAAATACAAGTGCGATATTAATATTTTTGACATGCGGACCCCCGGAATACCATAATTTGGCGAAAGGGACACTTAAGTGCCATAATTTACGAAAGATATACTTAAGTGCCAAAATCTGAGTAAAATGGATCACTTGAGTAACAATCCAGGCAAAGTCCGGCCAAAACGCCAACATGGCATTTTTCCGGTGAAGCGAGCCCAAAATGACGTTGTTTTGCATGTTGACGTGGCCAAATAATGCAAAAACGGCGTCGTTTTGGGTTGACGTGGTAAAAAAAAAAATAATATAAAAATTAATTAAATTTAATTTTAAATTAAATTTAGTTAAAATATTAAAAAATAATAATTTTAAATTTAAAAAATTTTTAAAAAAAGGAAAGGGGGAGGTGGTTGAGGGATCAACCCTCGCCTGCCACGCCGCCGCCCCGCCGCCTGCCGAGAAGGGCCGGCGACGGTGGGGGGAGGGTTGGCCGGGGTCGCAGAGCCTCGGCCGGCGGCCGGCGATCTGGCCGGCCGGCGGCAAGGGCTCGCGAGCCCTCGCCAGATCCGGCGAGGGTCGGCGGCCCTTGGCCCCTGCGGGTGAGGGCCACGAGTCCTCGCCAGCGGCCACGATCCGGGAGGGTCGCGGCCCTTGCCCGGTCGAGCCAAAGGGGTCGCTCGCCGGGCGACCCCGGCCAAGCAGCGGCCCTCGCCGGATCTAGGCGAGGGCTGCGACCCTCACCTCGATCCGGGGTGAGGGCTCACAAGCCCTCGTTGCCGATCGGGCTGGGGTCGCCGACCCTTGGCCGGGGGCCGGCAACCTCGGCCGACCCTCCCCCACCATCACCGGCCCTTCTCGGAGGCGGCCGAGGGTGATCCTCGATTGCCTCCCCCATTTTATTTTTTATTTTTTATTTTTTTAATTTTAAAATTATTATTTTTTAATATTTTAAGTAAATTTAATTTTAAAATTATTATTTTTTAATATTTTAACTAAATTTAACTTAATTAATTTTTATATTATTTTTTTACTATGTCAGCCCAAAACAACACCGTTTTTGTATTATTTGGTCACGTTAGATGTAAACGGCGTCGTTTTGGGCTCGCTTCGCCTAAAAAAACACTTGAAGCATTCTTTTGCCTAATATTTTTGTCTAGGGGTTACGTTCAACGCTTAATTTTCTTATGCAATCAATTATTAACTAAATATGCTACCAAAATTTAGGTGTCAACACTTTTTCTTTCTTAGTAACAAAGAGGTTCCCATATATGCGAGTTTAGAAGACACATCTACTGATAAAACTTCCCAAGAAGGTTGCAGAGCAGTTGAAGGTCTGTCACGTTTATCGCGAAACGTTTTAAATTTTACTGCATACAAACATTGACATATAAATTCAAATATAATCTTTTCAAATTTTTTAAAAACTGAATAATATGTTAAATTATAATTGAGAAAGACCAAAGAAATACTCATTTTTCGAATGGTAAACGAATGTGCTCATAGAAAAAGGTATGCTGAGTGAATGAGAAATAAAAAGTCACTAAAAAATACCTAGTCCAAGATATGAAGTTAGAAGGTCGCATAAAACTTATTCATGATAAAATAGTCATGTCAAAGGAAAAACCCTTGATCTCCTTCAAGCTTAATGTTAAATTTGTTTTTGTTTAAAAGTTTACGTTCTAAGTTTACTATAATAAATTGCTTGGAACGAATGAACCTCTCACTTGTCATGTTTAGATGATATAAAGGATATAAAGTGTAAAGATTTTCGTTCCCGTGAGAATGAGTTTAAGAATGAGATCAGAAGGCATGATAGCTGATAAAGCTTCCCAATATGATTGTAGACGGAATGCAAGTATGTCGCTTTAAACTAATGATTTTCGTTCTTCATAAATTCCTGCATCTAAATTATACAAGAAAACTAATATTTTTAAAAGGTCATATTCCAAGTTTGAGCATATTTTGGTACTGAATGTTAAAAAAAATAAATTGTTTATGTATGTATAGATTCAAATTTGAGAATCTATAGGCAGAAATTTATAATTGATCAAATCATTCTATAAATAGATCTTTGGTAACAAGGTAAGGAAACATAATGCATGGTAATTGTTCAAATACTTTGAGGAAATACATTAAATATCGCATTGGCCCCACTCCAATCAACTATAACAAAGACCTATACCCTCAAATCAAAATGCCTCACTTCCAAATATTCCTAGGACGAAAGATGCCACGTCCATAAGTGGATTTACCCATTTTCCATAGCAGGGGCATCTGGAGTATTAAGAATAAGAGAAGAGGACCTAATGACAGCGAAGCAATGGTCATGTAAACCCACTCTGCTCTCTTTTGCTGCACGATAATGTAAGCTGCAACGAAGGCCACCAGCATGCAAGCCAAGGAGAGAAAGAGACAAGAAAGGCCCATGATGATCTTAGTAGGCAACGAGCGAAGAAAATCTTTCGCCTCGTACCGCGAAGTTAAGATCGCTAGAAATAGCAAGATGGCCAATACAGAGAACAACAAACCTAAACCATCCGAAATTTCGAAAACGATGAGAGCCTTCCTTACGAACAACGGTGGATCTCCAGCAATGCTGCTGATACTTTTAGGCACATTGTAAGAAGCAGCAAATAATATTGTGGCAATAAGAGTTGAGACGACCATACATGATTGAGCTGTGTTCCTCACCCACTCCCCTCCTTTCACAAGCAACTCTCGGTGCTCCTCCGTGAATATTCGCCAATATGATTTCCCCTCGTGTTTGAAGGTTCTCAAGTCAGGGAAAAGCCATTTTTCGACAGCCTGTTAATAAATGTCACAAACATGACTGACAATGAGTAAAAAAATAATTAAAATTTTGGAAAAATTCAAACAAGAGAGTCAAGGGAAGCCGTTTTATCAAACATGGTTCAGACTTCAGAGTATACCTTGTCTCGAATAAAGGTTAATCTCGAATAAGGGCCAAACTCACTAGCCAACCAAATCTTTGTCAGTCGGTTTGAACATGTGACTCACGTGCTTATTCTGATAGCAACATAAGGGGCTATTCGTTTGAAATATTCTGATTTAACCTAAACTGATGAAGCCCCAAATTGACGCTAGGAATCTTCTGGGGTTCGTCTAAAGAGAATTTCATAGAGTGGTGAGTTCCATTTATAATACCCTTAGGTGGATTTCTTAGGTGGTGAGCTCTTACCTTTGATGGTAACCTATATCCTAAGGTGAATTCTTTAGCTCGTATCTGACCTACCAAACGCCCTATGTCTTGAAACCCCTTGGTCGCACTTTTGTGACATCCTATAGGCAAGATTACTCCAGTATTAAAAATGTTGAGGTGTTACTCCCGTTTTTATATTCCTATCGCCCTTCTCAAATCTCGATTGTGAAGACTCGCGTTCAAACGGCCCAACTCGAGTTTCAAACTTTATATAATCTCCATTTAGTTTACTTGGATCACGTAACCTTGCAGCCCACCCGGTTCTCCTCTCTCTCTCTCTCTCTCTCTCTCTCTCTCTCTCTCTCAGAGTTTATTATCTTATATAAGGTCCAAAATTCTGTGTGTCGCTTCCTCACTTCTTCATCCAATATTCACTTTCTTCTCTATAAAGTGCTACTTTCTTCACTAATCTTTTCCCTACAAATCTTTGTTCAATATTCTTAATAGACCATCTCGTTCTTTCTAATATGCTCATTAAACATTTTGAGAGATGTGTTGCAGCCTTCCACGGGAGAAGGAAAAAGGAAAAAATTGTCCCAACTTTGACAAGGAGACTAGGGAATTGAAATGAAATTAAGGTAAACATATGGTAAAAGCTTCATGAATCATTTTTTTTTTTTTTTTTTAAGACAATGGTTTGAATGAGTGCAATCTTAGCTAATAGCTAAATCAACTAATGAGAAGTGTTCTAAATTAATAGCTATTCAAAAAGAAACAATGGCCACAACTAAACTTTGCTAACCTTTTGATTGAAAAAGAGAAGATTCATGTCATACTACTTTAATTAGATCATTGTTTATCTACATAATTGAATTATATCTGAACTAAACTATCATCTTGACAAAATATGATACAATGGAACTATCAAAGCCGTTGTTAAAATATAGCAAAACTGAATTATCCTTTTTTGGGGCTCCAAATTAAGATATGTGGGTTATACAAGAAATTATTTGCATAACAATCTCCCCATTGCGTCATGGTAGAAACCTATAGAATGAGTTGGTCAGTTTTAAGAAAGAGTCGCTTGGTTCAGATTGAGTGGTGAATTGTAGTTGTATCAGTAGAATTCATCTGTAATTTAATTCAGATGAGTCTCAATCTCTTTTTTGCATGTGAAATTTAAAAGTTACATGTACCGACAAGGTGTTGATTTAGATATCATGAGAGTTTATTCTTTTCCTTGTGGTTCTAAATTCGAATATTGTTGGAAATATATCAAGAGTAAAATCTTCTGCATCAGACAGAGGTGGGGCTGTGCACTCTTAAGATAGCCTAGAGAGGTGGATAAGTCGAGGCGTACAAAAATTGGTCTAGCCATTGCTCAACCGCTATAGAAGAAAGTTCTAGGTATATTCCTAAGACTATCCAAATAAAGGTGTAGCCATCATATTTTAGGAAATTTGTCAAGAATATATAATAACTATCATCAGTGTGGTTATTTTATATATATATATGAAAAGAAAGATACTTACTTTGAACCATTGGAGTTCTCTCTGCATTTCGAAAGCTGCTCCGGAGACATAAGTTAAAGCCTCCAAATTAGAGTCGTACTTTGCTGCTGCAAGCATCATTTTTACCGCTTCTTCCGGTGTAGGTGCTGGCACTAATGACAACTCATTTTTTGAGCTTCCATTCAAAAAGAGTGAGAGAATCCTTTCTTGGCGATTCTTCACAGCTAGTGTCATCAAACTGTCACCATTAGGTGAAATCCTAATAAGCTCCGGGAAAAACTGAATACATATCTTCACGAGTTCGCTGTTTCCCTTGACTGTAGCGTGAAACAACAGGTCCCTCTCTAGGAAAAACTCCGTGATCTCGGTAGTTTTCATATCAGAGATCGCGTGGCAAACTTTTTTTGCCAACTTAACTGCCGCCTTATGTCTCAGCTTTAATTCGTGGATCCTCTTGATTTCAGGAACTACAAAATGTTAAGAAAAAGAAAAAGAAAGTGAAAAACAAAGAGCCAGAAATTGGATTTTACCAAAAACCATATTAACAGTACAATCCTTTGCGTTGTTATTTACGCGCAGCGCAAGAGCAATTTTTTTTCCTCCATTCTATCTGTCTCTAATAAAATCAAAACTTCCACATGAGGCCACATAATGGTATGTCCCTTTGAATTTACTTGTTAAACCTAAATGACATTGTGAGTATAGTTAACTAGACTTTATTCTAAAGTTACTTTTTATATGATAATACGCAATGCCAGTTTACTTCTATTTTTGTTTTGTTCTTTGACAAAATAGAAGAATTGGGGACAAGGCTAAAATGAGTGCAACTGCTGGCGAAATGAGTTTATAAGTTTTGGGAGCTATAGGAATTGTTTTAGCGGTCGCCGGGTAATCAACCTCAGGTGGTCCACCTCCTCGAGCAATTTTAAAAGAGCACTCCATCGTATTGGTTTGATGCATTCAGGATTTCAATCGCAGAGTGTTTCAACAAACCTTGAATGCAGGAACATAGGAGGATGAACAAACTCTCTTGACATATAGCCAATGGCTTCTTAGTATAGGATATATAACTTGAAGTGGAATTCTGGGATGCACAGTTCTATTGACGCTTAAGAAATTTTCTCCCGTTGAAATTTTCGTCAATTCCTAGCCATCCCAACCTAATTGTTTTGATTTTTCCTACCCGCTTTCTTCCCCTATTCCAATTCTGCACGCCTTTCTAAGTTCCTAAATTAAAGTGGAAATTTACTATATTCAATGCATTTAAAGGATAGACGCGTGCCTGCATCAATTGCAACCTTATTTTATGGATAATGTAGCCAAAATAGTCAAAGATGCCAGTGGGTTGCCCCCGGTCCCATGCCCAATTCCTACACCCTCTCAACATATTATGTCTTTCGACGAAAAAATAAAAACATATTATTGTAATGAAGTAGTGTCGAAGAAAATAATATTTAGGCTTAAGCAATTCACCCACAAGGGAGGCAACACGAAGCCAACATAATTTCATTAATCAAGATTGAAGGGAAGTCCTAGGTCAACATAACTCTTTTTTATAATCTTCTGCTTAGATCAGTTAGCCCTAAGCAAGATGGATATAGGTTAACATCTAATCTTGCCTAATTTGCAATTTCAAGGATTCTTTATTTACCCTTTTCCAAATTGGGCAACTCTTTAATTAGAACTTGGTGAATACCTCAAATCTTTCAAAATATACAATATTGACATTGAAAATCATATGTAATTATGTTTGACTTTGAATAAGTTGTTAGAGAATTTTTAATAGGTCCAATGCCGGTACATGTTTACTGTTGGATGGTTGACATGCGCAAAGACTTAGTTATAAAACTAATTTCAAACACATGTATCACTCATCCAATGCGAAATGTGCAAACCTTTCTTTACACACTGTGGAACTGATAAATTTTGTTGAATTACATAAAAAAAATTAACTAGGAACATTTTTCTAGTTATAAAAGAGATAAATAAATAAATAAATAAATAACAAGCCATAGGCTTTTCATTGGAGAGTCGAAGACAAAGATAGAGGTGGTGTATTCATAAAATGGACTCTTACCTAAAATTTTGATGGCATTCCAAAATGACCTTGTAAGACATCGAAGCACTACAATCAAGTTGCGAGAGAACTGGATCGGTGTATATGAAATCTTTGTGTGTATGTAGAATGAAGATACTCTATCACATACTATAGCTAGTGGTGTCCTGACAATCTTAATGGTTGATAGTCCGAGATATCAAAACAAACATCCACATACACATGGATTAATAATTGGGATCGCAATTGACTTGCCACAGAGATGTGGATGAGGATAAATGACTTCAAGTTTTGTCCTCTCTAATTTCTTGCAACATGACAAGTAAGAGGAGACATGCTCTCATAACTTTGTTCCTCCTATTTTCTACTAACTACATATTTTCCAAGAAATTTCTCTCGAAATACTATTCTTTCTTTCAAGCCGAAGCTTGCTGGGTGGTCAAGAGGTCTGTGAAGGTTAAATCACACTAGTGTTATGCAAGTAGAGTAGTCAAGCCAGGGAGACCCAAAAAAAAAGGCAAGAAGAGCATTGTATAACTTAATTAATGGATAATGTAATTAGGGCTGTCAAATGAGTGGGTCAGGTCAAGTTTGGGTCCGACCCATATCGACCCATTTTCATGCAATGTTGATAACTCATACCCAACCCAGCCCATATTATCGAAATACGTTAATATTTTACTCAATTTCAGTTAATCCACCCCCACCCATTTAATTCACTTTAAGCTCTTCACATATATGCTACTTGAATAAAAATTTCACATCAAATTTAAAAAGTAAATTAAACAATAAAAATTAGTAAATAAAAAAAATGTGAAAATTTTTAACTAAACCTAAGAAAGCTTATTTTTGATGATTTTTTAAAAAAAAAAAAACTATTGCTAAAACAATTTAATGAATACAAATTTAATGGACAATTTTTATAATTTTATAATTTTTATAATCTAATTCTTAATTAATTTTATTTTTATTTTTAATTGTTTTTCTTTTTCTTCTTCTTTGGTCATTGTCGGCCATGACAATGGTGGCGATCGCCATAGGCGAGCTCGAGCTCACCCGACGCCACGAGCTTAAGGCTTGCTAGATCGGCAAGGCTCGAGCCTCACTAGTTGTCGGCAAGGCCTTCACCTTGCTAGATTAGCAAGCTCAAGGCTCGCTAGATCGGCGAGGCTTGAGCCTCACTAGTAGTTGGCGAGGTTCAAGCCTCGCTAGATGTCGGCAAGGCCTCAAGCTTGCCCAACGCCGACGAGCTCGAGTCTAGCCAGATTGGGGAAGCTCGAGCTTTGCTAGACGTCAACAAGGCCTCGACCTCACCAAATTGGTGAGATTGAGCTTGCTCGATGTTGACAAGCTTGAGTCTCGCCTAATTTAGTAATCTCAAGCCTCGCTTGATAGGTCGCCATCGTCGCCGTGTCGGCCACCGGCTAAGGAAGGAGGAAGAGGAAAGAAAAAAAAAATTAAAATAAAAAATAAAAATGAAATATAAAAAATAATTCTAATTTCGATTTAAAAGAAAAAAAAACATTTTTACAAAGTTAAAGGGGGAAAGAGAGAGCATGAGGCTTGGGTTGAAAATGGCTTTTAAGTCCAACTTATTTAAGACCCATTTAATTAGTCTCTTCAAAATGTAAGTGACCCATATATGATCCATTTCAAAATGTAAGTGACTAATATATGACCCATTTATGATTAAAATGAGTCATATATGGGTTTCAAACCTATTTTGACACCTCTAAATGTAATGAACAAAAAACTAGTATGGGAGGAGCTGCAAAACGAAGAAGAGATACGCAGGTTAAATCATATGTGGTTTCTAAGGGATAGCAAATCCATAACTTAGTTTGATTTTAGGCCATTATGCAAGTAAAACTAGGTCAAGGAACTTGAATATATATGAAAAAAAAAAAAAAAATCATTTTCAGTTTTATTTGCTAGTAGGGAGGGAAATAATCTAAGATATTGACTTAAATTAAAAATCATGGAAGGTCCTAAACTAGATAATGCCCAACTATAAAATGCACACCCACCTGGATTTCTTGGCTTTTGCGTATTCCTTAAATTTTCATTTGCTGGTCTATAGTTCAAGTCCACCCCAAAGCCTTCAGTTCAGATACAAAAGAGCGGGTGATGAGCCAGGTATGATCTTCTGAAGGATATCAATAAAGAAGGGATTCGAGTGAGGGAAGTGAGAAGAGCATTGTATAACTTACTGATTGGACAATGTGGCGAACCAAAAAATTGTGTGGAAGGAGCTGCCAAACGAAGAAGGGACACGCTGGTTAAATCATATTTGGTTTCCGAGGAATAGCTTATCCATAAAGTAGTTTAGATTTCAGGTCATTTTTAAGTAAAACTAGCCCAAGGAACCCGAATATATACAAAGAAACAATCATTTGCGGTTTTATTTGCTGGTAGGGAGGGAATCAATCTAAGATATTGACTTAAGTTCAAAATCATGGAAGGTCCTAAACTAGATAATCCCCAAGTGTAAAATGCACACCCACCTGGATTTCTTGGCCTTTGCATATTTCTTAAATTTTCATCTTCCTGTCCATAGTTCAAGTCCACCGGAATACCTTCAGTTCAGATACAAAAGAGTAGGTGATGAGCCAGGTATGATCTTCTTGAAGGATATCGATAATGAAGGGATGCGAATGAGGAAAGTACGGACATTTCGATATCAATCTTTTCCAAACACTGAGCTTGGTCACGCTGAGAAAGTGAGGATGCATTCTTGCCAGCACGCCCAGTATAGATAAATTTCTTCTTTTCATGGTAAGTAAACGAGGATGTCGATCAACTAGAAAAAGGGTGATATCTATCCAAATTAACCACCAAAGTTGATCAGGAAAATAAGCTAAGTCTAGAATGAAGGAAAAAACAGATGGAATTAAGGTAGGGAGCGATATATTATCACCATGATGACCAGCGTAGGTGAGATCTAAAATGGGATTAATCGCCGAGGGACTGCTGAAGGGATAACTTGGCTCTTCGTCTGTTGTTGTTCTTGCCAGGAACCAGGCAATCTCCTTATGCGTAGAAGCTTCCTGAGTAGATATTCTCAAAGGAACACGTCCTTTATAATCTGGAAGTTGCGTCAACCTAGGATACCTTTGAACTAATGCCTTCACCATTTTTATCCTTCCACAATGGACAGCATTGTGGAGGGCAGTGTGGCCATCAGAATCAACCATTAGAAGATCTTCCGGATTCAAGCATTGAAGCAGTCGCTCAACAAATTGGTCTTGTGCACTCAAAGTGGCTATGTGAAGCACTGTTTCGAATCTGCTTGTTATTCTGGCCCTCACCGAAGCAGGTTCTTGGTTGAAAAATTTGCTAGCATATTCCCAGTCACCCTTGAATACGGCTGCCAACAATCGTCGGTAATGGGGTCCATCCGCCATCTCTTCCATATTTCCTGCATTGGATACAAATTTTTCAGGCCCATTTTGTTAATACTTTTTCCTTGTAGACATAGAGAAGTGCCCCAGATAAGAACATTTCATCAAGATCCGCCCCAAATATTAATTTCACAATGAAATAACACTTCGATTTGCTCATCGCTTCCACGAACATCTTCAATATATGCAGGAGAAAGAGTGAGCACAAAGTCCTTCTCACACTGAATTTTTTCTCTTTTTCCTAGTCAAGGTCAGGGTTACGTTTGCTCAATGATAAAGCAAAGAAAAAGAACCCGAGAAAATGCAAGATCCAGCATTCTTTAACACCACATCGCCAATACCATATTTTATCTAGACTCAAACATGAACATGTACCTGGTGTATGAAGATATGGATGCGCTGCCATTGGGTTGCTGTTCTGGTTGCCGTCTTTCAACAACAAAGTAAACAGAGCATGCAAAAGAGATTTTTTACTTTCCTAGAAAGTTAATGCTGTGATGTCAATCGCCGTAAATTGCAGGGCCTCTTATAACTAAGCTCGGGTTGACCATTTCCAGAATAATTTGGTCGTTTTTGCATTAGTTTATTTACTGATATATAGAAATAATGTGGTGTGTATGTTGCTTACTGATGATGTATATGGAATAGCCCGGACCATGAGTTTGGTGAGTACAAGTAGTGTCATTTGACATCAATACTCGTGCTTTTCCCGAGAAGTAAATTTCGCACAACTCTCTTTTTTTGGGCTTTCTCGGAGACTTTGCTGGTGAATGGGCTAGTCAAACCAAACAGTCGGGTCTAATTTGGATTGGTCATAAAGAGAAAATATTAGGTGATTCCAGATCACTAAGTCAGCATGGTCGCCGATCGCTCATCAAGCGCTTCGACCCGACGTTGGGGGACTCAAAGATGTCTGAAGTCAAGGATGCTGCCAAAGTTCCTCCCGCAAAATGACGCGACATTCTTGCGTCTTCTCCAAAGTTCCTATGACGTCATTGCTTACATCCTTAAAAGAAAGTCTGGGTCGGATCTTGACATGGATTATGACACTTGCTAGGTGTCTCAGCACGAAAAGATGGAAGAGATAGGAGACAAGGCATCTGCACGGAAGGGGCACGAGAGTGACCGAAAACCTTTCGACTAGCCCAACAATGGCACCCCAGTACTATTTATGAACTTCAAGGTTTGTTTCTCGGTGAGAGAGAGAGAGAGTCGGTTCATTTTCAGTCCACCAAATTCGGACATCAAAATTGAGATATTGGATATGTGGCCTTGGCATTATCCCGAGAAGATTTTTTTTGTTTTGTCAAAAATTAAACTGGATGTGTAATGAAAAAAATTAGTTTACACACTTTCCTTTGTTTATACCCTGCTTCAATTTTTACCAGGTATCAAAGGAAGGCTCACATGTCTCATGGTCATGCTAATGATGAATTTTTTGGTCCATTCGAAGTGAGAACGCAACTATCACCGGACATTTTAAAGCTTGTATTGATGTGAAGGTAGCACTTCAAAGAAGTTGACAAGTTAATAGATTACTAAAATGTTGACATATTTACTATAACGATGATCATCTAGTTATGATGCTTGCAGAATTTTTCAGAAGATTTGATAATACAGCAGTTTATTTGGAAGTTGGTAAATTCTTAGTAGTGTTGGTAAGTTATTCTTGTTGTGAAAAATAGTTGGAGAATATGAAAAGGAGATTTGCTATTTGAGACATGGGAGCATTGTCCTTTAGAATAATTCTGAACCTCGAAATATAAAACTTGGTGCAACCGACTCTAGCGACTATTCTCTTAGGATATAACAGACATTCCTCTTTAATCTGCACTAAATTTGTATGTTAAACCCAACAGAGAAACGAAACATGAGAAGAAGAATAAAGATGTTCTTGCTTTTGTATGTCCTTTTTGAATTACATGAAAGAGAAAGCCATTTCTCCATCATCAATTCTTGCATTAAACTGAAAACCATTGCAAATCGAGACAAGCAACTTTCGTAACTTGAATGTCATAATTTTTTTCTTAGTGCCATATCAAAGTAAAATCGATAATTTGAGTATCACTTCTAGTAAATCATCCCACATGGATTTGTTGTGGGGACGAGCCTCATCATAGGCTGATAAGGCTTGAGCTCACCAAATTATGGTGAGCGGAGCCGAGCCAACTTGAGGTATGGCTCTACCTCGCCATATTTAGTGGTCAAGCTCATTGTACCAAGCTAAAGGTGACCTTGCCACAACTCACAAGGCCTCAAGCTTGTTGCGACTTGCCAACCACTAGCAAAGCCTTGAGCTCGCCAATTAGGCAAGGCTCGAGTTTTTGGCCTCACAAGCTCTACCTTGCCAAATCTACCAAGGTGGAGCCTTGCTCGAGAACAGTGAGCTTGAGCCTTGTCGACGACTAGTTGAAGAAGAAGGAGAAAGTAAAAGAAAGGAAATAAAAAAAAAAAAAAAGAAAAGAAAAGAAATTAAAATTATTTTTTAAAAAGAAAAGTAAAAAAAATTGAAAAGATTGCAATAAGGAAAATCAAATTAGATTTTCTATACCAAACAGTGAAAAATATATTATAGTTCATTTTCAAGTTTTAATCAAACATTAAAAAAAAAAATTTAAATTATTGCAAGGAGGAAAATGAAATCAGATTTTCCATATCAAATAGTAGAAAATATTTTCTAGTTCATTTTTAAGTTTTAGCCAAACACAAAAAATTATTATCATTTTCTTGAAAAATAACTTCCTAGGGAATATTTTCTAGCAATATCACATTTTTCTCAAAAGCCTTAAGAGTTATAATATAAATATTATTTTAGAGTATGTGAGATATATCAAGAATATCAAGGTGTGTCTGTGTCTATATATATATCTATATCTATATATATATATATATATATATATATATATATATATATTTCTCTTTCATTGTATTTTGAGAGGTAAATCTTTGTACTTATTGTTAAATCACGTAAATTTCTTTCTTTTCATTCCAACAGTTAGTAATGACCTCATAAAATTTTACAAATGTTAGGAGGTTGGAATTGATATTTTTCTTGAGTCAACATTCTTTTGCTGAAGAAAGATACTATGAATTGAAATAAGAAAGCACGTGATTGGAAAGTTATTTTCTCATGCCTCAAGTCATGTGGTTGTTATGTTGACTTCAATATTACTCATCTACAGAGTCGCCGTGGCTGGTGGACCCTTTTCACAATGAGCATAATGATTTATGAACCCTGGACATAAACAATAACAAAAATTATTACATTCCGTATTGATTTGTCTCTGGCCAGAGATTCCTGTTGTTATGGATTTGATTCTTTCTGCAGATGATGGCTAAAGGCTACCAGCCAAATATTGATTCGGTGTCCTGCATATATTACATTCGAACAACTTGACCTGTATAGTTCTTCACCAGCCCACCGATGTGGAAAAGTCCTTCCCATCATCTGCTAATATTCTACGATGTTTCTGGGCGGCTCTCATGTGGGAATTCCACAGGAAATTTGCTAATTAAATGTACTCATCTCATACTCAACCTAGTTTAAATTTGTTTTATTCCAATATTTTATCTTCTATGGTTGACATTTTATCAGAAAATTAGTAAAGAAATATATTTTCCAACGCCTACTGGATGCAGATTTGTTTTTTTTTCCCATTAACTGATTTTGATATTTTTACATCAATTTGTCAAGATTTGAATATTTATGTTTTCCTCACCTATTCTAACTTTGGCCGCATTGATCAAGTGCATCCACCCGCCAAATTTGAAAATATTTTCATTTCTCTTTTATTCTATTTTATTTTTTATTTTTTTAAAAGGATGTCTTAGAGCGGATAACCATATGCGCTTTGTCAGTTACTCACACATGATGTAAATGGAAAATTCCAGCCCATGATCTGGGCAGATACAGGCAGTGTTGTTCAACATGAATGCTTTAGCTTTCCCGGAGAGGTAAATAACCCTATCCTAGTGGCTATTTATGTTTTGGCCCCCTTAATTGAACAAACATATAGTTTCAGAAAGGCTATTTGCGTTAACTCTAGTTTCAGAAAGATTTACAACAAATGGAACATTTTGCAAGCACTTAGTTCCGAGTCATCCATATTCAGTATGAAAAGGCGCTCCAAGAAAGCTTGAACAACCAGTGAGGCGACGGTTTTTCTTGAAAGCAAGGAGTAGCCCAGGATGACTCCCCAAATTAAATTCTAGTCGTATGACTAATTTGATGGAGGTAGTGCGCTTATTTGTTTTATTTCATCTTCATCACCGTTATGTTATGAGTATAGTCATATCCATTTACACCCATTTTTACTTGTCTTCATTTCTTACTACTAATTTTAATCCATTCATAAAATTGAATTGACTCACTTTAAACTCAACCCAGCAAATATGAGTGGAAAAATGGTAACCAAACAAGGTGCAAATCCAGCAAATTCCCCTGGTGTTGAACACCAGCTGACGCGGTCCCTCAGCTTGTATACACAGACCAAACTGGTCCGTTGATAGGTCTCCATTCGAAAATTCTAGATTCTAGAGTGACTAATTATTTATTTTTGGCGCCCTTAATTGAACAAATATGATAATTCTTTTTGCAAAGTGCACTAGAGTTGCAGCCCCTGTGGCTTTATGGATCATCTCATCTCTTTCAAGCCAAACATAGTAAACTTACCTTATTCACTGTAACTATGAATATTATCGTAATTTTTGCACAGCAACTCAATAATCACTATAACAATGGCTATTATTATTTTTTGCTTAGAGCAATATAATCTTAGAAGTCAGAAGTATGCTTGCATATATATAGACCTCAGAGAAGAGTGAGTCTAGACAGCTCTCATCACCATTTTGCTCATCATTAGGATTCCACTCGTTTATAATCTTTCAGCGCTGCCCATACGTTTGCATTATCATAAGTAAATTGTGAAAACTATTAAACCTAAGTAACTTGATAATTCTAGTTATGTGTGTAACATCCCGGGTCCCACTTGTGTGATATTGTCCGCTTTGGACACTGAGTCCTCACGGCTTTAAAACGCGTCGCACAAGTTTAAGGGAACCCAAGCCTTATATACAAGGCCCATGACCCCTCCCTAAGCGATGTGGGACAAGAGGGAGAGGAATCCCTTCCCCTTCCCTCGCGCTCCTTCCCTTGCGCGCGTCCGAGGACCGGAGGCGCGGACGCACCGCCGTCCCTCCTCCCCGCGCACCGCCGCTCGGGTCGTCACATTCTCCCCCCCTTGGGAGCACAGCGTCCTCGCTGTGGCCCCACACGCTGTCGGGAATTGGCTCTGATACCATTTGTAACATCCCGGGTCCCACTTGTGTGATATTGTCCGCTTTGGACACTGAGTCCTCACGGCTTTAAACGCGTCGCACAAGTTTAAGGGAACCCAAGCCTTATATACAAGGCCCATGACCCCTCCCTAAGCGATGTGGGACAAGAGGGAGAGGAATCCCTTCCCCTTCCCTCGCGCTCCTTCCCTTGCGCGCGTCCGAGGACCGGAGGCGCGGACGCACCGCCGTCCCTCCTCCCCCGCGCACCGCCGCTCGGGTCGTCACAATGTGAATGTGACTTTTTTTGGAGTGTTCTCACAATGCATGTATCACTCGTACTTGTTTACATTGTGCAGTTTTGATATTTCAAATTTACCGATACGATTATTCTCTCCTTCTTTTTGGTCACGCTCAATACGGAATGAGCTTACATAGCAAACTTAAAGGGAATGGATGAAGACTTATAAAAAGTTTTATGCAATAGAAATTATTTTTTGTCTAAAACAATCTTATAATGGCTACAGCTTAAACCGGCTAGTCAGTTTTATCTGTTAATTAAAAAAATTCGAACCGTTATTTAATACATGGAAAGCTAATTCTTATAATTAGCTACGCAGGCCGTGGACATTAAACCAGTAAATCATAACTTATTGTTGGGCAGTATTGGGTCTCTCTCAACCAACAAGTTAACTAAAAAATTATCTTTCATACTTATAAATTGACTACCAACCCTTTCTGCAACTATTGTGAGATAAATCCCAATGATCCCCCACTCAAAGATTAATTCCGCAACTGACTTGATTCAGATTATTTAACGAAATCTATCTGTGGTGGAAGCGAAGGGCGAGACCGGACATGCAGGGGCTGCGAGGAAATCTCCCTCCGTTAGACAAACTTGTTTAACTTTAGTATTTCCTCTTAGATTTATAATGTAAATATTATTTCAAAGGATGCGAGAGACATCGGGAGTATTAGGGTATAGAGATGTTTATAGTTCTTTCTCTTTCATTGTATTTTACGTAAATCTTCACAATTATAGTTCGCATATGAATGCAGGCCACGGACTAAATCACGTAAATTTCTTGTGTTGTCTTTTGGCTCTTAATTCTACTTCTTGGGCTCTTTGATAGCACAAGGTTGAGACTTGGTTTTGCTGATGGTCATGTTGTGAAGTTTGAATCGCTATTTCTCCTGAGTTAACATTCTTTTGCTGAAGAACAATAATTTGATGGAATATAGCGCGTTGTTGGTACGTTTCTTTTTCTTACACCTCAAGTCATGAGGTTTTCGTGCCGACTTCAATATTATTCAACTGTTGAGCCACCATGGCTGGCAGCGTCTAGTCATCATCTGCATGTAATAATTTTTGTTGTTGTTTGTGTCCGGGGTTCACCAATCACTATGCCCATTGTGAAGAGGATTACTTCCCCTCATATACTAATTCTCTCCGATGTCTCTAGGCACACTCATATGGGAATCCCAGACGAAATTGCAAAAATTGCTAATTAAATGTATCTGTCTCATTCTCAACCTAACTCTGATGTATTTCATTTCAATAATTTTGCTATTTAAATGTACTGTCTCATTCTCAACCTACCTTTGATGTGTTTCTTTTCAATATTTTATCTTCTACGGATGGCATTTTATCAAAAAATGAGTCATGAAATAGATTTTTAAATGTGTAGCGGATGCATATTTTTTTCCTTGATTTTGATATTTTAAGTAATCATCTTTTGGTTCAGAATGGTACGAGGGAGCAAGTGCACGTAACATCATTTTGTCAAAACGTGAATACTTATATTTCCTTCGTATACTCTAACTCTGGTTGCATTCACCATGTGCATTCACCTGCTAGGTTTGAAAATTTTCGTCTCTCTTTTGTTTTTATTTTTTTAATTTTTTTAAGAAGGAAATGCTTAGAGCGGCTAACCATATGCGCTTTGTCAGTTATTTACACATGACGCAAATGGAGGATTCCAGTCCATGAGCTTGATAAATAAAAGTAGTGTTGTTCTTTACACATGACATAAATGGAAGATTCCAGCCCATGAGCTTGATAAATACAAGTAGTGTCGTTCAATACGGACGCTTTAACTTTTCTGTAAAAGCAAATAACCCTAACTAGAGTGACTATTTATGTTTTAGGCCCCCTAAATTAGACGAAAGTATCAGTTTCTGAAAGGATATTATCCATAAATTCTTAAATATGACTTCAAATCAAAAGTGAATTTAATATGCCTTGAAGCCTCAACGACTTTACAAAATTCAAAGAAATAAATAATATGCTAGGAGTGGATTTGAGACGACAAGGACTTTCAAAGAAATTTTATTAAATTAAAACAAATGGCCTACATTCTTGGAGGTCAGGTTTGCTCAACGACTAAAGTTGAATATAAATTGCTAATGTAGATAAGTAGAGTGCTTACAAAAAGTAAAAAGCTTACAAAGCACGACTGAAAAACTTTTATAGACAAAGATGAGCACTGAAAATGGTAAACCTAATCTAATTCGAAATTAAAATTCAAACTTAGGCAAAATCTAAAATAAATTGATCCATTATGAATGATCTTCCCATCTTCATCTTCAAAGTCAAATCTAAAGTGCTGTTGTGATTTTTCCAATGTCTTGATAGTTGATGATTCCCCTCTTTTCCTTGACTCTTTCAGTGTCATTCAATGGCCGTCCTCTTATGAGTTTTGGTTATTCTTGGCATGAATCTCACACTGTTTTGACTTACACTCTACTCTAACATGATTTGTAACTGCTGCTAAACCCTTATTGATGGTATGTCTTTGATTCAGTCTTCAAAAACTGTGCATATATCGAGTCAATCTATTATTGCCTGTTTCATGCTGCCCATTGGAAACTTTTGATCAATGAGCTGATCATTCATTCCATCAATGGGCCTTGTGGTCCAATTGTATGGTCATGGCCTTCATGATTAATGATCTTATCAGACGTTCCATTGATAGGGCTTTGTGGATTAAGTGTATTGTCAAGACCTGATCTTGGCAACTTTTTTCTTTACGTTCAAGGTCAAATGTTTTTTTCTCTTTTTTTTTGGGTCAAAAAACTTCATACCTTTCATTTAGCAGTAGACTGCGAATACAAAGCAGTTCCTTCAATGCATAACAACTCCAAAAGGGGTGGCCGGGGGGGGGGGGGGTGGTAGGAGACCCAATTCCACAGAAGCAATTCAACGGAAGGGTATTATTGCGGTGGGCTTTGACGACTGATTCTGCCACCCAATTAAATTCCCTTTTGCAATGGGCTAGCTTTAGGGATTGGAAATTCTTCAAAGGGGCCTGGGCCTCGAAGATGAGTGCTCTGACTCAAAACCGGTTGACCTGCAAGTGTACTTAGTTCCTTCCACAGTTCGAAGTTATCTGTTTCTAACTCAAACTTTGTTGCGTTCTACTTCTGCGAATTCCATGATAGCCATGGCCTCCGCTTGGAGAGCCGAAGCCACGCGCACCGAGGAGGCAAACCCAGCGATCAACTTTCCGGTGCTGTCTTGGCATAAGCAGGCGATTGCGCCATCTCCCGTCTCTTCAACGAACGATCCATCCACATTTAACTTGAGCACGTCGCGAGCAAGGGGCTTCCAAGCTGAAGGTCTGCCTATCCGCTGGTTTAGATCTGTTTGCTTTCGACTTACCCATCTGCTGATGCTTTGACCTTTTGCCAAGGCCGCGTCTATGAGGAGTTGGGGCTTCGGTGGTAGAGTTAGGAACACAAAATCGTTTTAGGCTTTCCAAATTTGACAGAGCAGTAGGGTCAAGAACTCAAAGGATACTGTGGTATGGTTAAAGTACGCAAGCCAAGCTTCCATTCTAGTCACGTCGTTTGTGTCGATCTTGATTTTAATTGCTATATGTTCCCAAACCTATTTTGTCTAGGGGCTAAGGAGGAAGAGGTTTTCTGTAGTTTCGAGATGTCGTTGACAGAGAGGACAAATAGCATCTAGTAATATTCTTCTTCTTTTAAGATTTTTCATGGTTGCCAGTGCGTTGTTACAAGCCTGCCAAAGGAAATTATTGAATTTGGGTTGATTTGTGCCTGCCATATGCGATTCCACAGTGCTTTTGGGGTTTGGAAAGATGATGAGGCTTGGTTATGTTTTGTGCTACTCTGGGCTCCCCTGCAAGCTGTTAAATGCGCTTTTCACTGTAAATGTGCCGGCTTTGGTTGGCGTCCAGATTAATTGATCCTCCTGCATCATGGGGCTTAAGGGTATGGTTAGGATCTCCTATGCTATTTGTCGGTCAAAAACCTCCCGCACTCTCTGTTCGTTCCATTCCATATCCTCTGAGTTCAATAAAATTGACACCATAATAGGATCACCCTCTATTAGCTGGGCCTCCAATCACTCCTTGAGGTAGCCAATTATGTTCTCGAATCTATATTTTTTGCCGCTGTCGACAACCCATCTTAGTGATGGTCGGATAATATTTTTGCCTATAGTGAGGCTTTGCCATCCCCAAGAAAGTCTAATACCATTCCCTGTGTGAAGAAAATCACAATGTGGATGGTACGATCCTTAAAAAATCACAATTGGGACCCAATTCAATGGAAGCAATTCAACGGAAAGGAATTATTATGGTGGGCTTTGACGACTAAATCTGCCACCCAATTAGATTCCCTTTTGCAATGGGCTAGCTTTAGGGATCGGAAATTCTTCAAAGGGGCCTGGGCCTCAAAGATGAGTGCTCTGACTCAAAACCTGTTGACTTGCAAGTGTACTTAGTTCCTTACACAGTTCAAAGTTATTCTGTTTCTAACTCAAACTCTGTTGCGTTATGTTTCTGCAATGTCCTTAGGGTTTCCATGATAGCCATGGCCTCCGCTTGGAGAGCCGAAGCCACGAGCACCGAGGAGGCAAACCTAGCGATCAACTTTCCGGTGCTATGATGGCATAAGCAGGCGATTGCGCCCTCTCCCGTCTCTTCAACGAACGATCCATCCACGTTTAACTTGAGCACGCCGCGAGCAAGGGGCTTCCAAGCTGAAGGTATGCCTATCCGCTGGTTTAGATCTGCTTGCTTTCCACTTACCCATCTGCTGATGCTTTGACTTTTTGCCAAGGCCGCATCTATGAGGAGTTGGGGCTTCGGTGGTAGAGTTAGGAACACAAAATCGTTTCAGGCTTTCCAAATTTGACATAGCAGTAGGGTCAAGAACTCAAAGGATACTGTGGTATGGTTAAAGTACGCAAGCCAAGCTTCCATTCTAGTCACGTCGTTTGTGTCGATCTTGATTTTAATTGCTATATGTTCCCAAACCTATTTCGTCCAGGGGCAAAGGAGGAAGAGGTTTTCTGTAGTTTCGAGATGTCGTTGACAGAGAGGACAAATAGCATCCAGTAATATTCTACTTCTTTTAAGATTTTTCATGGTTGCCAGTGCGTTGTTACAAGCCTGCCAAAGGAAATTATTGAATTTGGGTTGATTTGTGCCTGCCATATGCGATTCCATAGTGCTTTTGGGGTTTGGAAAGATGATGAGGCTTGATTCTGTTTTGTGCTACTTTGGGCTCCCCCGTAAGCCATTAAATGCACTTTTCACTGTAAATGTGCCAGCTTTGGTTGGTGTCAGATTAATTGATCCTCCTGCATCATGGGGCTTAAGGGTATGGTTAGGATCTCCTATGCTATTTGTCGGTCGAAAATGTTGCACCCCTTGACGGCCCCCAATCTGTTAGGGTCGCCACAGTTCGCTTACCTTTTACTTTCCTTATTAACATGTCACTCTGATACCATTTCAATTGCAGCGGGTCCATACAACCTGGAGTTTACATCTTTTAGATCAGTCCCTTGCGCAATTTATATACGAAAGCACATCCAACAACTCCATTCCCTATATTCAGAAAACGATGCACACCAACTAAACATTTATGGGTAAAAGCCGCACACTTTTATTCACTTAAACCATATGGACATCGTTCATCGGTACATCAAAATGCCATAGTTTTCTATAATAGGCTATACTTCAAGAGATGACCGACTTCTCCTCCCACAATTGTATGCTTAAGGTTCATTAACCAGTGTCGGCGTCCAAAAGTTCCCTCCTTTGCTATTCTCCTCCTCACGGTCATATCCAACCGCTCAATCCATCTACTAATCTGAAATGTTGGTCCAGAAGTGAGTACCACCATTTCGGCAGGTAAAGGACCAATAAACCACTCAATGCATCATGCCACACAATCATCACAATCATAGCATTACATGTCATTGAAGTATCCATGCACAATTTACCTTGATATCATGCACATGTCATCATACCTTATGTACATACATCATCATATAGTCATCACCATCATGTCATACACATACCATCATCATCTCACATGTACCACTATGCCATAGGTGCACATACATCCATGCACTTACCATCATCATGCATCCATGCACTCATCATCATCATATCACATGTATCATCATCATTACCATGCATCCATGCACATATCATGTCATATTACATGTACCATCATCATTACCATGCATCCATGCACTCATCATCATCATATCACATGTATCATCATCATTACCATGCATCCATGCACATATCATGTCATATTACATGTACCATCATCATTACCATGCATTCATGCACTCATCATCATCATATCACATGTACCATCATCATTACCATGCATCCATGCACATATCATCATCATATCACATGTACCATCATCATTGCCATGCATCCATGCATGTAACATCATCATATCACATGGCACTCATCATCATCATATCACATGTGCCATCATCATTACCATGCATCCATGCACTCATCATCATCATATCACTTGTACCATCCTCATTCCATGCATCCATGCACTCATCATGTCATGCATATATCATCATGCATATTTCAATTTCAACTTCTCAATTTCATCCTTTCATTTTGGACCGCCACATTTCTCTTTTACCGGGACCAATGTTTGCATCCCACATTCATCACTCGCGCCCAATTCTGGCATTGCGAGGAACCTCCTGGCATGTATCCAAGATACAACCGGGCATCCGATACCCCCACATTCCAAGCATCTCGTATCCCAACTAGCATCATGAGGCATCCCCCTGGGCACAAACCTCTGAGGCTTCTGGCATTTACACTCCCTGGCCGGGCATCTCGCATCCCAACTAGCATCATGAGGCATCCCCTTGGGCACAAACCTCCAGGGCTTCCGGAATTACGTACCGACATACCACCAGGATCCCCCCCTCCTATGGAATTACGTACCGTATACCACCGAGCATCTCGAAACTCCCAAGGACCCTTCGAAATTATGCCATTTAAGGCCACCGGGCATCCGACACTCCCTAACCAGGTATCCCGACACTCCCGGGGCATCGTCGGCTCACACCTCCGACGGCATTCTCATTTATCTCAATTCACATCTCCAATTATAGTTCAATTTTAACATGGCATGTGATGTGATGGCAATCAAGATCATTTTCATCCTTTGATTCATACATGCATCTCCATTCATCATCATACATGTAGCATGAAATAATCATTCATAACAACACAATTCATGGAGTCCATACAATTTATAATAGTCCATATATCATGCCTTTTTGAAGTTTACTAAATTCCAGCTTGTACAAATTTTTGAAAATATTTAAATTAAATATCCGTATGATTCTAAAAAATCATGAAATCAAGACATGTGATAGAAAAGTCAATAAGATAATAATTTCATGAAAAACACATGCCCAATAGAGTTCCACACAAGAAGATATAATTCACACAAATACAGCATGGAATTTCGGATAGAAACATATTGCGCAGTTTCTGAAATAATTCGATTAAAATACCCGAATGACCTCCGAAAATTATGAAATTTTACCAGGTTATATTTAAGACACTAAATTATATTTTTCATGAAGACATCCAGGCCAGATTCGATCTAGATAATTTTCTATAGTCATCCGAAGCTTCTGATTCTAGCACCGAAACGTCCAGAATAGCTATCTCCGAAATATCGAGTTTTAACCCGTTTATTCTTCTTAGTTTCCTCTGAAATTTGGATATGTTTTACTTCAAGAGGTCCCCTACAACTTTTATTAAGGGATCTAAGCCAAATTTCCAAACAATAGTCACCATATGGGTCCATGAAGTCTCGGGTGTCCAGTACTGTGTTTCCAGATTAACCGTCTTCAAGAGTAAGTCGATTCACTAGGCTACACTTGCTCATTTTACTTCAAATTTGAGTATGTTAGTCTTTAGATGTTCTATACAGGTTTCGTGAAGAATTAGAAGAGAGATTCTTGGTAAAAATCGACATGCAGCCCACAAAACTACCGAAAGGTCAGCAAAACGGTTCCAGATCTAGTGTCTTCGTAGGAAGAGGGTTTGACCCCTTAAATCTCCATCATTTTGTCCCAAATTTAAGTATGTTGTAGTTTAAGATGTTGGCTACAACTTTCATGAAGGAATCGAAGTCAAAATCCAACTCGAAACATGCATGCAAACCTCCACAAGATTCTGGGTCGAGCGGTTTACACGAAATCAGCAAGCATTTTCAAGAACAAGTCACATTCTAGCTCCGGTTTTACCTACCCTAACCTCCGAAATCTACCACCAACAAATCACATATGCAAGACACACATGCAAGAGTGGAAATCGATCCCAACTTGCCTCTAAGATCAAGCGGACGGCGGCACACGGACGGCGAATGGACGAGCGGACCTCCTCCCTCGCTCAGCTTCTCCCTCTCTCTCTCGGCTCCTCATTCTCTTGCAACTCTCTCTCTCTCACTCTCTAAAAACCAGCCACTCCCTCTCTCTCTCTCTCTTTTTGGTTGTATATATATATATATATATATATATATATATATATATATATATATATATATATATGCATGCATTCTTATTTTGCATGGGGGACACTTGTCCCCAAGGAGGAGACAAGTGTCTCCCTTGTTGAAGACACTTGGAGGAAGCCATGCGGCTCCTCCTCCCCCCTCCATGCGCCGACATGGGCCGGGCTTATGGCCCACTTTAGGCCCATCTCACTTGGGCCTAAAGTCCAAACTTAAATGGCCCAAGTTTATTTTTAATAATACATTTTAATTCTCATATAAATAAATACCTAATTGCATAATAAAATGGCCAAAAGACTTTGTGACATTAATCCATCAAATCTATAAAGTGCATAGTCAAGAGCAAAGTCTTCTTTATCATATCGTCATATTTCCAATTTAAATAGCCCATAGAAAAGATATCGATAATAAGCCCATAATTCCTTCACCACTTTAGGGCATTTAATTTTGATTTTTATTTATTTGTAGAAATTAATTAACATTCTCATAATCAATTAACATTTTCATAAGGGGGTTTGGTTCAAGAGATAAAATATCGTGGCCGATGATGTAATTGTCCCTATGGCCATTCAAAGACAAATATCGTTTCCCTCAAAATCAATATTTGGGGTTGAAATTCCGGATGCCACAGAAAACCTCCCGCACTCTCTGTTCATTCCATTCCATATCCTATGAGTTCAATAAAATTGACACCATAATAGGATCACCCTCTATTAGTTGGGCCTCCAATCACTCCTCGAGGTAGCCAATTATGTTCTCGAATCTATATTTTTTGCATTGTCGACAACCCATCTTAGTGATGGTCGGATAATATTTTTGCCTATAGTGAGGCTTTGCCATCCCCAAGAAAGTCTAATACCATTCCCTATATGAAGAAAATCACAATGTGGATGGTACAATCCTTAAAAAATCACACGGTGGGTAGGAGGCAATTCAACGGAAGAAGGTATTGTGCGGTGCTGACAACTCAATCTGCCACCCATTAGATTCCCTTTTGCAATGGGCTAGCTTTAGGGATTGGAAATTCTTCAAAGGGGCCTGGGCCTCGAAAATGAGTGCTCTGACTCCAAACTGGTTGACCTGCAAGTGTACTTAGTTTCTTCCACTGTTCGAAGTTATCTATTTCTAACTCAAACTCTGTTGCGTTCTGTTTCTGCAATGTCCTTAGGGTTTCCATGATAGCCATGGCCTCCGCTTGTAGAGTTGAAGCCACGCGCACCGAGAAGGCAAACCTAGCGATCAACTTTCCGGTGCTGTCTCGGCATAAGCAGGCGATTGCACCATCTCCCGTCTCTTCAATGAACGATTCATCCACGTTTAACTTGAGCACGCCACGAGCAAGGGGCTTCCAAGCTGAAGGTATGCCTATCCGCTGGTTTAGATCTGCTTGCTTTCCACTTACCCATCTGCTGATGCTTTGATTTTTTGCCAAGGCTGCGTCTATTAGGAGTTGGGGCTTCGGTGGTAGAGTTAGGAACACAAAATCATTTCAGGCTTTCCAAATTTGACATAGCAGTAGGGTCATGAACTCAAAGGATACTGAGGTATGGTTAAAGTACGCAAGCCAAGCTTCAATTCTAGTCACGTCGTTTGTGTTGATCTTGATTTTAATTGCTATATGTTCTCAAACCTATTTCGTCCAGGGGCAAAGGAGGAAGAGGTTTTCTGTAGCTTCGAGATGTCATTGACAGAGAGGACAGATAGCATCCAGTAATATTCTTCTTCTTTTAAGATTTTTCATGGTTGCCAGTGCGTTGTTACAAGCCTGCCAAAGGAAATAATTTAATTTGGGTTGATTTGTGCCTGCCATATGCGATTCCATAGTGCTTTAGGGGTTTGGAAAGATGATGAGGCTTGGTTCTATTTTGTGCTACTCTGGGCTCCCCGTAAGCCGTTAAATGCGCTTTTCACTGTAAATGCGTCGGCTTTGGTTGGTGTCCAGATTAATTGATCCTCCTGCATCATGGGGCTTAAGGGTATGGTTAGGATCTCTTATGCTATTTGTCGGTCGAAAACCTCCCGCACTCTCTGTTCGTTCCATTCCATATCCTCTGAGTTCAATAAAATTGACACCATAATAAGATCAACCTCTGTTAGCTGGGCCTCCAATCACTCCTCGAGGTGGCCAATTATTTTCTCGAATCTATATTTTTTGCCGCTGTCGACAACCCATCTTAGTGATGGTTTGATGGTCGGATAATAGTTTTGCCTATAGTGAGGCTTTGCTATCCCCAAGAAAGTCTAATACCATTCCTTGTATGAGGAAAATCACAATGTGGATGGTACAATCCTTAAAAACCTGGCTTCATTGGGATTTTGGATTTTGAATTACTCTCCATGCTTGCTTCCCCAACAATGCTTCATTAAGTTTAATTAAGTCTCTAAACCCCAAACCTCCTTCATCTTTCCATTCTTTTACAATCTCCCATTTTCTCCAATGCACTCTCCTTCGTTTTTCATTGTTTTTCCACTAGAATGCCACAATCTTTTGATCAATTGCATGACAAATGGATAGGGCAATTTAAAAAATAGACATCACATATTGTGGAATTCCTTGCACCACCGCTTTTAACAATATTTAGGCCCTCTAGTTTGGAGTTAACTCTTGCAAGGATCCAAGTGAACATTTCCTTTTTTGAACAGCACAAATCAGAAGGAATTCCTAAGTATTTCCCAGTCTTTTCTATCTTTGGGACTCTCATTTCATTAGTCAAATTCTGTCTTAGGTTATAAGGGCAATTTTTGCTAAAGAACATACCCAATTTGTTGAGGTTTATTGCTTGTCCGGAGGCAAAACAATACTGATTTAGAATAGCAGCCACATTCTGGCATTTTGAAATTTTGCATTCAAAAACAGAATGAAAACATATGCAGACAGCAAATGTGAAAGGGTTGGGCATGCCCTATTCAACTTAATCCCTTTTATGCTTCCATAAGCAGCAATTGGGATAAAACATTCGCTATAATGATGAAAAGATATGAGGATAGTGGGTTGCCTTGCCTTATTCCTCTTGATGGTTCGAAGTATGATGGGGGTTTGCCATTCATTTTTACACTAAAGGAAACTGTTGAAACACACTGCATAATCCAAGAAACCAAGGTAGCACTGAAACCCATTTTAAGCATGCTAGCTTCCAAAAAATCCCATTCGACCAGATTGTATGCCTTTCTCGTATCAAGCTTTAGTATAGCCTAAAACCTTCTTTTCCTCATTATGATTCGCAGCTGATGGATTACCTCTTGAACAATCATATATTATCTTGTATTTGTCATCTCTTCACAAAAGCATTTTGATTTGTGGTGATTAGCTAGAGCAAATAGGGTTTAAGTCTATTCGGTAATACCTTTGAAATGATTTTATAAGCATGGTTACAAAGACTAATGGGCCGAAACTAATCTAGTCTTTTGGTTTTGGCATTTTTGGGATAAGTGTGATGAGAGTTTCATTTAGCTTGGGATTGAGTCGGCTTGAAATAAAGAATTGATGTACCTCTTTGTAGATATCTCTATGGATCTCTTTCCAATGATGCTACTAAAATTGTCTGCTTAGACCGTCTGGCCTGGGTACCTTTATAGATCCTAACTAGAAAGTGGCATTTTTTTACCTCTTCTAAGGTAACTTCTCCAATAAGCACATGGTTCATATCCTCACGACAATTGACGGTAGTTGATCTAGCACTAGCTAAAAGTTGCTCTGTGCTAAAAGTTGCTCTCCCCTTATGTAGTATATAGAGTTCTAAAGAAGTCAATTGTCATTTGCTTTATCTGGGAAGGGTCTCGATCCACTCATCATTTGGTGTTTTCAGCATTAAAATTTTATTTCTCTTTCTTCTTTGCACCGTAGTGGCATAAAAGAATTTAGTATTTTTGTCCCTCCATTTAAACCATTTGATTGTAGATCTCATCTCCCAATAGATCTCTTCTTGTCTTCACAATCTTTTTATTTCATAGTTCAGCTATTTTACTCTTTTTTTATCAAAATTTTGATTTGGACAGTTTGTCAATGACTGTATCTTTCCTTTCAAAGCTTTAACTTGCCTTTGTGCATTAGGAAATCTCTTTTAGCTCCATATGGTAAATTTTTGGGATACATTTTCTAGCTTATTGATGAGGCCATTAATGCTTCCTTTAACTAAATTCCACGATTCTAGCATCACTTGTTCATATTCTTCATTCTCTAATCAGAATGTTTCAAATTTAAACTCATTTTTCCTTCTTTCAGGTTGAGGGAACAATTCCACTAAGATTGGACTATGGTCTGACCCAACAGCAGGTAAAGCATAAATTTCCTCACTAGGGAAGTTAACTCTCCATTCAACATTACATACTGCTTTATCTAATCTCTTCTTTACAAAATCTTTTGCTTCCTTGTTTTTTTGCCCAGCTGAATGCACATCCTTTGCTTTTTAAGTCCATGAGGCCACATGCATCCAAAAATCTTGGAATGCTTTAATTCTGTAATTTTCAGCCAATCCTTTTCCCACTTTCTCCCATGTAAAAAGAAAACCTCATTAAAATGCCCCATACATACCCAAGGCTCACATTGTAGGCCTTGTTAGAATTAACTTCGTCCCATAGCCTCAGTCTCCCTTGAAAATCATTAGGTGCATGATACTCTTATTTGCTATTTGGTTTCCTCATAAACAAGCTCAGATCAATGGAGTGCATGGAACTTGAAAGGATAGATAGAGATACCTGGTCATTCCAGAAAATTGCTAAACCCTTGTTATACCACTTGGGTTGACAATAACACTTCTTTGGAATTTTAATCTTCGCTACTCTGTTTTGCAAAACTCCTATGTATTTTTTTTTTTTTGTCTTCATTAAGAATAGAACAGTGGGCCTTTCTTGAGCCACAAGGGCTCTAATGGCCTGAATTGTCACGGGGTGCGCAACCCCTGACAATTCCAACATATTATCTTCATTTGTAACCCGGTGGCTTATTAGGGCTAACCATCCTGTGTTTCTTCCTTCGAGAGGATGGATGTATCCAATAGTTTAGATTCATCAAACAGCTGTCTATTCTACCCCAAGTTTTCATAAGGGGAGTATCTCTTAATTTTTCTACTGACTTGGGCTCTTTTCCCATTTCCCTTTTCTTCTACAACCTTTCCACTAAAGGTGCAACCTGGAGATGTGCTTTTATCCGGATTTGGCTCAATTTCAAGTATGAGGAGGGCTTTTTCAGTGGGGTTCCAGCGCATTTCTTTAGTAAGCACCTCTTTCCTTTTCCCAAGCTCTATGTTTGAATTCTGTGGAGTTCTTTCCCTTGCATTTCCTTCATAAACGACAATATCCCCAGGGTTATAGGGTGTTTCTAGAATGTAATCCTCTTCCAACAATTCTTCCATTATTTTCCCACAAAACAAGTCCTAAAAAGGGCTATATTCATTTGCCTCTACCTTTAGCCAAGAGCCGAACATCATTTCTTTTCTGTTAATTTTTCCTCGTTGTAAGATATTTTCCCCCACAGTGTTGGGCATAATGCCACAATTTTCCACAAGAATAGCAGTAATGTGGTAATCCTTCATATCTGAAATCAAGCCAGATTTTCTTGCTATCATTGCTGAAAATGGATCCAGATTTTAAAGGGGTAAATCGACTGTAACTCTTGCCTTTCCTTTTTTTTTTTTTCTTTTTAATGTCATATGGCCTTTAGCCTCTATTTTGACCTCTGAAACTTTGCCAATGTATTTTGCCACTCTCGCTACAACCTCTTCATAAACCCATTCTACTGGTAAACCATGTATATGAACCTAGAAAGTGCATGAAGTAAAATTATAGCAACCAAGGGTTGTATTCTGTTCCCAGGATTTCAATAACATGGGGTGATCAGCAAAGGACCAAGGCCCCATAGATATTACTCTATCTCTGTCCATTTCCGATACAAATCGAAATGCATAGATTCCAAGGATTAACAAATTGATATCAACATTCTCCACTTTCCAACACTCTCCTCATTGTGTTATGAATGCTTGGAAATTTACCTTTGGGTTTTGGTATAGCTGGCCAATTAGGGTTAGTTGGCCTTCCTTTATCTTTTCTACATATATAACATCATCCACTGCCGTAATTGCTTTGCTTGACCACATTCTTCCCAACCTTTTGCAGAGCGCTACTAGGCAAACTGTCAACTTCTCCAAGTCTGCCATTCTCAGAAAGAAGACGCATTTCAGTTGACTGGAAGGAAGGAGAATGGATGGTGTTGAGGGTTTTGGGCTAGCGAGTTTGTATAGGGGGAAGATAGTGTGGGTTTTGGAAGGAGAATGGGTTGGGGCGACTGGTCTGATTAGGGTTTGGGGGAAAAGAATTTGGGGGCTAGGTGGAGTAGAAACTGCCATTGTCGTTTAAATAGGGGAAGAACTAGTAGAGATTTAGGTTTTTGAGTAAACATTTACAGTTTTGGGTTTGGATGTTGAGGTAGGAAGCTACCATAGAAGGTATACAGAACTTTCTAAAGGTGAGAGGCTGAGGGATACCAATTGAAAGTGTATGTTCAGTTCAAATGTTTTACCTATGTGAATTTTAACAATTCAGTTAGACTTAGATTTATGATATAAAGATTTTCATTTATATATATATATATATATATATATATATATATATTAAGTTAATGTCATGAAAAACTTTAAACCGGTGTACTTGTCATAAATTTATACAAAATAATTTTGAAACCCAAGAACCCTAGAACCCTCAATTAGTATATTTGAGACAAATTTACTCAAATCTAATTTTTAATAACCAAAAATCCTAAATTGTTTCATTTGTGATAAATTTACTCTATTAATATTATTTAAATAGGAAAAATATTATGAAAAATCATAAAATGATATACCTGGGACAAACAGATGGTGAAACTTGAAACTAGTATGCCTATTAATTGTCAAGTGTCATCTGACTCAACAGTTTGGCATTAAAATTCAATGGGAACTAATAAAGGATAAATTTATCACATATATGCTAGTTTAGGATTTTCGTGGTGTTAACCCCATTTTTTACCTGTTGAGACACCTCGCAAGCGTCATAATACTATTGAAAAGCTCGTCTCATAGTTGTGTCATTTTAAACCCGTGGTGAAAGTTCTTGCTAGTATAATTTCTTTGAATTAGCTTGTCTCATCCTGAAACTTCTTGAGCACTGAGGTTTAGTGTAAGCTATCCAATAAGACATCACTCGCCCAGCACCCGTTTTCATCTCAAACAAACATAGCCAGCTTTTTAGAAAAACAATGGTAAAATCAAAACTCGATGATCTAAACTAAAATAACCATGAGATGAGCTTTTCAACGGTATTATGACACATGCAAAGTGTCTCAACACAAAAAAAAAAAAAAAAAGGAGTTAATACCATGAAAATCTCTAAACCGATATACATGTGATAAATTTACCAAAAATTAATTTTTTATCAAAAAAGAAAAAAAACCCCAAACCGATATATCTAGCGCTACAGATCATTGGGTTCATTTCTTAACAATGGAACCATTACTTTAAAATGAATTTGTCCCTGTTTTTACTATAGAGTTCATTCATCCCTTTGCAGCATGATCAAGTTGAGTCTTTATCAAGTTAAGTTGGTTCTTTGGCTTGGGAGAGCTACTTAGACAGCCTAATTGGCAAGCCTTTAGCCGTAAGGTAGCAGCAAAATGAGCACCTCAATTCTGTCGAAGGCTGAAAGAAAAACAAAGAACTTCAATTGATTAAAGTAGAATCTTTCTAAAGAGACAGCTTTCATGCAAAATACAGTTATATAAAGGAAATTCTCCAATTTCTTGTTTTCATCTCCAAAATTGTCCATGAAATATGTTTGGTAGAAATTTTGGTTATTGTGTTTTCTAAATTTTGAACGTTAAAACTAAAAATGACCAAAATTGACCTTATTTTGTAGAGGACATGGAAATTGTTTTTATAATTTATTTATTTTTTGTTAAGGTTGTTTTTATAATTTTCACTCCCGTTGAAAGCATGAAACAGCACGATCAAGGGTCACTTGACGATCTATCCACCATGAGGCAAATGGCATTATCAAGAAACGGACTCGCTCATTAAACTACCTAAAAAGCAAGTAGCTTGAATGCTAGCAAAGGTTAAGATCTTGAAAACACAAAACTACAGAGCATTTGAATTTGGAGAAAAATATAGATGCACCAAATTTCCATATAACAGTCACAATTCAATTCACATATCCTTGAGGATTGGAACAAGAATGATTACCTTAAGGGGTCATCTGCAATTGACATAAGGGAAGTAATTAGATAGTGCCCATTCCCCGTCACTCCTGAAATGCTTCAGGAGCGTGGACCCACAAATATTGATTTTTGAAAAAACTCCCACGCCGAAAACCCTCCTAAACTTCAAAGGGTGCAGATCCTTCCTTGTTCGTGGGAGATACGTTCTCAAGTTTCATAGGCTCCATATCCAATCTCTTCTGCCTATATTCTAGCGGGAAAATTGTCAGAAAGTTCTTAAACCCATCACACTCTAACCAATTTAATTTTAAACATTTTAATTTTGTCAATTGAGTACTAAACCTTAAAATGTTTTGCCAATTAAATTCATCCGAGAAATTTTTAGCTAGAAATCGCCGACGTGGATGTCATTAGTCTTATATAGCACGATCGACGTTGACGTAGATAATTTTCAATATTTTTCTAAGTTTTATTAGTTTTTATTGTTCTTTTCTTTTTCTCTTCCTTTTCTTTATTGTTTTGCTTTCTTTTATTCCTTTTGTTTCCCACTGTGGCCGGCAAGGGTTGCCAGAGCTCACTAGCCACTAGGTGAGGGCCATGAAAGCCCTTGCATGGCCTTGCCCACGGCTAGCGAGGCCATGGCCACCTTCACCAGCAATCTGTGGGGTGGGCTCGCCCAAGCTAGGCTGCCTTGCTAGCCTCGGGTGAAGGCGGCCAAAGCCTCACTAGCTGTAGGTGAGGAGGCCTTTGGCCTCATCCAACTAGGCTAGAATTGCCTAGATTTGGGCAAGGCGGCCTTGCCTTCAGCCATGATGGCATCACCCAAATTTGGATGAGGCCAAGTGAGGGTTGAAACCCTCATTGGTGGCTAGTGGGGGCTTCGTGGTCCTCGCCCAGGGGCTCATTAGCTCTAACGACCCTCACCAACCATAGTGGGAAACAAAAAGGAAAAAAGAAAGAAAAAGAAATTAAATTTTGAAAAATATTAGAAAAGTTATTAAAAATTGCGCACATTAGCCAGTTATACCACATAGAGTGATCGCATCCACATTAGCAACTTATGCCAAAAATTGATCAAATAGACTTGAAACAAAAAACTACATCGGTATTTATCTTCATTAATACATAATTGATCAGCAAAGTGAACACTTCACTTTTGTCAAGCCCAAAAACAAAAGTAAAGAACTTCAATTTGATGACTCTATCTCTCTTTCTTACTATAGAGTTCATTTCATCCCTTGACAATTGACATCATGATCAAGTTGAGTCTTTACCAAGTTAAGTTGCTTCTTGGGCTTGGAAAAGCTATTCGGGCAACTTAATTTGTAAGTCTTTATTCATATAATTCATTAGCAAAATGAGCACCTCACTTTTGTCAAGCCCAAAAGCAAAAGTAAAAAACTTCAATTTGATGACTTGTCTCTCTTTCTCACTATAGAGTTCATTCCATCCCTTGACAGTTGACACCATGATCAAGTTGAGTCTATACCAAGTTAAGTTGCTTCTTGGGCTTGAAAACACATTCAAGTGACTTAATTAGCAAGCCTTTAGTTGCATAATTCATCGGCAAAATGAGCACCTCACTTTTGTCAAGCCCAAAAACAAAAATAACGAACTTGAATTTGATGATTCAGTCCTTCTTTCTTACTATATAGTTCATTCCACCCTTGACAGTTGACACCATGATCAAGTTGAGCCTATACTAAGTTAAGTTGCTTTTTGGACTTAAAAATGCTATTTGAGCAACTTAATTTGCAGGCCTTTAGTTGTATAATTCATCAACAAAATGAGCACATCACTTTATCAAGCACAAAAAAAAAGAAGAAGTAAATAACGTTAATTTGATGACTCCGTATTCTTTCTTACTATGGGGTTCGTTCCATCCCTTGACAATTGACATCATGATCAAGTTGAGTTTATACCAAGTTAAGTTGCTTCTTGGGCTTGAAAAAACTGTTCATGCAACTTAATTTGCAAGTCTTTAGTCATATAATTCATCAATAAAATTAGCACCTAACAGTTGTCAAGCCCAAAAACAAAAGTAAAGGACTTCAATTTGATGAGTCTATCCTTCTTTCTTACTATAGAGTTCATTCCATCCCTTGACAGTTGACACCATGATCAAGTTGAGTCTATACCAAGTTAAGTTGCTTCTTGGGCTTAAAAATGCTATTTGAGCGACTTAATTTGCAAGCCTTTAGTCGTATAATTCATTTGCAAAATGGGCACCTTACTTTTATCAAGCCCAAAAACAAAAGTAACAAACTTCAATTTGATGACTCCATCATTCTTTCTTATTATAGAGTTCATTCCATCCCTTGATAGTTGACATCATAATTAAGTTGAGTCTATACCAAGTTAAGTTGCTTCTTGCGCTCAAAAAAGCTATTTGGGCAACTTAATTTGCAAGTCTTTAGTCACATAATTCATCAGCAAAATGAGTACTCACTTTTGTGAAGCTCAAAAACAAAAGCAAAGAACTTGAATTTGATGGCTCTGTCCCTCTTTCTTACGATAAAGTTCATTTCATCCCTTAACAGTTGATACCATTTAGCAAGTTAAGTTGCTTCTTGTGTGACATCTTGATTTTCCACTTTTGTTTTTAGTTGAATAAATCGGGTCTTTCATCGACGCGCCTATAGTGCTATTCTCTAAGCTGATCACTCATGAGATAACTAGACTATCTGGGGAAGTCGTTAAGGGATTTTAACGCAATAGGCTTGAGAACTCGACCCGGAATCGATCGCTCAACCGTGCTCATCTATAGAGATCATTACAGTATAGTAAAAAATCGATTAGGGACCGGAAATAGGTTGATTCGATAAAGATATGTGATTAGTGTGTAGGTGATTCTACTTGATTGTAAAATTTCAGTCGAATGGCACTAGATCGATTTTTCTGTCATTTATGTACCCTATGTTCGTATTTAAAATCTCGAGATTTTCACGACAATTGAGAGTCGCCAATGTGTTGAAGATGTACAATGTGGCTTGAAAATAATCGACTACAGTCAATTGTACTAAAAATTCCTAAAAACTATCCGGTATGTTAGGTCACGCTAAAATCGCGTCGATTGAAATTAACCCCGAATTTGAACCCGATTTCAGAAATTGAAAGTTCTGTCATGTCGTGATTTATTTTAAGAACGTTAACTCATCCTTTGAAGAATTTTCGGTGATTCTGGGATTTTTACAGAAAATCGTTTCGGATGATTTGGAAAATAACAAAAATTCGGACGGGCCTAACTAAAGGGATGTTTGGCCTCCTAATCGAGCTACTTGGTGATGGGAACTTTCGGATATTGAGTGGACCTTTTTCTAGAACAAAATTGGACCTCAAATTGGGGAAGTTGGAGATGAAATTGAAGTCCAAATTAAGTAAATTCAGAGCTAAGCTTGGGGGTGCAACATTTGGTACAAACTGGTTTATTTATGAGATTTTATAAGCAAGAAAGTAATAGGGGACAAGAGGGATAAGATTTGAGGCTTGTGGGGATCAAGATATGATGAATTAGGATATTTTAATTTACTTTTCTTTCCCCCGTCCACCGACTTCTCGAGCACGCCTTAACTGCTCCCTCCTCCTTTGCACTTTTGCTTCTCTTTCATTTCATTCTCTTCCATCTCTGTTTCTCTTTCAATTCTCTTCCTTCGAAGAAGCCAGCCCTCCGTTTCTCTTCCTCACCTGCCACATTCGAAGCAAAACTCACTTGAACTCCCCTAAGCTTTTGTCGAATTGCCGCCGCTCTACCTTCGTCGGTCTTCGTTGACCCCTCCATCCAAGTTGCCACGCGTTCGAGCCAACGACCCGGTGGAGCTCCCCCAAAGTTGACTCCTCACGTGCCTTTCATCCACCGAAGCCGCTCCATCAATTTTTCTCCAACCGCTACCACGCGTCCATCCTCTTCGTGCAGCATTGATGTTCCACGAGTCAAAAACCCCTAGCAATCTTCAACCGTTGACTCCAGCTATTTCTTCGTTGGTCCATCGCACGTTCGGCCCAAGTCTCGTGCCCACGAACTCAACAGTCCGGCCCTAGTCTAATGTTCCTTGCCAGCAGCCCACAGCCTCTTCTCGGCCCATCATTTCAACTCGCCACCGCAAATCCAGCCGTAGTTCGGCCTAGAACCAAGCCCAGCAGTTTTACGTGGGCTTGCTAGGTTTTTCGGCCCGATCCGAGCCCCGTTGACGCTATCAAAAGTTTGGGTTTCGACCGTTGTCGTAGTGAACCGGTTTTTTGCGCTAAACTAGTGAGTTTATGCACTAAACTCTACTTAGTAGGCTAATGACATTTAAGGGGTGTTTATTTTAAGTTAATTAGGGATTATGTGGTTAGTTAGATTAAATTAGTGATTAAATTAGTTAATTATGCATGTTAGATGATTAGAGTAGCATAATTAGAGACTAGATAAATTGTATTATTTATCTAGATTGGTTCGGGAATTTTTCGTGCCCATTTCGGCATTTAATTAGGCATTTTCGGCTTAAGTTAGCATTTTTGGTATTTAAATTGATTTGTTTAATTAATTTGATAATTATTTAATTATTAAATATTTTTTGGAAATTAGATTGGGATAGTCAATGACCAGAATTTTGTGCTGAATGCAATGGTGTGCTTAATTTCTGCAATTGAGTGTTAAATTGTGCACATTGAGTGGTGATTGTAATTTCGAGTATTAATTCAAAATTTGGAATTTTCGGTAATTATTCAGAAAATGGTTTTATATACTATATAAAATAGTGGGATTTTAAAATGAAGAGTATCAATTTTTCTGGTGTGAATTGACCGTGTACCCATATACGACTATTTTACAGCGTTTCTTATACGAAGAAAATAGGCCAAGTTCATCATTTTAATTGAGGCATTTGAGTGTAATGCATGCTCTCTTAGGCCGAGATTGAGTGGTCGTGTGTTGGTTAAGAGAACTCATCCCGGGCTATTAAGCCAGACGTTACCCCTATATAAGATACCCTTGGACAACGGATGCTGGTCGCAGTAGATTCTGGACCTATGCTCCTTTGGGAAAGCCGTCTAATAGAGACGTTGCCGTGCTCAATGGGATGAGACGACACTTGGCTACGCCAGAAGACCGCCGAATAGAGAGTAGGTCATGCTATAAGCCGAGATCAAAAACTAGGAACGCATGATTAATTGAGTTGAATGTGTCGGATTATGGGATAAAATTGTGTGACACGGTATAAGATGTATCATAACAATTTGTCCCTATAATTAGGACCCCGGTACTTGTTTGAAATTTGAGTATGGCGTTCCAGTTGATGAGCTTGATTGCTGCTCATGCTTTCATGCTGTATGTGATATGAATTGTGATAACATGCAGGATGGATCTGAGACGAGGTAAGTCTCTGTGGTTGTATGATTGTGTGGTTCAGACGTCTCTTGGCGTATTACCCTCCTAATTGGGGTTTAGAGCGTGAACTCGCTGAGATTTATATCACACCCCATCGTGGGCTCATTTCTTTTCAAGGCCATAGAGTGGAGGGTCTTAAGCCAAATTGAGGGGATCTGAGAAGTAGGTCAGTTAGGACAGTTTCGTTTTGAGAGTTAGTCTTTGGAAATCATTTAGGTATTGAATTTTGTATATGACTCAGTATATTTATAAAAACATGTTTTGTTTGTGAATATGTTGTCCTGCTTTATTATCTAGAGATGGTTACAGTTAGGGGATTTATTATTCGCTTCCGCATGTGCAATAAAATGAAAATGGTCGACGACTCATTCTGGGAAGTTGCAAATTTTATCGACCACCGAGAGATGGGCACGTGCTCGAGGATCAGGGCGTGACATCCTCGTTTAATGGTATCATAGCAAGGTCTGTGTTTGGAGTGATAATGTGTGAAGGGTTCTTGAGATAGTTAGTAGGAATGACCTCTATTTTATGCCGATACATGTGAGTGATAGCTGTTTGGTAAATTGTTTGTGAGGATCACTCAGTATCTAATTATGTATGGAATTAGAAACATGTTTTGTAGAAAGTCTACAGCTTGAGTGATTAGGAGCAGAGGACTCCTAAAAAGAGGACTATGGCATCAATGACTCGAGGTAGGACGCTGACAAAGGTTGGTACCCGAGGTGGTCGGGGTAGAGCGTTAGCTCAAGCTAGTGCGAGTGGAGTAGCACCACCTCCAGTTGGTGTTGGTATAACAGTACCTAGTGATCTAGGAACTGTTGGGATCATGTAGGTGCTAGAGGCGATGAGAGATCTGATGGGGCAGTAGGCCCAGAATCAAGCCGCCGCCATTACCGCCGTCGCACCGCTGCATTTGCTACCGCCACTTTGCCAATGCTTGCTGTTGCTACCATCGCTAATGCCGCTGCTGGCGCCACACCTGTTGTGGCACCCCTCGATGGCCCCGATCCGTTAGGGTCGCCACAATTCGCTTACCTTTCACTTTCCCTATTAACATGTCACTCTGATACCATTTCAATTGCAACGGGTCCATACAACATAGGGGGTTTACACTTTTTTTTTTGATAGATCCCTTGCGCAATTCATATACGGAAGCACATCCAACAAACTCCGTTCCCTATATTCAGAAAACGATGCACACCAACTAAACATTTATAGGTAAAAGTTGCACACTTTTATTTTCTTAAACCAGATGGACATCATTCATCGGTACATCAAAATGCCACAGTCTTCTATACTCGGCTATACTTCAAAAGATGACCGACTTCTCCTCCCACAATCGTATGCTTAAGGTCCACCAACCACTGTCGGCATCCAAAAGTTCCCTCTTTTGCTATCCTCCTCCTCGCAATCATATCCAACCACTTGATTCATCTATTGGTAGCAAAGTGGCGGTGCAGTATCTTATCTAGTTTGAAATGTTATTCCCAAAAGGGGTGAGTACAGCCACTTCCTCTCTCTCTTCCTTTTTGGTTGCTTATATATGCATGCATTCTAATCTTGCATGGGGGACACTTGTCCCTAAGAAGGAGACAAGTGTCTCCTTTGTTGAAGACACTTGGAGGAAGCCATGCGGCTCCTCCTTCCCCCTCCATGCGCCGACATGGGCTGGGCTTACGGCCCACTTTAGGCCCATCTCACTTGGGCCTAAAGCCCAAACTTTGATGGCCCAATTTATTTTTAATAATACATTTGAATTCTCATTTAAATAAATACCTAATTGCATAATAAAATGGCCAAAAGACTTTGTGATATTAATCCATCAAATCTATAAAGTGCATGGTCAAGAACAAAGTCTTCTTTATCAAATCGTCCTATGTCCAATTTAAATAGCCCATAGAAAAATATCGATAAAAGCCCATAATTCCTTCACCACTTTAGGGCATTTGATTTTTGATTTTTATTTATAGAAATCAATTAACATTCTCATAATCAATTAACATTTTCATAAGGGGTTCGGTCCAAGAGATAAAATATCATGGCCGATGATGTAATTGTCCCTATGGCCATTCAAAGTCGAATATCGTTTCCCTCAAAATCAATATTTCGGGTTGAAATTCCCGGATGCCACAATTCTCCCTCGTTAGAGAATTTCGTCCTCGAAATTAGACATTGCCTATGTCTCCTTAAACAAGTGAGGGTACCTTTCCTTCATCTCATTTTCACTCTCTCATGTGGCCTCTTCCACATCATGATATCACCATAATATCTTAACCAATAGAATTCTCTTGGTCCTAAGAATTTGTTCCTTTCAATCCAGTACTTGCACGGGGTCTTCAATGTTCCTCACTTTCTCATCCATTTTGATGGCTTCATGATCGAGTATGTGATCAGGGTCTGGCTAACACTTCCTCAGCCATGCCTGTACTTTTCTGAAAGCTATTGTCATACACAAATTCTACCAAGTATAACTTTTCATCCCAACTTCCTTTAAAATCAAGGATGCAAGCTCTTAACATGTCCTCTAATGCTTGGATCACTCTTTTCGCTTGTCCATCCATCTGTAGATGAAAAGCATTACTAAATGGGAACTTCGTCCCTAGGGCGGTTTGAAGACTTCGCCAAAAGTTGGAAGTAAATCTAGAGTCTCGATCAGATGTGACAATTACAGGAACGCCATGTAAGCGTACCACTTGGCTTACACATAAATTAGCAAATTTATCAATTGGATAATCTACGCGAACTACTAGGGAATGGGCAGACTTAGTCGAGCGATCTACTATCACCTAGATAGAGTCGTGACCACTTAGTGTCCTTGGTATCCTTGCATGAAATCCATTGTCACACGATCTCATTTCCATTTTGGTATATCTAACAGTCTCAATCTAACACACCATTTAGCCGAATCATTCCTATACCTTTGTCATCATCAATTCAAGCCTAGAGCCATCAAAATCGACACCATTAACAACTCATCTGGTTCAGTCCAACAAAGACATTCACTACGCTTTCACTGCAACATAGATTCAAGCCTAAAATATAATACCATTCATTTGGTTCAAATATCAATAATCCACCAAGACTTATTCAATTCAAAGATCGACAATCCACCAAATTAAAACTTGTCTAGTTTCCATCGAGTATATCTCATGTCTCATCCGAAAGGATCATCACTTAGACTAATCACTCATCAAATCCACAATTTGAACTTCCACCATTTCACCTTGGAAAGACTATAACCACAAATGATCATATCCACTAATTCCACCAAACCCTTTTTCAAACTGAGATCATCACCTAAAATTAAAAGTTGACCACTATCGATTAAACCTATTATTTCGACATATAAACCATAAGTAATTTCATATCTCCTATGACCACTCAACTCATGACTTCCAAGATCAATCTATACATACTAAATGCTTCCATGAAATGCATCAAGACTTCCAATGAGATCCTCTAATGGGAAGTCACTACTTAGCTCAAATGATCATAACCTAATCCTCAAATTCATAATTCACTCTCCATAATTCACTTCTTAAGCCTTGCTTGCAACACCACGCTTAGATGCTACGCATGTTCTTCAGGTCCTTTAGAATATATTAGGATATCATCAAATGAAGACAATCACAATTTAATCCAAATAAGGCTTAAATATTCTATTCATTAAATCCATGAATGCACCTAAGGCATTCGTCATTCCAAACAGCATAACTAGGGACTCGTAGTGTCCATAGTGAGTCCTAAATACGATCTTAGGAATGTCTTCTTTCTTAATCCTTAACTAATATCCCGATCTCAAGTAAATTTTTAGAAAAGACCGAACTTCCTTGCAGTTGATCAAATAGGTCATCAATTTTTAGGTAATAAGTACTTACTCTTAACAATTACATGATTCAATTGCCTATTATCAATGCACAAACGCATCGACCTGTCCTTCTTTCTCACAAACGAGAGTTCCACAAGCTTAACCATGCTTCCACTGCGCCACTCTGACAAAATTATCCCAGAAACACTACCTTTCCAGTTCAGTTCATAGTTCGGTTTATTCCTGCCCCCTTTTTGCCATCCTAGAAGCCTGCCAGGAGTCGCTCCTTATTCAGGTCCTCTGACCTCGGCGTCCACTCCTCGCTCTCATCAAACCGGGACATTACAGGTACACCAGCTTTCGCCTGGTTCGAACCCAAACTATACATCCATTGAAGGGTCTCGTTTCGATAGGGACTAACTTACAGAGATATTATCCACTTTAGCCTATCCCATTCTTAGCCTCACGGTCTTATCCTTAGCGCACGGGTAAATACTATCTCAGGAGGTCATTCATCCTAGTCCATTGCTTACGGAGCTAGTCCATTCCTACGGTGAGGTCAAAGTTATACATAACTATCACTATCAAGCCCATTTCCAGATCTCATTCCCCTAGGGTTATCTCACACATCTCACATGCTAACGTAGATAACTACATATCTTTCAGCGATGTAGAAATACGAAGAGGCATATCTAGAGATTTGTTCCTACTCCTCACAATCATCTATATATTTTTTTTTTCGGACACAAATGAATGCATGTCACTCATATCAAATAACACATATACCTTCTTATCCTTCTATCAAAATCATACTTGAGATAACACTTTTGGAAGCTCCTACTTCCTCTTGAGTGACCACATACACCCTTCCTTGTGGTGGTGGCCTCTGTGGATTCCTTGGTGGATTTGGTTCAGCAGTACTTTGTCGTACTGTCGCACCGAGCTATCATTCGGCTGTGACCCATTGCGTGGACAATTTCTCTTAAAGTGTCCTATTTGCCCACATCCATTACATCTCAGTTGGCTATTACAAGGTCTTGGCCCATGTTGTCTACCACATTTCTGGCAAAAATTACCCTGGTAGGGTGCTCTGCCTAAAATCGGGCCATTCCAAGCTCCTCTAAAATTTCCAAAGTAACTCTTTTTCTTAACATCCCAGTCGACCTTGACCGGGATAGGGTCTCTTACCTCTTCGAACATCATTAAAGGTCATCGCCTCTTAGGTTCTAGTTGCTCTCTCACTAACTCTTGCTCCACCAACTGTGCCCTCTCATAAATCTCATTATAATCCCTTATATTCAAAGGCACCTGTTGTTTCCTAATATCAGTCCTTAATCCTTTCAGGAATCTCTTAGCCTTTTCCTCTCGATCCTCAACCAACCTAGGAGCATACCTAGACAATTCAGAAAATTTTGCCTCATGCGGTCTCTTTTGTTAGCTCCCTTTGTTCTAAGCGAACAAATTCGGTGATCTTCCTATCCTTGGCATAATCGAGAGAAATGCTTCCTATTGAAAGCCCTAACAAACTCATCCCAGTTTATCTCAGTACCTGGTGGAAAGATCGTATCCCTCAAAGCTCTCCACCAAAACTTTGCATTTCCCTCCAGCTGGTACTCTGCCAAAACTATTTTCTCAGTATCACTGCAGTCCAACAACCGAAAAATTCGTTCCATTCCATCAATCCATTGTTCCGCCTCCTTAGGACTCCCCATTCCACTAAACTTAAGTGGCTTCAATTTTAGGAATTGTTCCACCAGTCCTTGAGGGCGATGTTCCACTTCGGGTTGTTGCTGCGCTTGTCTATCCATCAGATTTCCAATATTAGCCAACGCCTACGAGGATATCTTCCATCCGGGGTTCAGCCCTCGATGGATGAGCACTTCCAGCTCATACCATATTTTCCTGTAGTTTCCAAGCATTGCCTCAGGAATAATTTGAGACTCACTGTCTCCTATTCAAAGCAACTACTACTACTACATAAGTAACATAGACATGTTACTGGTACCTAAAGACAACTCAAGATAAACCACTAGGCATCTACGAGTGAATACTCATCACCCGTTATTCAATGTTAATCAATTTTTTCCATTTTATATCCTATGGTGTGCATCATTCTATCCTCATTTCCATCTAAGGCACCTTATCACTCCAAATAGACCATAGCTACGATACCAAAAAGGGCTGTGGCACCCCTCAACTCGCCCCCGATCCGTTAGGGTCGCCACGGTCGCTTACCTTTCACTTTCCCTATTAACATGTCACTCTGATACCATTTCAATTGCAACGGGTCCATACAAAATAGGGGATTTACACTTTTTTTTTTGATAGGTCCCTTGCGCAAGTCATATACGGAAGCACATCCAATAAACTCCCTTCCCTATATTCAAAAAACGATGCACACCAACTAAACGTTTATAGGTAAAAGTCGCACACTTTTATTTACTTAAACCAGATGGACATCATTCATCGGTACATCAAAATGCCACACTCTTCTATACTCGGCTATACTTCAAAAGATGACCGACTTCTCCTCCCACAATCGTATGCTTAAGGTCCATCAACCAGTGTCAGCGTCCAAAAGTTCCCTCTTTTGCTATCCTCCTCCTTGCAATCATATCCAACCACTTGATTCATCTACCGGTAGCAGTGGCAGCAGAGATATCTTATCTAGTCTGAAATGTTATTCCCCAAATGGGGTGAGTACAGCCACTCCCTCTCTCTCTTCCTTTTTGGTTGCTTATATATGCATGCATTCTAATCTGCATGGGGGACACTTGTCCCTAAGAAGGAGACAAGTGTCTCCTTTGTTGAAGACACTTGGAGGAAGCCATGCGGCTCCTCCTTCCCCCTCCATGCGCTGACATGGGCCGGGCTTATGGCCCACTTTAGGCCCATCTCACTTGGGCCTAAAGCCCAAACTTTGATGGCCCAATTTATTTTTAATAATACATTTGAATTCTCATTTAAATAAATACCTAATTGCATAATAAAATGGCCAAAAGACTTTGTGATATTAATCCATCAAATCTATAAAGTGCATGGTCAAGAACAAAGTCTTCTTTATCAAATCGTCCTATGTCCAATTTAAATAGCCCATAGAAAAATATCGATAAAAGCCCATAATTCCTTCACCACTTTAGGGCATTTGATTTTTGATTTTTATTTATAGAAATCAATTAACATTCTCATAATCAATTAACATTTTCATAAGGGGTTCGGTCCAAGAGATAAAATATCGTGGCCGATGATGTAATTGTCCCTATGGCCATTCAAAGTCAAATATCGTTTCCCTCAAAATCAATATTTCGGGTTGAAATTCTCCAATGCCACACCTGTTGCCGTACCTGCTGAAGTTCCACCTAGTAACGTGGTCGCCGTGAGGCCGATGCATAAGCTAGTTGAACAGCTTTTGAAACTAAACCCCCAAAGGTTTGCCAGGACAGAGATCTCGAAGCCACAGCTCTATGGATTCAAGACCTAGAGAAAGCATTTGCACTGCTGAGGTGCACTGAAGAGGAGAAGGTCGTCCTTGCAGTCTATCAACTGCAGGGGATTGCAAGCACTTGGTGGAGAGCCACTAGAGGTATAGTGTTCCTGGAAAGTGTGGTCCTAGAGTGGAACGCCTTTGTTGAAGTTTTCAATAGCAAATACTTCTCAAACAGTGCCAGAGAACTAAAGATGGTGGAGTTTCAGCGCCTCTGCCGAGGTACGATGACCGTGGATCAGTACGAAGCAAAGTTCGCTGAATTATTGCAGTACGCCCCCAGATTGGTCAAGGACCCGGTAGATCAAGCTCGAAGGTTCAGAGATGGGCTTAAACAGGAGTTGAGAAGTCCGTTGGTGCCTTTTTAATTTGAAGGACTACAATGACCTATATGAATGGGCCCAACTGATAGAGAGAGATCACAATGAGCAAGCTGCCTCATCTAGATCGAGGTTCAGCTCAAGCAGAGAGGGAGATAGGTTTGGGAAAAGACCTATGACCGAAGGAAGGTATCCTGTTCCACCGGGCGGGATAGGAAAGTCCGCACAAAGACAGAATGGTGCCTGTCACTTCTATGGAAGATGACATGGATCGGCCTCGTGCCATTCTAGGCCGGGTGCTTGTTTTAAGTGTGGCCAACAAGGTCACTTTGCTAGAAATTGTCCCAAGAGATAGATGGGACCACCGTAGTTGCCGCCACTACCACCGATGAGTCAGAATCGAGGATATACGCCCCCGAATGCACATCAGGGTGGACTAATTAGACCTCTAGCTCAAGGAAGGACGTACGTGATTACTAGAGGATAGATGGAGGACTCGCCTAATGTGATTACAGGTACTGTTTCGCTGAACAACCACACTGCTTATGCTTTATTTGACCCTAGAGCTACTCATTCATTTATAGCTGAGCAGTATGTTAAGTTGGTAGGATTGATTCCTGAGTTGTTGGAGTTAGTGATTAGTATATCGACACCGTTAAATGATAAGGTGTTAGCTATAGTGGGTTGTCCTGGTTGCACGTTAGCGATTGGTGAGCGAAAGTGGAAGATAGACTTGATAGTCCTAGCCATGTATGATTTTGATGTGATAATTGGCATGGAATGGCTCACCAAGCAATGAGCTAAGATGGACTGCTATCGTAAAGCGATTCAGTTTAACCCGTTAGTGGGTGAAAGTTTCGAGTTTATTAGGAGTTGAGGAGGACCCTTGATTACCCTATTCTCGTCGCTTGAGGCACTCCAGTTGTTAGACGAGGGTTGTCAAGGTTACCTAGCAATTGTCGTGGATATGACAGTTTAGGAGTTGAAGATCGAGGACATTGCAGTAGTCCAAGAGTTTCCAGACGTGTTTCCGAAGGAATTGCCAAGTCTGCCACTAGAAAGAGAGATAGAATTCGTGATTGAGCTAACCCCTAAGATAGAGCCAATTTCTAAGGCTCCTTACAGAATGGTGTTATTTGAGTCGAAGGAACTGAAGGTGTAGACACAAGAATTATTGGATAAGGGATTCATACATCCCGGTGCATCACCTTGGGGAGCACCAGTTCCATTCGTGAAGAAGCAAGATGGTTCGTTGCGTCTATGCATCGATGATCGCCAACTCAATTAGGTGATGATCAAGAACAAGTATTCACTACCAAGGATTGACAACTTATTTGACCAACTGTAAGGAGCGTTGATATTTTCAAAGATCGACTTGAGGACGGGATATCATAAGCCGAGGATCAAAAATGATGACATACCAAAGTTAGCATTTTGTACTCGATATGGTTATTATGAGTTTTTTGTAATGCCGTTCGGTTTGACAAACACTCCAGCTACTTTCATAGATTTGATGAATCGCGTGTTCAAGGAATACTTGGATCAGTTTGCGATCATGTTCATCAACAATATCCTGGTGTACTCAAGAAGTCTAGAGGAGCTTGAAGGGCATTTAAGGATGGTACTCCGGACTACGAGGATTCATGAGCTGTACGCCAAGTTCGGCAAGTGCGAGTGTTGGTGACTCGTGTTACTTTTCTAGGTCATGTGATTTCAGGCAAAGGAATCTTCGTGGACCCATCCAAGATTGAAGCAGTTATCGACTGGCCAAGATCGACTACCATGACAGAGATCAGAAGTTTTCTGGGTTTAGCAGGATACTATAGACAGTTCGTGGAAGGGTTTTCAGCTTTAGCCTCACCATTGACTCGACTATTGAAGAAGGAATAGAAGTTCGTGTGGACAAACAAGTGCGAGTGTAGTTTCTAAGAGTTTAAGCAGAAACTGACTACCGCATCTGTGCTGACCATACCATCTAGTCCTAGAGAGTACGAGATCTATAGTGATGTGTTGTTTAAAGAACTAGGTTACGTGCTGATGCAACATGGTAGGGTTGTTGCATATGCGTCTCGTCAGTTGAGACCTCACAAACTGAATTACCCGACGCATGAGTTAGAACTTATGGCAATCATTTCCGCTCTGAAGATTTGGAGACATTATTTGTGCGGAGAAAGATTCTAGATCTTCATAGACCATCAAAATCTCAAGTACCTATTTTTTCGAAGGAGTTGAATATGAGACAGTTTTGTTGGATGGAACTCTTGAAGGACTATGATTGCGATATTCGTATCACCCTAAAAGGCGAACAAGGTCGTTGACAGGCTAAGTCGGAAGTCTTCAGTAGCGCAGATGGTACTCGAGGAATGGATTCTACTCAAGAGAGCTCGAAATTTGGGTTTCAAATTTGAGGTAGCCACCTTTCGAATCTTATGGCCACCCTTAGAATTGAATCGGAAGTACGAGATCGGAATCAAGACGCTTGGTGACGGATCCAGATGTTCAGAAAATTCTGCTACAAGATACCGATAAGAGGAAGGCTGACTTTTAGATTTCTAAGGACGGAACACCGAGGTTTCGAGGACGATTGTATGTATCCGACGATGCGAGCTTAAGGAAGAGATCTTGTCGAATCTTATCATAGCGATTACAGCATTCATCCTGGTAGTACGAAAATGTATCGAATATGCGTCAACACTATTGGTGGTTCGGTATGAAGGTGGACATCACTAAGCATGTTGCCAAGTGTTTGACATGTCGGCAAGTGAAGGTACAGCAAGACGTAAGCCGGGAGGACTTTTGCAACCTCTCGAGATTCTCGAATGGAAATGGAAATATATCACAATGGATTTTGTATGAGCTTACCGAGCAGTCAAAGAGGTAATGATTCTATTTGGGTAATGGTCGACAGACTGACGAAGTTGGTTCACTTTATCGTAGTACAAAAAGACCTTGATTTGGACAGGCACGCAGAGTTGTACGTGCGTCAAATAGTTCGTTTGCATGGAGTGCCAGTGACGATTACATCAAATCGAGACTCGAGGTTTACAATTGCATTTTGGAAAAGTTTGCAGGTTACCTTAAGAACGAAGCTACGGTATAGTACAGCCTATCATCCTCGGACGGATGGCCGATCCGAGAGGACGATTCAAACCCATGAGGACATGTTGCGAGCTTGCCTATTGGACTTTAAGGGAAGCTGGGAGGAATAGCTTCACCTTGTCGAGTTCGCTGACAATAATAGCTACCAACAGAGCATTCAGATGATTCATTTTGAAGAGTTGTATGGTAGAGCGTGCAGAACACCAATATGTTGGGATGAAGTCGGAGAACAAAAGATCACAGGCCTAGAGTTGGTTCGGTAGTCGGCGAGATGCGGTTGCCGTCATCGAGAGACAGATTAAAGACTACTCGAGCCGCTAAAAATGTTACACAAATAAGCGCCAAGGACCATTGGAATTCCAAGTTGGTGAGCATGTATTTCGAAGATGTCACTAATGAGGGGTACTTCGCGCTTTGGCAAGAAAGGGAAGTGAGTCCGAGGTACATAGGTCCCTTTAAGATTTTGGAAAGAATCGGGATCCTAGCGTATCGTCTTACTTTATCGCCGAGGTTGGCGCAAGTGCATGACGTCTTTCATGTGTCAATATTGAGGAAGTATGAGCTTGACCCGACCCACGTGCTAAATTTTGAAAAATTGGACGTGGACGACATAGTGTAGTACGTGGAAGACCGGTTCAAATTATGGATCGGAAAGAATAGGTTCTTCGTATTAAGACCATTCCGTTGGTCAAAGTGGTCTGGCAACATCACGGCACAGAAGGAGCAACCTGGGAAAGTGAAGATTCTATGAGACGACTGTGTTGGAGAAATCTTTCCAGAATATTTTGAAGCGACAAAACGTTTCTTTCGGTCTAGTACGGATATCCGCAGATCGTCTAGTTTAAAGTCGAAGACTTTCGATCACCGAGACTCAAGATTCAAGACTCAAGACTCAAGACTCAAGACTATTCTCATTGACGGTCTTTCGATCCAAAGTGGCGAAGGAAATCCGAGCCGAAGTATATGGTTGAGGATTTAATCCTATTCTCTCGGAGAAGATCTTTTTGGCTAGATAAACATAACGGATTCTTTTGTTCGTATCTAAATCAATTGAAGATCCGATGGTCGACGAAGTATTCTTGGAATGTTCTATTCTTGGAAACCAAGATCCCGATTGTATGGGCGAAACGGGATTGATGGGCTATCGTCGAGTTCCTTTTATAGCTCGAATGATCTTCTTGATTGATTCCGTCCAACGGGTAAATTGGAGGAATTCCTTTGGTAAGTGCCAACGGTATGATGGCATAAAGGAGTATAAAAAGGAAGACGTTCTAGTTGTGAAAGAGTGTGATCGATAGAAAAATTCCAGAGTCTGAAGCACCTTGATTATTAGTCGATTCATTCTGAGCAAATTTGTATACACAGAGAGTGTTCATACTTGGTGATACCTTGAGTGAGTGTGGTAGATCATCTACACCTAGAAATCAAGGAAGATCAACACTGCAACATCTCTTTGTTCATAGTGGAATCCAGCCAAATTGGCTGTCAGTGCAGAAGAGTGGACGTAGGCTTGAATCAAGCCGAATCACTATAAACCGCGTGTTCAATTCTCTCTTTCCCTTACTTAGTCTTGCGTTGATTATTACTTGTTGCGAATTCTTCAATTGTCTAAGTATTGCGCAATTATAAAGAAATTTTCAAGAAAAATCATTTATATACCTATTCACCCCCTCTAGGTACTTGTACTAGCTATATCAATTGGTATCAGAGCTCGTGTTCTTACTTTATTTGAAGTGTTTTACTTCAGAGTAAAAGATCCATGGCTAGTATGTTAGCACCAGGGCTGGTGGAAGGGCAAAGCAATACCAGACCACCCTACTTCAATGGAAAGGATTACAACATCTGGAAGAACAAGATGAAAGCTTTCCTACGATCAAAGGATCCTCTGGAATGGGACGTTATGGAAAGAGGAATCACTCCTGCTACTGCATCAATCTCTGAAAGAGGGAAAGAAACTATTGATACCAGCGGAATGTCTCAGGAAGAGATAAACAAGAGACAAGCACTCGATGCAAAAGCAATTTACTCTTTATATTGTGCCTTGTCTCCAACTGAATATAACAGAATATCTTCTTGTGTTACAGCAAAAGAAGTGTGGGACAGATTACATATCACCTATGAAGGAACAGATCGTGTGAAGGAGACCAGAATCAACATTCTCCTCGGTCAATATGAAGCCTTCAAAATGAAACCAGGAGAATCCATAACCGACATGTTTAGTCGTTTTACAGATATTGTCAATGGTCTTGAGAACCAAGGACAAAAATTTCTGATCCCATGAAGGTGAACAAGTTGCTGCGTGGACTTCCAAGGAATGGAATCATATAAAGACTTCAATAAGAGAGACGCAAAGAATTATGCCTCTATCGTCGACGAGCTGATTGGAACTCTTGAGTCTTATGAAGTGGAATGAATTAACGAGGACGAAGATCCAAGAGGTAAGAAATCCATTGCATTAAAATCAAATGATGATTCGATGATACAGATTCGGAAGATGATATGGACGACGAGGAGCTTGCTCTCATGATGAGAAGATTCAGAAAAGCGAATAGAAAAGGAAGAAGGTTCAACTCAAAGAAACAAAGTTTCTAGAAACAGCAGACCAAGTCGTTGATGATGAAGAACCAAACAAAGATGTAGTCTACGCCGAGTGTAAGAAAAGGGACACATCGGACCTAACCGTCCTCTTCGAAGAAGAAAAGAGGAAAAGCTGAGAAGTCTCGAAAAGCTCTCAAAGCTGAAACCTGGAGTGATACAAAATGTGAAGAAAGTGACAATGAATATGCCAACATATGTCTAATGGCACATTCAGACTCAGACTCAGATTCTGGATCAGACTCAAACAGTGAATTTGAGGTAAGTGATTTTAAAATTCCTATCAAAGTTTCTAAATACATTGATGAACTGTGTTTCAGTCTTAAGACTTCTCTCAAAAGGATTTCCGAACTTAAAAAGGAAAACTCAGCCCTAAAACAAAAGGAAACCATTTTAGAGGAAAAAGTTAAAAGTTTAGACTTGAATGTTTCTACTCTTAAAGAAAAAGAAGATAATCTTTTGAAAGAAAATGTTCTCTTAAAAATGGACTTATCAAATATTTCAAAGAAATTTTCGATAGGATCCGAAAAGCTTGAAAAAGTTCTTTCGGTTCAAAGACCTTACTTCAATAAGTCCGGTCTAGGCATGACATGAGAAACAATTCCCTTGATTGATTTTCCTAAAGTAAAAGAAATAATTAAGAAAAGACCGTCGAGAGAGGCTTACAAAAATCATTTTAAGAAAGTTTTTGTAAAGTCTGTAGGACGAAATGCTCTAAGGTGTTCAAAATGTAACAGCAAGGATCACTTTGAAAAAGAGTGTCCTATGGTTTGGAAGCCTGTTAAGAAAGTATGGCCTAATAATGGTTATCCTACTAACATCAAAGGACCCAAGAAAATTTGGGTACCAAAGAAAGCTTGAGACTCTCTTTTGAATGCAGGTCTCCATCAAGAAAAGGGTAAAGTGGTATCTTGACAGCGGATGTTCAAGACACATGACAGGAGACTCAAAGTGCTTCATAAAGCTTGTTAAAGTAAACGGTGGAAATGTTTCATTTGGAGGAAATGGCAAAGGAAGCATTGTGGGATTTGGAACTGTGAAAATTGGAAATCTCACAATAAGCAACGTTTCTCTAGTGGAAGGACTCAACTACAACCTTCTCAGCATTAGTCAATTGTGTGATACCGGTTTCAAGATCTCCTTTCAAGAAGGAATATGTTCTGGAATCAGTAAAGACTTTACTCAGTCTTTCATGGGTCAAAGACATGGTAATATATACCTTTTAGACGTGAAACCGAATGAATCACAATGCCTATTATCAATTCAAGATGAAGCAAGCTTATGGCACAGAAAGCTTGGTCATGTCAATATGAAGCAATTAGCCAAAATCTCATCAAAACAGCTTGTTCGAGGTCTACCCAAATTGCCTTATCAAAAGACCGATCCATGCACACCATGTATTCTGGGAAAGCAGGTAAGAAATTCCTTTAAGCCAATAAATCATGTCTCTACTAATCATGTATTACGGTTGTTGCATATGGATCTCTTCGGACCAACCGAGAACCCAGTATTGGAGGTAAGAAATATTGCCTAGTAATTGTGGATGATTACTCCCGCTTTACTTGGGTATATTTCCTTACAAGTAAGTCGAAACATTTTCGTATTTTGAAAAATTTGCTAAAAATGTTCAAAATGAAAAAGGATGTGTTATCTCGGTTATAAGAACAGATCATGGAGGTGAATTTGAAAATCAAGATTTTACAAAATTATGTGATGAATCTGGATTTAAGCATGTGTTTTCCTCTCCACACACTCCTCAGCAAAATGGAGTTGTGGAAAGAAAGAATAAATCTCTTCAAGAAATGGCTAGAACACCTTTAATTGAAAGTAAAATTTCTTTACGATTTTGGATTGAAACTGTTTCAACAGCATGTTATATCATCAATAGAGTCTTCCTAAGACCTATTCTGGAGAAAACACCCTATGAGATATTCAAAGGTAAGAAACCCATTGTTTCATACTTTCATGTGTTCGGTTGCAAATGCTTTATATTGAAAAATGCAAAAGATCGAGTTGGTAAGTTTGAAGAAAGATCAGATGAAGGTATCTTCCTTGGATATTCTACATCAAGCAAAGCCTACGAGTCTACAACAAGAAGAGCCGAGTCGGTGGAGGAGTCAATGAATGTCAAATTTCAAGACTCTATGCAAGATGAATCCGGTCGGACTCGGCATGAAGAGTCTCGAATCTGCTCCGAGACTTTCCAAAGCTGACAACTCAAGAAATGTCTCAGACTCTGGAAGACCAGCATCAAGAAGTTCATAAAGATTCAAATAAAGAAAGAGATCATCATCCGAGACAAATCAACCAAGAATCGGAAGCATAAGTCTAGTCATCCTAAGGATCTTATTATCGGCGAAATTAATGAAGGAATTCGAACCAGATCCAAAAGTCGTGAAGAGTCTAATGTTGTGGCTCTCATTTCTGAAATTGAACCAAAAAGCATAGAAGAAGCTTTATCTGATGAAAGCTGGATCGAAGCTATGCAAGAGGAGCTCAGACAGTTCAACATTAATGATGTCTGGGAATTGACATCTAAACCAAAAGGTAAAACTGTTATTGGAGCCAAATGGGTGTTCAAAAACAAGATGAATGAAAAAGGAAAAGTCGCACGAAATAAAGCAAGACTCGTGGCCAAAGGATACACGCAAGAAGAAGGAATAGACTATGATGAGACTTACGCTCCCGTAGCAACGTTAGAAGCTATTCGTCTATTACTTGCGCTTGCTTGTTACAAAAATTTCAGGTTATTCCAAATGGACGTGAAAAGTGCTTTCCTAAATGGAGTTATCCAAGAGGAAGTTTATGTGGAACAACCGCCTGGGTTTGAAGACCCAAAGAAACCAGACTCAGTCTTCAGACTGAAAAAGGCCCTGTATGGTTTGAAGCAAGCACCTCGAGTTTGGTACGACAGACTAAGTAAGTTTTTATTACAGAATGGTTTTGTCAAAGGTAAAGTAGATACTACTTTATTTATCAAAAAGGAAAACAAAAGCTTTTTACTTATTCAAATATATGTGGATGATATTATTTTTGGATCCTCTAATGAAAGTCTATGCAAGAAATTTTCTAAGTCTATGCGGGATGAGTTTGAAATGAGTATGATGGGAGAATTAACATTCTTTCTTGGTCTTCAAATAAAGCAATTGAAGGAAGGAACTTTCATTTACCAAGAAAAATATGCTAATGATCTTGTCAAAAGGTTTGGATTGGAAAATTGCAAGAAGATCGACATACCAATGTCAAGCTCTTTGAAGATAGACAAAGATGAAGAAGGGAAGAAAGTTGATCAAAAGCTGTCTTGGAGCATCATCGGTTCACTTCTTTATCTAAAGCTTCTAAACGACATTTTGTTGAGTGTTTGCATCCGTGCTAGGTTTCAATCAGATCCTAGAGAATCCCATCTCAGTGCTGCAAAACGTATTATTAAATACGTTGCTTCATCTTCAACGTCGATCTTTGATATCCTAAGAAGGGAGACTTTAATCTTATGGGATACTCGAGACGCAGATCTAGCCGGCTGCGAGTCGATAGAAAGAGTACTTGAGGGAACTTGCTAGTTGCTTGGAAGCGGGACAGTGTCTTGGTTTTCAAGGAAACAAAGCACCGTAGCTCTCTCAACAACGAAGCGAGTATGTAGCCCTTGGAAGCTCTGTTCACAAATTCTATAGATAAAACAACAGCTACAAGACTTTGAGATCGAAGACTCATGCACGAGAAATCAAATGTGACAACACCAAAAGCGTAATCAATCTCACCAAAAATCCAATTCTTCATTCAAGAACAAAGCATATAGAAATTCGACATCATTTCATTAGAGATCATATTCAAAGTGGAGAAATCTCGATTCAATTTGTTGATTCAAAAAGTCAACTAGCAGATATATTTACAAAGCCTTTGGAGAAAAATCAATTCGATTTTATCCATTCTAGACTCAACATTTTGAAGCTCGAAGAAGTTAAAGTCTAGAGACTCTCCAACCTTCGGACTCGGAAAGTTGATGATTGTCGACTCAAATCGTCGAGACTCAAATCAATCGAGACTCTAATCTCTCGGACTCGGACATTGATCACTATAGACCGTAAGTTGTTACTTTATCTAAACTCGAAAAGGTATGATCTCTCGTTCAGTTATTTTGGAGTCTCTATGAAAAACGAAAACTTGTCTTTTCAAAAGAATTAATTTTAGCAGTTATTGATTTCGAAAAAAAGGTATTCGTACACTTTCCTTGTGCCGATTAAACTTCCCTTTTCAAAACTGAGTTATATATATACGGTTTTCATTTTCAATCTTCAAAACCCTAAAAGCATTCTCCTCCCAATCCGGTTTCTACTTCGTGTTCATCCGAGAAAGTTGTCATCCTTTCTTGGGAAAGCAAGTAAAGGAATCTCTCGGCGACTAGGAAGAATGTCATCTTCGAGGAAGTCATCAAGAATCGCGAACAAGGGACCACGAGAGGATGAAGGAGGAACCTACCCACTTCGATCTCACCGAAGAGGAAGAATTATCGAGTCAGCAACAGAGCCCAACTCACTCTCCACCACGTCATTCAACGCCATCTACCCCACAAGGTGCGGGTCAACATCTTGAGGAAGAGATAATTGAGAACGCAGACCCTATAAGAGTCCAAAAACCCTTTTATATTTACAAACTCTACCGTGCGTTGAAAAGTACTGGAACTCCGTTGAAATACGTGGATGATTTTCTCAAAGATAAAAATTATGGGAATGAGTACATTTTTCTGAAGAAAATGGAGGAATTGGGAATTGCTCCCAAAGGTAAAGCAGAGGAAGCGCTTTCGAATATTCCCAATGACCCTCGTATGTCGGGACCAAATCCGACTGATGGTAACGACGATGATAAAATGTTCAGTGATTTTCAACCTAGAATGGGTGTTGCTGCGAAGGTGAAGGGAAAGAGGATGGAGTTGTTTAAATCGAAAAAACAGGAGAATTTGTTTTTCAGACTGCTAAAGCGAGGGGTGATAAACCCTAGGAGTGTCGATTTCGATTTCTTGGATGCTGTGAATGTGAACTTGAGGGAGAAGTTCGGTCTGCTACAACTGGAACGTTTTTGCATTGATACCACGAACGGATATGCACAACTGACTGCATATTTCTATTCGAATCTCAGTTTTATAGATGCGAATAGAATATCATTCAATGTTCGAGATCAGGATTATGTGTTAGACGTGGACATGTTGGCGGACATAATTGGAGTTGAACGAGGACGTTATCAACCAATCAAAGTCTCAGTTGCTCGTGCCTCATTGGAACTTGTCAAGGATAGAAATGTAGAAGGAAAAATCATCTATTCAAGGATGCGTGCCATCAATATTGTGCTGCACAAAATTGTGATCAATTGCATCAGGCCCAAGTCTACATCAAAGACTGATGTGTCAAATTCAGAGGCAAAATTGATGTACGTAATCAACTCAGGGATGAAGTTCTCTCTTCCACACTATTATCTTTCACATGTACGAGCAATGTCAAAAGACAAGGGACAATTGCCTTATCCAGGTCTGGTGACCAAGATCTTCAGACACATGAATATTGAACCTCCACACACACTTTGTGTTCGACCGTGCGACAAGATGGTGGTAGGTTTGAAGATGTTAACAAAGATGCGTCTGCAAGAACTTTCAAAGGCAATGGAGAAATTCAAAGTGAAAACTCCAGTTCCATCTGCTTCAAAGAGAAAGGGAAAGGAGGCCATTGGTGCCCCACCCAAAAAGAAGAGAACTCTCATCTTGGAGGATGAAGATGAGGAGGAAGATCCTACAATCACAGCCTTGATAAGTACCAGACGTTCTGTTCTCCAATCGACGAACATCGAAGAAACAGAGAGAAGAAGTGGAGCAAGCCAAGATCGGAGAAGAAGAGAAGCGGCGAGAGAGGGAGAAAGAAGCTGAAGAAGAAGAAGAAGAAGAAGAAGAGCAAGAAAAGTCTGCAGCTGAATCTGGAGAAAAGAAGAATCAAGACTTAGAAGAGCATGATCATCACTCTTCCCCTTTTGATGCCCTAGAGACAGGGGGAGTTGGCGAGCAAAGGTCCACACCTCATGCTGCCGATAGTGAAGGTCTAAGATAATCTCCAGCAGACCCAGAAGAAATTCAGGCTTCTTAAATGCTGAAGAAGGACACGATACGTCGACACCAAATCTGCAAGACTATACAGAAGCGCCATCGTCTGCATTCACTCCATCGGAAAGAGCAAATGCAAGTACTCAGATGGACAATTCTGCAGATTTTCGTCGCATCATGGATATTCTTCTGGAAATGCGTGGCCAGATATACGCTCTAGACTGTGAAATTCAAGCCATGAAGAATGCTGGACAAGCATCTTCAGTCACCCTGGAGGATAAAATGAAAGACCTCGCTCTGCAACTTCAAGCTAATGCCAAAGGAGAGGAAGTAGCTCAACTAAGGGAGGACTTGAAGAGGCTAGAAGGCATAGTCCAGTCCATGGGAGATTTAAAGATTGTGCGCATTCCCAAGCAGACATGACTCCTTTCTCACCTTTTTAATGATGATAAAAAGGGGGAGAAAGCAATTTGAACCAACCAACCAACTTTCTTTGACTTTAAATTTGTTTGAATGTGTTTGTTCTTGAATATGAACTTGAGTGAACTTGGATGTGAACTTGAATCTGATTGAATTACTGAATTGGCTGTGGATTTAGATGCTTGACTATTTGACTATTTGCATTTATTTCAAGTATTGTTATATGGTATTACTCATGAAAGACTAACCAATTTTCTATGGATGCGAGTCCGGTTGTTTTGTTAAATCTTTATGAGATAGCCATATTGCTTGAGAAATGTTTTTTGCGAGGTCAAAGAGGTTTAAATCTACGGGAAAGTTTTGTCACCATAAAAAGGGGGAGATTGTTGGAGAAATCTTTCGAGAATATTTTGAAGCCGACAAAACGTTTCTTTCGTCTAGTCGGATATCTGCAGATCGTCTAGTTTAAAGTCCGAAGACTTTATGATCACCGAGACTCAAGATTCAAGACTCAAGACTCAAGACTCAAGACTATTCTCATTGCAGTCTTTCGATCCAAAGTGGCGAAGGAAATCCGAGCCGAAGTATATGGTTGAGGATTTAATCCTATTCTCTCTGGAGAAGATCTTTTTGGCTAGATAAACATAACGGATTCTTTTGTTCGTATCTAAATCAATTGAAGATCCGATGGTCGACGAAGTATTCTTGGAATGTTCTATTCTTGGAAACCAAGATCCCGATTGTATGGGCGAACAGATTGATGGGCTATCGTCGGGTTCCTTTTATAGCTCGAATGATCTTCTTGATTGATTCCGTCCAACGGGTAAATTGGAGGAATTCCTTTGGTAAGTGCCAACGGTATGATGGCATAAAGGAGTATAAAAAGGAAGACGTTCTAGTTGTGAAAGAGTGTGATCGATAGAAAAATTCCAGTCCGAAGCACCTTGATTATTAGTCGATTCATTCGAGCAAATTTGTATACACAGAGAGTGTTCATACTTGGTGATACCTTGAGTGAGTGTGGTAGATCATCTACACCTAGAAATCAAGGAAGATCAACACTGCAACATCTCTTTGTTCATAGTGGAATCCAGCCAAATTGGCTGTCAGTGCAGAAGAGTGGACGTAGGCTTGAATCAAGCCGAACCACTATAAACCGCGTGTTCAATTCTCTCTTTCCCTTACTTAGTCTTGCGTTGATTATTACTTGTTGCGAATTCTTCAATTGTCTAAGTATTGCGCAATTATAAAGAAATTTTCAAGAAAAATCATTTATATACCTATTCACCCCCTCTAGGTACTTGTACTAGCTATATCACTGTACCCCCACCTTTTTGTTTAAAGATTTGTAATGATTTAAATTTCGATAATGAAATTTTTATAAGAGGAGAAGAGTTGTGATATCCTGATTTTCCACTTCTATTTTCAGTTGAATGAATCGGGCTTTTCATCGACGCACCTATAGTCCTTTTTTTCTGAGCTAATCACTCATGAGATAACTAAACAACTGGGAAGCTGTAAGGGATTTTAATGCAATGTGCTTGAGAACTTGACCCGAAATTGACCACTCGACCGTGCTCATCCATAGAGATCATTACGGCACAATCAAAAATCGATCAGAGACTGGAGATAGGTCGATTCAATAGAGATATGTGATTAGTGTATGGGTGATTCCACCCGATTGCAAAATTTTGGTCAAATGTTACTAGACCGATTTTCTGTCATTTACGTACCTGTGTCCATATTTGAAATCTTGAGCTTTTCATGACAATCTAGAGTCGCCAATGTGTCGAAGATGTAGAATGTGGCTAAAAAATAATCGACCATGGGTCAATTGTACTAAAAATTTCTAAAAATTACGAGTATGTTAGGTCACGCTAAAATCGCGTCAAATTGAAATTAACCACGAATTTGAACCTGATTTCAGAAATTGAAAGTTCTGTCATATCATGATTTATTTTAGAAACGTCGACTCATCCTCCGAAGAATTTTGGCGATTTCGGGATTTTTACAAAAAAATCGATTTGAACAATTCAAAAAATAACGGAAATCCAAACGGGCCAAACTGAAGGGATTTTTGGCCTCCTAAGCGAGCTACTTGGTGATGGGAACTTGTGGAAATTGAATGGACTTTTTTCTTCAACGAAATTGGACCTCAAATTAGGGAAGTTAGAGATGAAATTGAAGTCCAAATTAAGTAAATTTGGAGCTAGGTTTGGGGGTGCAACATTTGATATCAAATTAGTTTATTTATGGGATTTTATAAGCAAGAAAATAATAGGGGACAAGAGGGATAAAATTGGAGGCTCGTGGGGACCAAGATATGATGAATTAAGATATTTTAATTGACTTTTCTTTCCTCCCATCCACCGGCTTTTCGAGCACACCTCAACCGCTCCCCCCCTTTGTGCTTTTGCTTCTCTTTCATTTCATTCTCTTCCGTCTCTGTTTTTCTTTCAATTCTCTTTCTTCGAAGAAGCCAACCCTTCGTTTCTCTTCCTCACGCTACCACGTCCAAAGCAAAACTCCATCGAACTACCCTCAGCTTCCGCCGAATTGCCCGCACCTGCTCCACCTTCGCTAGTCTTCGTTGAACCCCCCTCCATTGCCACACATCCGAGTCAACGACCCAGCGGAGCTCCCCCGAAGTTGACTCCTCACGTGCCCTTCATCCACCGAAGCCGCTCCATCAATTTTTCTCCGGTTGCTATCGCGCGTCCATCCTCTTCATGCAGCATTGACGTTCCACCGTGTCAAAAACCCCCAACAATCTTCAGCCGTTGACCCTAGCTATTTCTTCGCTGGCCCTTCGCACGTTCGGCCCAAGTCTCATGCCCACGAACTCAGCAGTCCAGCCCAGTCCAATGTTCCTTGCCAACAGCCCACGGCCTCTTCTCAACCCATCATTTGAGCTCAACAGCCCACAAGTCCAGCCACAATTCAGCCCAAAACCAAGCCCGATAGTTGCTGTGGGCTTGCAAGTCTTTTCGGCCTAGTCCAAGCCCCGTTGACGCCGTCAAAAGTTCGGGTTTCGGCCGCCATTGCGCCGTCATCGCGATAAACAGGTTTTCGCGCTAAATCGATGAGTTTATGCACTAAACTCTACTTAGTATACTAATGACATTTAAGGGATATTTAGTTTAAGTTAATTAGGGATTAAGTGGTTAGTTAGATTAGATTAATTATTTAATTAGTTACTTATGCATGTTTGGTGGTTAGAGTAGCATAATTAGAAACTAGATAAGTTGTATTATTTATCTAAATTGGTTCGGAAATTTTCGAGCTTGTTTTAGTATTTAATTAGGCATTTTCAGCCTAAGTTGGCATTTTAGTATTTAAATTGATTTATTTAATTATTTTTTGATAATTATCTAATTATTAAATATTTTTCGGAAATTAGACCAGGATAGACGATAATTGGAATTTTGTGCTAAATGTAATGGTGTGCTTAATTTCTGCAATTGAGTGTTAAATTGTGTACATTGAGTGGTGATTGTAATTTCGAGTATTTAATTCAAAATTTGGAATTTTCGGTAATTATTCAGAAAATCTCAGGTGTCGGATTTTAACACGAAAATGGTTTTATGTACTATATAAAGCAGTGGAATTTTAAAATGAAGAGTATCAATTTTTTTGGTGTGAATTGACCATGTACCCACACATGACTATTTTACCGTATGTTTCTAATACGAATAAAATATGCTAGGTTTACCATTTTAATTGAGGCATTTGAGTGCAATGCACGGTGTCTTGAGCTGAGATTGAGTGGTCATGTGTTGGTTAAGAAAACTCGTCCCAAGCTGTTAAGTTGGACGTTGCCCCTATATGGGATGCCCCTAAATAACGGATGCCAGTTGTAGTAGATTCTGGACCTATGCTCCTTTCAGAAAAGCGTTTGATAGAGATGTTGCTGTGCTCAATAGGGTGAGACGACGCCTGGCTACGCCAGAAGACCGCGGAATAGAGAGTAGGCCGTGCTATAAGCCGAGATCAAAAACTAGGAACGCATGATTAATTGAGTTGAATGTGTCAAATTATTGGACAAAATTGTGTGACACGGTATGGGATATGTTATAACGATTTGGCCCTATAATCAGAACCCCGGTGCTTATTTGAAATTTGAGTATGGCGTTCCAGTTGATGAGCTTGATTGTTGCTCATTCTTTTATGCTGTCTGTGATATGAATTGTGTTAACATGCAGGGTGGATTTGAGATGAGGTAAGTCTTTGTGGTTAGGATGCCTCTTGGCGTATTACCCTCCTAATCGGGGTTTAGAGCGTGAACTCACGAGATTTATATCTCACCCTATCGTGAGCTCATTTCTTTTTAGGGCCATAAAGTGGAGGACCTAGAGCCAAATTGAAGGGATCCGAGGAGTAGGTTAGTTAGGACAGTTTGTTTTGAGAGTCGATCTTTGGAAATCTTTTGGGTATAGACTTTTGTACATGACTCAATATGTTTATACAAGCATGTTTTGTTTGTGAATATGTTGTCTTGTTTTTCTATCCCGAGATGGTTACTGTCAGGGGATTTATTATTCACTTCCGCATGAGCAATAAAATGAAAAGGATCTGTGATTCGTCCTGAGAAGTAGCAAATTTTATCGACCACCGAGAGATGGGCACGCACTCAAGAATTGAGGCGTGACATCTTGGGCTTGGGGAAGCTATTCAAGCAACTTAATTTGTGATTCTTTAGTCGTATAATTCATCAGCAAAATTAGCATCCTACTTTCATCACGCCAAAAAGTAAAAGTAAAGAGCTTCTTTTGATTCAAGATAGAATCTTTATAAAGAGATAGCTTTTATCCAAAATATAGTTATACAATGGAAATTCTCCAATTTCTTGTTTTCATCTCCAAAGTTCTCAATGAAAAACGTTTGATGGAAATTTTGGTTGTTGTCTTTTCTAAACTCTGAACCTTAAAATTAAAAATAACCAAAATTGACCTTATTTTATAAATGACACTAAAAATGCTTTTATAATTTTCATTCCTTTGAAAACTCCCTTTTTTTCACTCACCAACCATATCATCAAGAAAGTGGAAGATGAAAACAAAAGACAGTTTTCACTAGAACATTTTTGTGAACCAAATGCACGCTAAATACCTAATGTAGTCATTAGAACATTTTTGTCCAATTAGTTTTAGACTTATTTTATTGATGCTAATTCAGTTCTAAATTTTCAATTTTACCGATTTAATTCTAAATAGTTACTCGAAATTTTAATGTAGTCACTTTGGCCAACTTTTACTAAAAGTCATTGATGTGACAGAGTGCCATGTAGGAGGCCCATGATTACCGGATCGCCATATCAACGATTTCGGCCAATTTTTACTGAAAAGTTTATGACTGAATTGACATATGTAAAATAAATTTAGGACTGATTAGGTTATTTTCCAAATACCTTCAGAGATTTGATGATGATTTGGTTTTCAGAAAACTGGTGTCATGATATATAAGTTTACTCAAGAGGCAGAAATGTTGATTAGACTAAGTTGGCACTCCTGCAATTATAGTATTTCTCTTAACCCGAGTCCAGGATACTTGAAATCATGCGTCATACTCAACTATCTTTCCTAAAAAAAACATTGTTTAAAAGTTTTTCGGTATAACCAACGAATTATTCGTTCCTCTAGGACGATCTGCTGAATATGATCGACAACTTAAAGAACTTACTTTAAAAAAACCAACGTCATACACATTGCTAAGGGGAGGGGAATCCGCGCTCAGGTGGTTGAAGGGATTCTCTGGAATTTTGCGGAGAAGACTCGCACACAGGAGTTCCTTCCTCCTCTGGATCTCCTCCTCGGCAGCTGCATTCAATCTCGCCTACCCCCTCCAGATTCCACCATGACCAGATCTTCTCTCTGAACCTCCCTCTCCCGACTGCCACTCATGAGCACCTGCAAGAAACGAGGCACACACCTGCACAGAGAGAGAGAGAGAGAGAGAGAGAGAGGAACTCCCTCTCCATTTATTCTCTCGGATTTGGAATCACTCGTGGATACCATTCTCTTCCTACCCTGACCTCCACCTTCCTCGCGCCTGGATTCGTCTACACACGCCAACAGGACCAATGGGCCCTCTCCGTGGCTTTTTATCTCACGAGCTCTCCTATCGGCATCAGGGAGCTCTGATGATTCTTCTCCCTCACTGTAACGCCAGCTGAGTTTCCAGAGCAACGCCACCATTGCCGACTCCAACTCGACCTCATGCGATCGCTGGCATCAGCTTTGACGAGTTTGGCCAAGAGGCTCTGTTGTTAGCTCCTCTATTTTCGCTGTTCAATAGCTTGCTGGTCTTGTTCAAACCTTTATTCATCCATTCCTGAAATTCTTGACTTTTGTCCCGCACCTCAGTGGCTGCCACAGAAATGCGGGTTTCGCCTAAAACTGCCCTTGCAGAGACGGACTTGATAATTCCCTGTTTTGGCGTTTTTTCTTGTTTGGAGTCTTCTGCGAGCAGCTTGACGGCAGTGCTTCGTTATCGAGGCTTTATCTCTGATGATACTCACACATACAGCGGTGGCCTCAAATAACCACGGTATTGCTCTGCTCCACAGGACATTTCTTTATTGGTAGATGAGTGAACATGAATAAATCATATTATATTTTTCTTTTCCGATTGTTTAAACAAACAAATTCTGCTACACAAGAAATTTATTTCGCGAAAACTTTTCAAACAATGATATAGCTTCGTGAAATTAACGGTTCACATATAAAATGTAGCTAATAACTTACTTTCTACAAGATTTTGTTTTTTTTTTTTTATTCCTTCTCCTATGATTAGTTTGAAATTACATAAATGTCTTGAAAGATACCAACATTTTTAGGAAAATGATTTTCAAATTATTCAGTTTTTATGAAATAAACAAAACCTAAAAGCATTTGAACAATGGTCCCCTCGTACTGGGCGGTTACAACTCTGAATTCTTCAGCCTCGACACTAGAGCACCAAAATGGAACAGAAAAAAATGAAAGAGGAAATCTGGACAGCAACTGCTTGGCATGAACGAACAGCACATCAATGACACAATTAAACAATTCTACACACCAGGACATATTAACAGCAAGCACGCACAGAATAGACATAATCCGTAACACAGCATGTCATACACCGGTACAAACACAACAACGTCACCACATCAACACCTCAATGCATACGAAGATGAACCAATCAGTAACACTGCCCACCCAAAATGAATGCGTATACACGCTGTTACAACTCTAAATTCTTCAGTCATAACACTAGGGGCTCACCAAAATAGAACAGAAAAAAATGAAAGAGGAAATCTGTACAGTAACTGCTTGGCATGAATGAACAGCACATCAATGACACAATTGAACAATTCCACATACCAGGACAGATGAACAGCAAGCATGCACATAATAGACATAATCTGTAGCATAATACATTGGTACGAACACAACAAGATGACCACATCACAACTCAACGGATATGACGATGAACCAATCAGTAACACCGTCCACCCAAAATGAATGTGTATGTGATGACTAGAGCAGCAGCTCAATGCTCTTGCAGCATGCACCCAAGATTCAAGATATTAGCATTCATTCAATACGCTTGAGATCTCAACATGTACAGAGAACAAACCCAGCAATATTTTTTCATAATATGTTTGCAGTTGGGCACAATAAACATAGATCAACATTTTGTGAAGCATAAGAAGTAAATGTGCATGGATCAATTCATTTTCGTTCAAGATGCCCTCAGTCTAAGTTCTGGAATACTTAGATATCATATTTATCTCATGTACACACTTGATATGCATCTAATCCGAGAATTTCAATAACAAATCCTAAAACGAATAGCTACTAACTTTTGAAATGAAAGGAAACGAAATAAAAGTAAAGTCTATACGAAAAAACTAATGTATCAATCAAGCAAAGGGAAGCTCTCAATCGGAATCTGAATCGAAACACACACTTATCTAGTTAAGGAATTTTATCAAACAGGTGGTAGATATTTCTGTCAAAGGATCTAGATGCAGAAATAAGGAAGAGATATTATCACAAAGAGGCAACGCAGCATGCTCGAGGTCATCAGGAAAGCCTAAAACGCGACCAGATTTCACGCTGGTGGAATTGAGTACTGGGTCTTTACCTTCAGCAGAAACAGAGTATGTGGATTTACCTTGACGAAGAGTAACATCTGACCGCAATTGGAGATCAAATCAGAGGAGTGAATCTTCAGGAGTTGTAGCACCAAACACTGGAACGGACTAGAGGAGGGAGATGGAGAATCAAGCACTTCGATGAAGTTAGCCCGAAAACGCAAGCGAGGAGAGCACTTCTGTGGCTGCGAAGCTTGTGGTGTTGGGGAAGTGGCTGCAATGACAATCGGTGACGAGAGAGAGGGGTAAGGATGCATAGAAGAAATCGAGAGAGAATCACAACTGAACATGAGAATTCCTTCCCTATACTCTCTGCTTTATTCTCTGAGGTTCAAATGCGAAGAGACTATGGTGGTCGGCGATCAGAGACGAGTGGCGGCTACTGGTGGAGTGGAGGTGGCCGTGTATGAAGAGGGAATGGCGACCTTAGAAGCTGCTGGAAAATGATGACGCGAGAGAGAATTCACTGAGCTCTGTGTATGTGCGTCCTCTCTGCTCTATTCTACCCTGCCGAATGCATACATATAAGATACGAATATGTGGAAGCGAGGCTGTAGTGAGACGGGCCCAATGTTTATTTAGTAATTTTCATTAGTTTCATATACTTCTTGTTTTTACATTAAAAAAATGCATGTTCTATTTGCGGACGAAAATTCTGGCATCAACAAAAGGACTTCTATTTGTGTTTTTCTAAAAAGAAAATTTTATGAGAAAACTATTTTTGTATTAACAGGAGAAGAGATTCATTCAATTAGAGAGAGAAGTATCGTGAGTGACAAGTAATGTTACGTACTTATGTTTATTGGTGGTGTAGTGCTCCATTGTGGTTAAGTATTGTAGTTAAGTAATTTTGCAAGATAGAACTTATAAACATTTCTGCATGAATTGAACCTTCTTTGCCACTTTCAAGATAAGTTGTGAATATGCTCAACAGCTATTTAGTCTTTATCCTCTGCAGATACAGATTTGTTGCAACTATTAATTTCAATATGGCCCCCGACAGGGTCATCCCAATGCACGCACCCAGGCGGCTCGGAGGTCCTCATCATCCTCCGAGGGTAGATCTGTGCCGGGTTCATCTCGTCATCGGCAAACACCATCTACTTGAAGAACCTCAACAAAGGGGAAAGCATGATTTTCCCTCGGAGGCTATTGCCCTTCCAATTGAATGCTGGTAAAGGTCCAGCACTTGCCATACTAAGCTTCGGCAGTCCGAGCCCTGGGCTTTGCTTTGTTCGCTAATAATTTTCCTTCTGAGTTGGTGGAGGCCACCACTTTCCTTGATGATGCCCAGGTTAAGAAGCTAAAGGGGGTTCTTTGCGGCACCAGCTAAGTGGCTAATTTCATTTTTGTCAAGAATCTATCTATTAACAATCACCACCTTTTATTTCCTAACTTTTCCTTACAAAAAAAAAAAAAAAAATCACCACCTTTTCAAGCCTCTTCATTTTTTTTAAACTTTATTTTATTTTATTTTTGGGTGAAGTATGAATATGACAGCAAAATGCTACATCGTAAATTGCATAGGCAAGATGATTTATAGATATTTACTTTGGAATTAATCCCACCATAGTCTAACTATCTATAAATAGCATTTCTTCTTTCTGCAGGCCCATTGGGATAATTAAATTTTTCGGACTTTCAAATCATCAAAATACATGCATTGAGATGCTCAGTATAGTTGGAAGCAAAATCCTCCAAGATTTATGGCCAAGAAGAGAACATTTTACATGGCAAGTGTTTTTTTTTTTTTTTTAATGACCCGGGAAACTCGTAAGCTGACAGCTAGCGGGTAAACCCCGAGACCCACGGGGGAAACCACCACCCCTGCGAAGCAGGTAAGGCGTCCAATGCGACGCCCGGGAATCGAACCCTCAACCTTTTGCGAGAGGAAGAGGGCACGAGCCAGCGATGCCACCCAGACGGGTGGTTGGCAAGTGTTTATAATGCTTGATAATTAAAAATAAACTGGGACAATAATACCAACCTCCCACAACTTTGTGTCAATGAGTGCATGCGCAAGGGTGAGATTGGCAAACGAGCGCCGGCGAGGTGACATGATGATGGTGCCATCGCCCAACCATTGGAAAATGGCCCGGCATCCCTCATCAAGCCCAGGCACAATAGAGAGAGGCAAGCATCTAACTCGCGACCATCGTGGCCACCTGCAGGGCGCCTTCCTTTGGCAGTACACATTCCTCACTCTCCGTGCAACCACGCTATTGAGTGCGTGATGTTGTGAGCCAGACAAGGGTCCGGCCACCTTGAGCAAATGGCATAGGGTGGCAACGTGACATATGGCGATAATTTGACCATCATTCTTTTAATATAAAAGCCAACATGAGCATGAAAAACATCTAATTTAAAAATCCATTCGTTAATGAGAGTTTAAGGACAATATCAAGTGATCGGTAATTAAAAAAAAAAAAAAAGAAGAAAATCTAGAGGCCGTGGTTGGTGACGATTTGCCCACGATGGACAGGACCCATAATAGAGAGATCAAGGAAGAAAGAGAGGGCCTGTGCTGGTTTCGGTTCTCTGTTCTTCTTCTTTTTGTTTGTTTGTTGTATGCCAATTAGGGTTGACAGAAAACATCTCCCACTCAAAATCAATTTGCAAAATATGTGTTCGAAAATTAGTTAAGTTTGGATTTCTAGGAGGTTGAGGTTTATCCAAGTTGAGTTTTAGCTATTCGAGATGATTGGCTGAGATGCGCAAGGCCTTCTCTAACATTCCCATAAAAATTCTCCTTGTTGGGGAGCATCAGTATCTCACTATTTTGGTGGTGCACCATCTCTACATTATAAAGTAAATCCGATACCATTCTCAATTTTTGCCCCAAATTTCCAAAAATAAAAATAACTGAAATGTAATGAACAATAAGCATGTACTTTAAACAATGGCTGACAAAGATCCACATAAAAATTATCTTATCACAAAAATCTGTACCGTAGATTAAAACTTAAATTCAAGCTTTGCCATCCTCGGACAATTTAAATATTGATTTGTTTAGTAAGCCCTATAGCTCTTCTTCTTCCTTTATTAACCTGTTTCGTTTCTTCTATCTTTATGGTTCCGGTAATGAACACCCTCGCAAATTCTATGTGGCTGCTTACGTGGACAAGAGGAGGCAACGGAATGTGACGTGGGCTAAAGTGAAAGCGAAATGACGCCGTTTTGGGCAAAAAGATGCCGTTTTGGTTGCCAAATTATCTGACGAGGCCGAAGTTACAAGAACGACGCCATTTGCTTTGCGTCTCTCTCGGTTCCTCCGCAGGAATCGATCTGGGGCTTTAGGGTTTATGCTGATCAATTCTCTCTCTCCAGGAAGCTCGACCCCTTGCTGAAGCTCGATTTGTTCAGAGCTCATTTGTCAGATGAAGGCGATTTGTGGCGGCGATCGCTGGTGCTTTGGTGAAGAGGCTCTGTTTTCGGATCCTCTCTTTTCGCCGTTCAAGAGCTTGCTCTTCTCGTTCAAACCTTTATTCATCCATTCCTAAAGTTCCAGAAGCTCATCCCACGCCTCAGTGACTGCCATGGAAGCGCTGGTTTTGGCTATAACTTCCCTTGCAGAGATGGACTAGCAGCTCCCTGTTTGGCGTTTTTCCTTGATTTGAGTCTTCGGCCAGCGACTCACTTCACGGCAGCGCCACATTGCTCTGCTCTGTTCCACTCTGTTTCTGCGTCGCTGCTGTGGTTCACCCTGTTGTTGCAAGTATAAAACGCCCAACTTGCCAGCATCGCCTATTGCTCAAAACTAAATTCACTGGGATGGAAAGCAAAAGCCAAACCAAATCTAGAGAGAAACAGTAGATACGAGTAAAAGATAAAACACAAAGAAAACGGGGAGAGTGGCAACTGTTATAGATGAAGCCAAATATTTGTTTTTAGGGGCTTTTTTGTCTTTTTTATCAGATTTCCTTTTAAGTTAAAAGTGATATATCTATAGTAGCGATGGCAAGACTCTAGCCGTCAAGACAGTAAAAAGGAAATATAGAGGCAAGAAAAAGAGACAAGAAAAAGTGAGTTTTTTCTTGATGGAGGTTCTCAATCTCTTTGTACTCGATATTAAGAGAAGATCATCGTTGTATTCCAACTTTTTTCGAAATCTAGTGGATTCGCAGAGTGCCTCTGCGCGGAAACGTAGCCCAGGTTTAGGTGAATTTCGATAACAAATTTTATGGCGTGTTCATCTAATTCTGTTATTTTATTATTATATTCTGCTTGGTGAATTGTTTGCGGACATTAATTTTCTGGAATCGACGTGCGATTTTGTAATAACGGTATCGAGCCTAGGTTGGCTAATCAAGAACATCGAGGGTTTTTCGGTGATGTTCGATTGAAAGCAAACAATATGGTACAAGATAAAATCAGAATCGATAAGTTGAATGGAGAGGATTTCGGATGGTAGAAACTACAAATAGAGGATTATCTTTATCAAAAGATCTCTATGCACCACTTGAGGGTTGGAAACCCGAGATGGCGAAGTGGATCCGACAAGTAGAATCTAGATGAAAAATTCTTGATCGAAAGGCATTAGGTACGATTCGTCTAGGGTTGACGAAAAGATAGGGTACCACATCGCGAAAGCAAAAACTGCAAAAGAAGCCGTGGATATTCTAATGAATATTTATGAGAAGCCGTCCACATCAAATCAGGTATTTTTGCTAAAGAAACTGGTTAATATGAAGTTATCGATAGAGGTTACGTGGCAGAGCATATTAATAGTTTCACGCAGGTCGCGGGTCGGTTGGAATCCGCGAGGCATAAATTTAGATATGAAGCTTCAAGCTTTATTATTTTTATGTTCTCTTCTAGAAAGCTACAATACCGCAGTGCAGGGAATTTCGAGCACCATGAAGGATGATTTAACTCTTGATGATGCTGTGAGTAATATCATGGATGAAGAGATGCGAAGGGAAGTCTCGAGGTGGAGATAATTTTTCTACATCTACATCTTCAACGGCACTCGCAGTGGAGAACCGTGGAAGAAGTAAAAGTAGAGAAAATTTCAGCAGGCGTGGCAGATCACAATCAAGGGGTAAGAGACAAGTTGCAAAAGATGAGTGTTGGTTTTGTCACAAAACCGGACACCGGAGGTTTCAATGTGAAGCCTACAAAAAGAAGCAGCAAGATGAGAATCAATGAGCTAATGTGGTTAGTGATGAATCTTTGCTAGATAATTTGTGTTTGTCTACAGGGTTTGACTTAACGACAGATAAATGGTTTATTGATTCGAGTGCTTCTTCTCATTGCACCTCGCAAAGAGACATATTTGATGATTATGCTAGTGGAGATTTCGGACAAGTGGTTGTGGGAAACAGCCACATGTGTCCCATTGTTGGGAAAGGAATCGTGATTGTGAACATCTCAGGTTGAGGACGTCTAGTTTTGCCTGAAATTAGGCATATTCCGGAATTAAAAAAAATATGATTTCAACTAGTAAACTTGACCAAGAAGGTTTGGTAATAACCTTTGGCTGCGGAGAGTGGAAGATAACCTCAGGGGTGAGAGTAGTAGCAAAGGGAAAGCGTGTGGGTACGCTTTACCTTCTCCAAGGAGACAATATCAGTGATATGGTTGCAACTACAATGGCTACATGTAATTTATCTACTTTTTGGCATTATCATTTGGGACATCTTGGTGAAAAAGGTGTAAAGCGGTTACATTCGAGAAAATTACTCCCAGGTTTGCAAAAAGTTGAGTTAGATTTTTGTGAGAGTTGTATTTATGGAAAATAAAAAGTTGTTAGTTTTTAATTGAATGGCCAACAAAATAAAGGCCAGAAGCTAGAGTTGGTTCATATTGATGTATAGGGTCTGCTCGGGAACTCTCTTATGGCGGTAAGAGATATTTTGTCACATTCATTGATGATGCAACAAGGAAGACTTGGATCTATGCTCTTAGAGAAAAATCAGAAGTATTTAAGATGTTCAGAATATGGAAGACCATGGTAGAAAAGAAATAGGTTATCATATTAAAGCTCTGAAGTCTGATAATAGTGGTGAATACACAAGTAAAGAATTTGCAGATTATTTGAGTCGAGAAGGCATACACGGGTTAAAGATTGTTCCTAGAACTCCTCAAGAGAACGGTGTAGCTGAAAGGATGAACAGGACTATTCTAGAACGTGCGAGATGCATGAAACTACACACGGGTCTCCCGCTACACTTATGGGCTGCCACAGTTGATGCAGCTGTTTATCTTATCAACAGAAGTCCATCTAGTGCGTTGGATGGAGAAATACCACAAGAGCGGTGGTCAAGTAAAAAGATTAATTATTCACATCTAAAGGTGTTTGGTTGTATTGCATATGCTTTGATTGACAGGGAGGATTGGAAAACGCTTGATGCTAAGTCCTAGAAGTGTGTCTTTATCGGATACGATGGCGACGAGTATGGCTATAGGCTTTGGGATTATGAGAATAACAAAGTCATCCGCAGTCGCAATGTGGTATTCCATGAAAAAAAGATGTATAAAGATCGTCAGACAGAGACAGAGCATGAGAAGGTAGTAGAATCAGAATATGCTGAATTAGACACAATGCTCGTGAAGATGTTTCCAGTAGATCGAAGTTCATCCGAAAGAAAAGTTCAAGATAAGCCTATTATCGGTGAAGAGGTAGTTCAAGAGGAACGTAGTGATTCGGAGCAAACGAACGACCCTGAAGTACTGTCTTGAGAAGGTCTACACGTGTGAGAAAGCCAAAGGTAATTTTTGATCAATCAGCTAATATTGTTATGAGCCATGTCTTATATACAGATTTGGGGAACCGGAGACTTACGATGAGGCAAAGGTAGGCACGTCTCACTTGCGGTGGGAGTGTGCTATGAAAGACGAGATGAGCTCATTACTTCAGAACAAAACTTGGGAGTTGACCAAGTTGCCCACAGGTAAAAAAGTTTTATTAAACAAATGGGTGTACATGATTAAGAATGAAGCAGATGGTAGTATCGATACAAGGTGAGACTTGTAGTCAAGGGCTTTTCTAAAAGAATGGATCGACTACTCCGAGATATTTTCACCTGTAGTGAAAATGACATCAATTAGAGTTCTGCTGAGTATAGTTGTAGTGGAGGATCTTCATCTTGAGCAGTTAGACGTAAAAACAACGTTTTTACACGGTGACTTAGATGAAGAACTATACGTGGCACAACCTAAAGGTTTTGAAGTCAAAGGTAAGGAGCACATGGTATGTCACTTGAAGAAAAGCTTGTATGGCTTGAAACAAGCTCCGCGGCAATGGTACCTAAAATTTGATGGTTTCATGCAAGAAAAAGGATTTGCACATTGTGAGTCGATCACTTTGTGTTTATTTTTGCAAGTATGATAATGGTGACATTGTGTATCTCTCTTTATATGTGGATGACATGCTAGTGGTTAGTTCTAATATGAAGAGAATCGTAGAAGTGAAAAAGATGTTATCATCACAGTCTACTATGAAAGACTTGGGAGAGACCAGGAATATTTTAGGCATGAAAATCATCAAGGACAGGAAAAATAAGAAATTATGGTTGTCGCGAGAAGACTATGTGAACAGGGTGTTAAAGAGATTTAACATGGACAAGGCAAAACCGGTTGCAATTCCTTTAGTGAATCACTTCAAACTTTCAAAGGATATGTATGCATCAGCTGTGGGAAGTTTGATGTATGCCATGGTGAGCACGAGACCGAGACATTGCACAAGCAGTGGGAGTTGTGAGTCGATATATGCAGAACCCAAGCAGAGACCATTGGAATGCAGTGAAATGGATATTGATATATCTAGCAGGTACTTCCAATTACTCATTTTGTTATGGTGGTACATCTCTAGAGTTGCAAGGTTATGTAAATGCAGATTATTCGGGTGATCAAGATAGTGGTAAGAGTACCCTTTGGATATGTATTTATAATTGCAGGTATAGCAGTGAGTTGGTATCTCAACTACAAAAAATAGTGGCTTTATCGACGACAGAGGCAGAATATATAGTGATTATAGAAGCCTCCAAGAAAATCATATGGTTACAAGATTACATGAAGGAGCTACATCGAAAACAGCTAGTCAGTACATTATGGAGTGATAGTCAAAGTGCAGTGCACTTAGCAAAGAATGTAGCTTATCACTCAAGAACTAGACAAATCAAGAAGCGTTATCACTTTATCAAGTCAGCATTGAAAGATAATGAGTTAAAGTTACGGAAGATTGGTGGCTCGAAGAATCCAGCTAACATTTTGACCAAGGTAGTAGATAGAGAAGCATATTTTACGTACTACTACTATTGGCATTACTTCATGTTGATTGATAAGGAGTATCGCAGAGGCACAAGTTTTTTAACTACTATTTTTTGAAAAAGATGGATACTGAGAGTTGCTTGATGCTTGGGTATATTTGTCTTCAAATGGGAGATTATTATAGATGAAGCCAAATATTTGTTTTTAGGGGCATTTTTGTCTTTTCTATCAGATTTCCTTTTAGGTTAAAAGTGATATCTTTATATTAGTGATGGCAAGACCCTAGCCATCAAGACGCTGAAAAAGGAAATAGAGAGGCAAGAAAAAGAGAGAAGAAAAAAGTGAGTTTTTTCTTGATGAGGGTTCTCAATCTCTTTGTGCTCGATCTTGAGAAGATCATCGTTGTATTCCAACTTTTTCGAAATCTAGTGGATTTGCAGAGTGCCTCTACGCGGAGACATAGCCCAAGTTTGGATGAACTTCGATAACAAATTTTTGGCGTGTTCATCTGATTCTGTTATTTTATTATTATATTCTGCTTGGCGAATTGTTTGCGAATGTTATTTTTTTGGAATCGACATGCGATTTCGTAACAGCAGCCATGAAAATTCGTCATTGCTTGCCGTTTACGAAATCCCGCAAGAGTCTCCGTATCATCTGAGCCTCGAGATGGGTGGTCGTGGGCTGTACAAGTGCCAATCGAGGTATTCTACGTGAACATTAGGTATTCTATCGTGAAAATTCTTCGGCTGTTAGTAAATTCGCTGTTTGTTCGTGGCCACTTGTGGATTACCAGGTGTCGCGACGCGATCTCGCCGCCCTCGAAATGTATCCAAGGTGGGAAAGGTCGGGTTTAGGGGTACTTTGATCACGAGAGTTTCCTCATGAGATCACGAGCTCTCCCAAGCTCATACCCCGCATGACAGCGGATTTATTTAAACGATCTAGTATTTAACAACCTAAAAAAAAATACAGGAGTCGCCACTAGCCTCATTTTCGGGGGTCGGCTAGAAACCCAATCGAGGGTAGGGAGTGTTCCCTCGATTTCTACACAACCAGATATCTAGGTTCGGGGACTTGGGTTACGCTAATATTGCTACTAGCGCCCTTTCGGTACCTAAACAGTATGTTGTGTTTTTCCTAACATGTCCATGCGTTTCTTTTTAAATTTTCGGGATCATCAATTCCTAGACTAAGTGATCATGCGTGGTTAATCATTTTCATGCTATTCTATTTCTAAAAAAAATAGAAAGGAAAACAACCAATGAAATTGAAATTGCGAGACATCAAGTAAGCAATCAAGGAAAGGCAGTAAATCTATCGGGCAGTCCTAAAAAAACTAAAAGAGAAAACAATTAAAAAGAAAAATAGAAAACCCACAACTTATCAGGTTTTATACAACGAATGGAGCCCGAGACATATGTCGGGAAAATGAGCATTACATGATAATGGTCGGAGTGGACATCGACCTCCACCATCTTCACGCCTTACGCCTTCTCCATCTTCGGGATTCTAATCTAAACCTAATCTAAGACACATGGATTCCTGGCCTCATCTTATATGACTAAGATAACGCATAGAAATCGTTATTATAATGAGTGAACATAAGCACCAGACATGAACATGAATCCAGCAAATTCCAGTCACAAACAGGACAATACAAGGCATGTTTAAAGGTTCGTAAGATCACCTAGACGATATACAAAAATGTGAAACTTGCACATGACATAAGGTTGAATGTGAAAAAGGTTTGGCCAAACATTTAACCCTAAATCATAATGCAAAGAAGTCACACAAGTCATTGACGTTGCAAGGTGACTTGTCATTAGAAGCAAAATGCATGACAATTTCAGTTGTGGTATATCGACTTGATGCATGGTTTTTACATGGTCAATGATCTTCAAATGAGACATGCCATACATCATTGCAAAGCCTATGATATGCTCTAAGTATGTCTAGAAAGCATCAAGCATCAAGTATGCTCTTAAGGAAATTGATTGAAGACATTTTCATAGAAACGCAATCAATTAAAATCACAGCAGGGATTGCACAAAATATGGATGATATTCATTGAAATGAAGACATAAAGAAAATCTATGAAAGTCCAAGTATATAGAAGGAAATATCCCGATCATCTATCATGAGACATCGAAGTCCTACTTTGTTCACAAAAACCTATATGAAAAAACGAAACGAAACGGGCAAAAATCCAACATTACAGATTGCAGCAACTCAAACGTGACTTTATGAAAGCCATTGACCTGCTAACGATGATCACTTGATTCAAGGTATACCTTGTCAGAAATTTTATGGAATTTCCAATGACTCTCATGAAAGATTCAACTCCAGCAAAGCATGTTCACTAACTCAAATTTGAGCACACGTATCAAATCTCAAACATGAAAGATTGGACTGAAATTTGGACATGTGAAAACCATATCAAATGAGATTCAATCAGGGCATTCTACAGCTCATTGGAAAGATATTCGAACCATTTTCGACTTTCATGAAGACTTTGAACACAGAAAACCACAATAACCAGCTCATATCAAGTTATTTGCACAGAAGGTCAGATCAGCGAAAGAAACAGAATATCAGAGCAGAATCAACAGACTTTGTAGGTGATTTTCAGCAACCAAACGACGTCAATTATGGGCACGTGACATATCAAATCGAAGCTTGAGAAGTCTATTCTTTATGTCTAGAAGGGCCTGAGGTCAAAAAAACTCATCTAGCACCTAGTTTTAGCCAAAACAGAAAGTTGCAGTAAGTCAAAACAGCAAATCAACCTAAAAACTACTGCAGAATCGACAGACTTTTGTCGGTATTTTTCGATGATCGAATGATGTCTGTTCAGGCATGCAACATATCAAATCGAAGCTCAAATGATATAGGCCATGCATCCTTTCTAAACAAACATTCACAAAAATGCATGTCACCGATAACTTTGCTAACTTTACCTGTGAAAAAGTAATAGTTTTGGTATTGGCACTATTCGTTCCATTCAACGTCAAGAAAAACAATTGCAGCAGGGCTCAACCAATATATTTGAAGTATTCCATAAGACATAGATCACAAAAACAACATGGCAATATGGCAATACTTCCAGCGACATAACAAGTAACTAATAGAACCCATTATAGACAAAGATGAACAAGAGGGTAATTAACAAATTGAAGTCTCGAGAATACACCTATGTTGTAATCCTCTTGTCCATGGAAATATAGAAACAATGCTATTGGTCCTAGTTTCTTGATTCTTCGATGTAAACGAAGATGATGAGGTATAGTCTCATGAGTAGCCTCGGCTTCCAATGCCTTACCATCGAGAGGATAACAAGACCGAGCTCATGAGACCCTTCACTTTTTTCAATAACCATTCCCTCAATAAAAAAAACGAACAACAGGAGTTCCCTCTTATTGACTAAACATACGAATGCTGAAGCGAGAATAGGTATGAATCAAATTCAAATATGCTCGGCGAAGTTGACCAAGTACTCTGTCCATGTTTACTCATCCATGTACAAAGTGAGAACGAAACAAGAAATAGAAGCACGCATACAAATCCTGTTCACACGTGAAAAGTCATTACTCTTTTCTTCACCCACCAACAAGCCCACAATTGATTGGCTGAAAAACTATCATAAGGATCAAATGCAGCATCCTTTGGATATGTGCCTAATCTGAAAATTTCAAGAACAAATCCCCAAACATATAGCTACTAAATTTGAAACGAAAAGAAACAAAACAAAAGTAAATTTATACGACATATAAAATGAATTGATTAATCGGTGGAAAGCTCTATGTCGAATCTCGAATCAAAACATACACCGATCTAGTTCGGGGAATTTTATCGAACAGTGCTAGACACTTCGGCCAAAGGATCTAGATGCGGAAATAAGAGAGAAGTCATATCCAAACTTATCACAGAGGCTCGAACATCGTTGAATTTCACGCAGGAGTAATCGAGCACTCGATCTCTACCCTCAGCAAAAACAGAGCATGCAAATTAAGGATGATCATAGCGCTTACTGTGACTTCGAAGCTGGTGGTGCTGGGAAATAGCCTCGGTTGAATCTGATCAAGCCAGAGACAGAAAGCCGCTGTCACCGATCAGTTTTCAAGCTCTATCTTTGGAGCTGAGCCAAGACTTCCCACTCGGCGCGAACCTGAACCCCGTATCTTGAGCTCCGGAAGGGCGTGATCCGCGACGAGGGCATCGGATCGATTAAATAGCGAGCGTCCGAATGAGAGAGAGAGAGAGAGAGAGAGATCAGAATCCACGACCCGAATGGATTCAAAGAGAGAAGAAATCAAAACCCTAACGGATCGAGAAGGATAGAAAGAGAGCTCATAGATCCGGTGAGCCTGATCCAAAGAGAAGATCGGTTAGCGTCGTTGTCGTCACCGCCGTCAATCAAGCTTTGGATTTCTATCTTTGAGGCTAAACTTCGCGATTCGATCTCCTCCACCGGTTCTGCCCGTCTTTTAGGGCTTGAAGAAATGCGAGAGGAAGAGGTCGAGATTCGAGAGCTCTTAATGTTTTCGCATGAAACGAACTCCCACGAACTATCACCGAGCCACCACAACCCTTAGGAACCTCAAGGACTGTCCAAGAGGGACTGAGATTGCGGAGATGTTAAAGATGACACCGGATTTGCTTCGGTTTGCTTTTGGATAGAATAGCCACCAGATTGGGTACAAAAGATCACCGGCGACTTTTCCGATTAATCACAGCCACTGGGACTTGAGGAAGGGCAGAAGAGCGTTAAGGATGGTTGGCAACGCCGAAAGCTCACCGGCGAGAGGCTAAACGCCGACAAGGGATGGTGCACTGAAGGAAAAAAGCGCACGAAGACGAGATGGGAAATTCGGTGGGGGAGAGAGACGTCGAGAGAGAATTTCAGAGAGAGATCGTGAGAGAAAGTCGATTTGGAAAAATGGCCCCCTCAAAACCATTCGCCCAGCAACCCTTTTCTATTAATTTTTCTTTTTCACTCCTTTTTTCTTTTTGTTTCCTTTTTGTTTTCTTTTTTTCTTTGTCTTGTTTTCATTCTTTTTTCTCTTTTCTTTTCTTCTTCGGCTCTTTATTTCTCTCTCTTTTTTTCTTTTTCTTTTCTCTTTTTTTTTTTTGGTTCTTCGTTATTTCTATTTTTTTATCTTTTTATTTCATTTTTTTACTTTTTTTGCTTTTGCAAGTTATTGTTTAAAATGTCGACGAAAATTTCGGGTGTCAACAGCTGCCCCTCTTTGGGTGGGAGATCGAAGAGGTTCCACTCAAAGACAAAATTGATACCTGAAATTTTTAGTCGACTTGACTTTGGAAAATAGAATTTGACAAAAGCAATGATGGTTGTTGATTAGGGACGTACACGATACTTACCTTTGCTCATCATGGTATCTAAACTCTTGTTGGGGTTTATTCACTCTGTCTCTGCTTCTCTCTCTCGTGGAATGGAATGAAGACAATGAAATCACTAAATGGAAAAGGAATGGTTTAAGGACAACCTACGAACCGTATGGTTTAGACTGGGAGAAAGGTCTCACCGTGTAAAAACGGATTTATTTGGGAGAAAAGTCTCTCCGTGTAAAAACGGGTTTCGATTTGGATGAAATGTCTCACCGTGTAAAAACGGGTTTCAAGCGGGAGAAATGTCTCACCGTGTAAAAATGGGTTTCGACTTGGATGAAATGTCTCACCGTGTAAAAACGGGTTTCGACTGGGAGAAATGTCTCACCATGTAAAAACGGGTTTCGACTGGGAGAAATGTCTCACCGTGTGGTTTAAGGACAGACCCATGAACCTAAAAGACAAGGTTTAAGGAAGACCTAAAAATTGGGGACAAGGTTTTAAGATGACCTAGAACTTGGGGACAAGGTTTTAAGTTGACCTAGAACTTGGGCACAAGGTTTTAAGTTGACCTAGAACTTAGGGACAAGGTTTTAAGATGACCTGGAACTTGGGGACAAGGTTTTAAGTTGACCTAGAACTAGGTGATTTAAACGGGAGAAGGGTCTTACCGAAAGGTCTTTTCGATCGGGAAAAGGGTCTTTTCGACCGGGAAAAGGTCTTACCGTGTAATAACGGGCTTTGACCGAGAAGAGGTCCTTTCAACCGGTTATGAGTTTCGAAATTGCTAGAGAACCAATCTTGCGCAATAACATTGATTGCCAAATTCTTTCAGAGAAGATTTTAACAAAATGAGATTTGATTAACCATCTAAGGGTTAAATCAAATATGCCAAGTGGAAATATTCTAATCAAAAGAGGTCTTTCACACTAGCTCTCAAAAAGGGCTTTTGTTCCCAACCATTGATATGGGAAAACTGTTTAAATCTTACTCGAGAAGTCTCACTCAACCTATGTCTATGGCTTTCGAAAATGTTCACAGTGAATACAATCCATTGATCAAAAGGTCTTTTGAAGGGACCATAATGATGGTTTGGTCATGGGCTTACACAAAAAGTATGCACTTTGAGGCCAAGAAATGAATGTTCAATCAATATCTTCATCGGGTTTACAAGTCAAGAACCTTGAAGATAAGATAAGATAGGATTGCTTCCACTCCCTCTAGCGGTAGCTCCTATGTGATATTCTCATTTCAACTCAAACCATCCCAATCAGAAGGGACTTCGGATAAGGGTTGTAATGTTGGTTTGGGTGAGGCTTAGAAAGGCTTGAAAAACTTTTAGATATCAAAGGGTTAAAAAGTGAGTGATTATCTTGGCATCATTACCATCACACGACTTCTCAAAAATTCGACTCTTGAAATTTAACCTATCTCGAGAGTCCTTTGGGTAATTTGTCTTGAGACATGAGAGTTTCGCTCTTTGTTCTAATGATATTGCTTGCAATACATGTTTTTTCTTGCAAGATATTTCTTTTGTTTTTCAATGAATGCTCTTTTGCATGATCATGGATTTCGCTCTTTTTTTGCATTCTTGCTTTTCTTTGCATTTTTTATGGGCATTGGCCTTGCTTTTACCAGGCACACTGCTTTTTCATGCCCCCTAGTTTTCATTATCTTTTGAGTATCTAGGACTCTCGAGTGGCATTTACAAACATTACCAATATTCTCAATTTTGTTGGTAAATCATGTGCCTTGCCCTAGTATGGGGAGATAATCATCACCTAGGGTTATGAAAAAATTGCATAAGGCTCAAATTGGCTAAGCAATGGATAATTGTGTTTATGGTAGTGAACGGAATGCTCTTCGTCACTTTAGGATGCTTCGAGTTTCAACAAGAAATCACCTGAAACTAGCACAAGAAGATTGATGCAAGTGAAAGCAATAAAATCTTTCTTAATCTTTTGCTCCATAATTTTTAACCAAGACCCCCTATTTTGCCCCAATGTGGGGTTGTTCTTGGCAGGGTTATTTTGGAAATGCTCCCTATTTGGCTCAAATTGGCTTGCAAGGGATATCAACAGTGTTTAGGATTGAGAAATGAAATGCCTTTATCATTTCAAATTATGTATTCACCGTGAATGAATCCGATGCCCTAAGACATGGTTCTTTCCATTCAATTCTCTCAAAGAGTGTATGAGGACGTGTTTGGTAAAGGGGTTGCCTCTCATCATTTTAGGCACTACCACTTGGCATATTTAACAATTTTTTTCAGGTTTTCCAAAGCACACTTTGGTTAAATTCAACTGCTTGGGGAAATGAAAAATATAATGAAATTTTGTCTGAAAGGACATGTTTCCTTGACCCTACTAGGGAGATTTTTTTTTTTTTTGGAAGTAAGATTGGACAAAACTTGTAGATAGAACAGGCTTTGCTTAGCACATGGGTTCATTTCTAGAGTTCTAAGCGTACTTCTAGAATTCTAACCGACTCTTTTGGCATTCTAAAGGATAAGATCACTTCTAAGTTCTAAAGAAGAATGGACACTTTTGAAAGTTTTGCACTCTTGAGATGAACCTCTTGTGGACAGGTAGAATCTTCGTCAGAGATCCTGCAAAATGAACAAACATGCAGATGCAATATGTATGCATGAAATGCATAATGCAAACATCCTAAAATGGCTTGGATTCAATCAAAAAAATGGCTCAAAGGCCTTTCACTTTATTCATGGTTAATACTTCTTGATAGCATCAGCATTTATAGGTCTTGGCAATTCTTGACCATCCATTTCTACAAGGATTAGTGCTTCACCAGGTAGCACTTTCTTTACAACATATGGACCTTCATAGTTTGGAGTAAACTTCCCACGAGGATCTAGGATAATAGGTAAAACCTTCCCCAAGACGAGATCGTTAATCTCGAAATGTCTTGGTCTAACCTTGCGGTTAAATGACCTAGCTACTCTCTTCGATAGCTTTGTCCATGGCATAAGGCTTTTACCCTCATTTCATCAATCATATTAAGTTGTTCAAATCTTTGTTGAACCCATTCAGCTTCAGAGAGCTTGATTTGAGAAAGTACCCTCAGTGAAGGAATTTCCACTTCCACGGGTAATACGGCTTCCATCCCATAAACCAATGAGAATAGTGTTGCCCCAGTCGAAATATGAATTGAAGTTCGATAAGCAAACAAAGCATATGGCAACCGATCATGCCAATCACGATAATTATCTGCCGTTTTAGCTAAAATCTTCTTGATGTTCTTATTTGCTGCTTCCACAGCTCCATTCATTTGTGGGCGGTAAGGAGAAGAATTCAAATGGCGAATGTGGAATTCTCTAAGTAAATCATCCACCATTTTATTATTCAAGTTTGATCCATTATACGTGATGATCGCTTGGGGAACTCCATATCAAGCAATGATATCATGACGGATGAATTTTACCACACTCTTTGCAGTAACATGGGCATAAGAATTGGCTTCAATCCATTTGGTGAAGTAATCAATTGCTACTAAGATAAAACGATGCCCATTCGATGCTTTAGGATTAATCGGTCCGATGATGTCGATGCCCCACATTGAAAAAGGCCAGGACTCGGACATTTGATGTAGCTCATTAGGAGGAGCATTGATTTTGTCCCCATAGACTTGGCATTGATGACAGCACCTCACATGCTGAATACAATCGGCTTCCACGGTCAACCAATAGTAACCGAGCCTCATAATTTTTCTAGCCAAGAGATGACCGTTCATGTGTGGACCACACTCTCCTTCATGTATTTCTTTCAAGAGCCCAATTAATCCATTGGCATCCGCTTGAGAGAGACCTGCCCCAATCTTGGTTTCTTTAGGGTTATCTGAATCTCCTAAATTTAGAGTGACTGGTTGCTTGGTGATAGGAGGTTTGGAATATTCATGTACGAGCCATTCTTTTTCAATACCTTGAGGATCCTCTTCATTCTCGAGTCGGAATAATTGGGTTCGTCAAAATATTTTGAATGTGAATCCGAGCCATGTAAATGACTATCGTGATGTGAAATGTCATGCCTGAGATGCAATCGAAAAATGGTTAGTATATATACATATGAATGAATGCAATGAATGTAAATGTCATGAAAAATTTATTTTCAAATTCAAGTTGTTTTTTTGAAAAATTTATTGGGAACTAATCCTCATGTCATTGGACGTCTTCGTTCCACCAAAACATTTTGAAACTATAGATCGTGTGAAGGCTCGGGCCTCAAAGCATCATCATAGGACTGATTTGGGCCTCACACGCCTATTAACAAAACATGAATTTTATTGATATGTGAAAATTGCATTACAACGTATATCATCTTGGATCTAGAAAGTTTATGATCCAGATCAAAACATAGACAAATGAAATGAACGAAATTCCCTCGCAGGGGAGAAATGAATGAAATTCCCTCGCAGGGGAGAAATGAATAGAATTCCCTCGTAGAGGAGAAATGAATCGAATACAACTAAAAATTAAATGCAAGAACTAGAAACATCCCTTACACAGTAGGAATTGTAGGCTCTTCATCTTCACTAATAGTGCCGACTAGACCATCTTCGAATAAATCAGCAAAGTGATAGATATTGGATTCTTCTTCTTGTAAGAGCTTTGGTGGTCCAGGAAAGAAATCTTTCAAAGGTGAAGGCAAGAGACGTTGGTAGCTTTTACCTTTGATGTTTGGGCCTTTGCGATTACCTTGACCCTTACGGTCGCCTTGATAACCCAGGCCTTCGCGCTTGTTGATCTTGACCACCTTAATAGGATCTGGCATGCCTTGGGTGAACTTACCCAAACCTTTCCCCGTAGCAAAACCATTCTTGAGTAGTTCTCTACTTGCCATTAGGGAGGCCTCGAGAACCGAGGCTTTCGATAATCGATCCAACAGGCACATGAGTGACGAGATACCATCTCAAACGAGTGATAGCTCGACTCTCCCTTGACCTCGGGCTCAATAAAAGGTATGGCCGTGTTATGGAAAGTCTCTACATCTCTTTCACGTCGAATAGTCACAATCTTTCCATCGATAGGAAGTTTCATCATTTGATGAAGACTGGAAGGAATGATTCTTGCAGCATGGATCCAAGGCCGCCCCAATAGCAGGCTAAAGTTGCTCGGGATATCCAGCACTTGAAACTTTTGAGTCATGGTAATAGGGCCAATTGTCAGTGGTAAATCGATTTCTCTATTGTTTCTCTTTTCATCCCGTCAAAGGCTCGAACGGGAATTGTTGGAGAAGAGATATTTTCCATTTCTATCCCCAATTTACGAAGGGTGGATAAAGGGCAAATGTTCAAGGCGAGCCATTATCAATCAAGACCTTTGAAATCTTTGTCTCAAAATATTGAGCGAGACACATATAACGCCTTAGTGTGTGCTTGGCCCTCAGGAGGGAGGTCTCTCTCAGAGAAAGTAATTTGATCTCTTAGAAGTATAGCACCCACAAACTCCTCCAATTGTACTTCTCCAATGGCCTCGGGTACATGAACTTCATTTAAAATTTTGAGGAGAGCATTTCTATGCTTTTCAGAGGTCTTGAAAAGCTCAATAAAGAAATACGCGCAGGCATCTTGCGCAATTGGTCAATCATTTCAGCCTCACTTGTCTTGAGTGTTTTGAGGAGTTGTTCAGCTTCCTCATCAGTTACGGCTTATTTTTCCTCACCTTCACGTGGTGGGTAGATTCGACCCGATCGAGTGACGGCATCGATTTCACTTGTATTATAATTCCAAGGGACCGCCCTAGTGTCAAAAGTAGGAATCACTTTAGTGTTGGAACATTCACCTAATTCTGGTGGTAACTCGATCACAACAGGACCAAAACTCGTGTTTGAGATCTTCATGGCTCCAAAATTATCAACCAATGAGCCAACTTCGATGACACTCTTAGCAGTTGTATCACTCCCACATGGGATTTTTCCTTTAGTCAGATCAATCACAACAGGTTCAATCATAGCCATGAATTCATCCTTGAATTCCTCTCCCCATCCACTAGGGACGATGTCTTTAGAGTTTTGGAAATAACTTGGAGGAGGAGTATACTTGACTATAAAGTCGTATTTCCCACTTGGTTGTCCCAAGGTGTCTACCACTTCACCTTTCTCATGGGCTTTCCTCACAAATTCATGGTCTGAATGGGAAGTCTTGTATTCATCCTCTTCTTCGCTATAGGAGTAGTCCTCTTTATCCTTTGGCAAAATTGAAATAAGGTCTTCTTCATCATGAACGATGTGACCTTTCACCGATGATCATCGAATGGCATGCTCTGTTTCATCTCTTGGATATCCATCGGGGTACATCTTCGTCAACATCCCCATAAATCATGTTGACATTTTTAGAATGCTTTGGAAGAGGATTTTATTGGACATTCGGTGCTGAATCCTTAAAGGTGAGCAGCTTTTTATCCAGCAAATTCTGGATCTTATAACGGAGCACAAAACAATTATCTACATGGTGACCTTTTTCACCCATATGATACTCACATGTTTTATTAAGGTCGAATCCGGCAAACTTTGGTGGATTATTCCTTGGGATTTCTTTTGCGACAAGATGATTTTCAATCAACATTGGAAGTAGTTGGGACATGGGCCTAAGCAATGGAGTAAATTGCCTTTGAGGGGCCTTTCCTTTATGCTCAAAGTTCATGGAAGAACCCCCTACCTCCATGGAGGGTTTATGAATATGAGGATTATACAGCTTCTGAGAAGAGGAATTTTGTACATAGGCGATCTCCACAGTCGATTCTTTATCCCTCTTCGGGGTATATCGACGATTTGTGTTCTCAGACAACCTTCCTTCTCGCATGATTCCCTCGATGCGTTCTCCCAACTCTACAAATGTAGCAAAGTTCATACAAGTATGATTGTACATCTTCTCAAAAAAATCACGGGGCATAGCCTAAAGCAGCAATTTCATGGTCTCTTTCTTAGATAATGGCGGTTTTACTTGAGACGCAATGACCTTCCATCTTTGAGCGTAGGCCCTAAATGATTCAGTTCTTCTTTTCTCAACTTGAACCAATTCTTCTCGAGTTGGAGCGATTTCAGTATTGAATTTGTATTGCTGAAGGAATTCATCAACGAGATCTTCCCAAGTACGGATTTTCTCCATGTCCAACTCTATAAACCAGGTTAACGCAGGACCAACCAGGCTATCCTGAAATGAATTGATCAAGAGTGGGGGATTATCTTAATAACGGGCCATCTTGCCCAGGTAGTACTTCAAATGAGTCTTAGGACATCCGATGCCGTCGTATTTTCTTGTGAACTCCGGCTCCTTATAGAATTCAGGGACCGTAACTTTGGCAAAGGGTGACAGTTTATCAAGCCCCTGCAACTGATAGCCTTGCAGCATGCAAAGGTGTTCTTTGATTTTTGCTAGGCGCCTTGAATTCTCCTCATCGAAGTGTGAAGTCGAAACCTCTTTAGATGGAGGCTTTGGGCCGATAACTATCGGGATTGCAATGAGAATCCCACAGGCCCTTTTTCCACGGGCTCTACTACCGGTACCTCAAGGGGCACGGTAGGAATATTCATGTTAGAAGTAGATGTCAAGTTTTTGACTTGGCTAGAGAGATCGGTCAATAATGTCAACAGCTATGCCATTTGATTCTCCATATTAATGACACGGGCTCGGGTATCTTCGTTTTCCATCTTTGTTTGGCGGCGAGTTCATATAACAAATCTTTCTTCAGCCATTTTTTCAAAACTTCTGTAAAAGAAAATGACTCGAATTAGTACCAATCAAAAGAAACCATTAAAGTACAAATCCTAGTCAATTTTATATTTTCTTGAGATGAAATAATGATAAGAAGTGTATATGATCCCGAGTATCATATAACCTCCTCTTATCAAAATTTCTTCAAAAGAAATTATACAATTGAAAAGGAACGATGACAAATATTTAATCATAATGCCCCTTTTCTAAAAATTACATGAAAATGTTCAAGAATGTTATTCATTTCATCGAACAATTACAAGGGAAATATAATCTTGCTTTCTTGAAGCTTACAAAGTAGTTCGATTTTACAAGGTATATGAAAATGAATACGGGGAAACCTTGATAGAAAAGGGGAAACACAAATGAATTCCCTTTACAAGAAAAGTGTATGAAATGAAAACCTAAAGACTAGGTGGGATCGCGCGGAGACGCTTGTTATCATGGGCCAAGCGTTCCTCATTGATCAAGGCAATGTCTTTTTGTTTGATAATATGAGCTCGCCGAAATCCTTGAGGCTCGGGAATCTTTCCACGTGATCTTGACGTCTTGGGTTGAGATTCTCCCATAAAGTCTTGAGATTCCAGGCAGAGGGATCACGTCCACTTCGGGTCTACCCATCTAATCCTAAACCTAAAAGGGCATACATGATTAAAATATATCGTCGTTGAAATATAAAACGCATAATTGAAATATGGAAAGTAAAATATAAGCACGATGAAGAAGGAACGATATCTTACCTACCAGACACATGGCAAGCACAAATCACATGTCGCATGAAACTGTGAGGTTTCGACGCCTAAGGTGAGGGTGCTAAAGGCTCAAGGTCCTCATCCCAAAAGATAAAAATAGTTTACCCACCGCTACTATTGTCGGTCAGTGCTATTTTTATCAGTTGAGATGAGCAGGTTTATGTAAGTAATGGATTACCACGAGCGTTCACTCGCGGGTTCCACCTATAAACCCTCCTAAGGTCCTAAATCGGGCGATCGGGGTTTTAGACCGCGGTTGTGTGTGCAGTGTCGTGCTAAAGCTTGTAAACATGCATTTAAATTTAAACATCTAGCACTCCAATATAAACCCACATACATTCATACAACCTTACACCACCTGCAAAACAAATGGTTTACAAGCACGCCTCCCCTTATAACTCCAACCTACAAAACCATTTAACACAAGGTTAGCGACTAACCTGATTTTCCACGTGACTTTGACATGTAGGCGATCCTACATAAGACATGTTAGTTAAAACACAACTATTTTTAAACGGCTTCAAGTCCTCTTAGCATAGTAACCAGTCCCCAGCGGAGTCGCCAAGCCTGTCGCGACCCGATCTCGCCGCCCCTCGAAATGTATCCAAGGTGGGAAAGGTCGGGTTTAGGGGTACTTTGATCACGAGAGTTTCCTCACGAGATCACGAGCTCTCCCAAGCTCATACCCCGCGTGACAGCGGATTTATTTAAATGATCTAGGTATTTAACAACCTAAAAAAAAATACAGGAGTCGCCACTAACCTCATTTTCGGGGGTCGGCTAGAAACCCAATCGAGGGTAGGGAGTGTTCCCTCGATTTCTACGCAACCAGATATCTAGGTTCCGGGACTTGGGTTACGCTAATATTGCTATTAGCGCCCTTTCGGTACCTAAATAGTATGTTGTGTTTTTCCTAACATGTCCATGCGTTTCTTTTTACATTTTCGGGATTATCAATTCCTAGACTAAGTGATCATGCGTGGTTAATCATTTTCATGCTATTCTATTTCTAAAAAAATAGAAAGGAAAACAACCAATGAAATTGAAATTGCGAGACATCAAGTAAGCAATCAAGGAAAGGCAGTAAATCTATCAGGCAGTCCTAAAAAAAATAAAAGAGAAAACAATTAAAAAGAAAAATAAAAAACCCACAACTCGTCAGGTTTTATACAACGAATGGAGCCCGAGACATATGTCGGGAAAATGAGCATTACATGATAATGGTCGGAGTGGACATCAACCTCCACCATCTTCACGCCTTACGCCTTCTCCATCTTCGGGATTCTAATCTAAACCTAATCTAAGACACATGGATTCCTTGCCTCATCTTATATGACTAAGATAATGCATAGAAATCGTTATTATAATGAGTGAACATAAGCACCAGACATGAACATGAATCCAGCAAATTCCAGTCACAAACAGGACAATACAAGGCATGTTTAAAGGTTCGTAAGACCACCTAGACGATATACAAAAATGTGAAACTTGCACATGACATAAGGTTGAATGTGAAAAAGGTTTGGCCAAACATTTAACCCTAAATCATAATGCAAAGAAATCACACAAGTCATTGACGTTGCAAGGTGACTTGTCATTAGAAGCAAAATGCATGACAATTTCAGTTGTGGTATATCGACTTGATGCATGGTTTTTACATGGTCAATGATCTTCAAATGAGACATGCCATACATCATTGCAAAGCCTATGATATGCTCTAAGTATGTCTAGAAAGCATCTAGCATCAAGTATGCTCTTAAGGAAATTGATTGAAGACATTTTCATAGAAACGCAATCAATTAAAATCACAGCAGGGATTGCACAAAACATGGATGATATTCATTGAAATGAAGACATAAAGAAATCTATGAAAGTCCAGGTATATAGAAGGAAATATCCCTGATCATCTATCATGAGACATCGAAGTCCTACTTTGTTCACAAAAACCCGTATGAAAAAACGAAACGAAACGGGGCAAAAATCCAACATTACAGATTGCAGCAACTCAAACGTGACTTTATGAAAGCCATTGACCTGCTAACGATGATCACTTGATTCAAGGTATACCTTGTCAGAAATTTTATGGAATTTCCAATGACTCTCATGAAAGATTCAACTCCAGCAAAGCATGTTCACTAACTCAAATTTGAGCACACGCATCGGATCTCAAACATGACAGATTCGGACTGAAATTTGGACATGTGAAAACCATATCAAATGAGATTCAATCAGGGAATTCTACAGCTCATTGGAAAGATATTCGAACCATTTTCGACTTTCATGAAGACTTTGAACACAGAAAACCACAATAACCAGCTCATATCAAGTTATTTGCACGAGAAGGTCAGATCAGCGAAAGAATATCAAAGCAGAATCAACAGACTTTGTAGGTGATTTTCAGCAACCAAACGACGTCAATTATGGGCATGTGACATATCAAATCGAAGCTTGAGAAGTCTATTCTTTATGTCTAGAAGGGCCTGAGGTCAAAAAAACTCGTCTAGCACCTAGTTTTAGCCAAAACAGAAAGTTGCAGTAAGTCAAAACAGCAAATCAACCTAAAAACTACTGCAGAATCGACAGACTTTTGTCGGTATTTTTCAATGATCGAATGATGTCTGTTCAGGCATGCAACATATCAAATCGAAGCTCAAATGATATAGGCCATGCATCCTTTCTGAACAAACATTCACAAAAATGCATGTCACCGATAACTTTGCTAACTTTACCTGTGAAAAAGTAATAGTTTTGGTATTGGCACTATTCGTTCCATTCAACGTCAAGAAAAACAATTGCAGCGGGGCTCAACCAATATATTTGAAGTATTCCATAGGACATAGATCACAAAAACAACATGGCAATACTTCCAGCGACATAGCAAGTAACTAATAGAACCCATTATAGACAAAGATGAACAAGAGGGTAATTAACAAATTGAAGTCTCGGAATACACCTATGTTGTAATCCTCTTGTCCATGGAAATATAGAAACAATGCTATTGGTCCTAGTTTCTTGATTCTTCTGATGTAAACGAAGATGATGAGGTATAGTCTCATGAGTAGCCTCAGCTTCCAATGCCTTACCATCAGAGGATAACAAGACCGAGCTCATGAGACCCTTCACTTTTTTCAATAACCATTCCCTCAATAAAAAAACGAACAACAGGAGTTCCCTCTTATTGACTAAACATACAAAATGCTGAAGCAGAATAGGTATGAATCAAATTCAAATATGCTCAGCAGAAGTTGACCAAGTACTCTGTCCATGTTTACTCATCCATGTACAGTGAGAACGAAACAAGAAATAGAAGCACGCATACAAATCCTGTTCACACGTGAAAAGTCATTACTCTTTTCTTCACCCACCAACAAGCCCACAATTGATTGGCTGAAAAACTATCACAAGGATCAAATGCAGCATCACTGGATATGTGCCTAATCTGAAAATTTCAAGAACAAATCCCCAAACATATAGCTACTAAATTTGAAATGAAAAGAAACAAAACAAAAGTAAATTTATACGACATATAAAATGAATTGATTAATCGTGGAAAGCTCTATGTCGAATCGAATCAAAACATACACTGATCTAGTTCAGGAATTTTATCGAACAGGTGCTAGACACTTCGGCCAAAGGATCTAGATGCGGAAATAAGAGAGAAGTCATATCCAAACTTATCACAGAGGCTCGAACATCGTTGAATTTCAGGCAGGAGTAATCGAGCACTCGATCTCTACCCTCAGCAAAAACGAGAGAATGCAAATTAAGGATGATCATAGCGCTTACTGTGACTTCGAAGCTGGTGGTGCTGGGAAATAGCCTCGGTTGAATCTGATCAAGCCAGAGACAGAAAGCCGCTGTCACTGATTAGTTTTGAAGCTCTATCTTTAGAGCTGAGCCAAGACTTCCCACTCGGTGCGAACTTGAACCCCCGTATCTCGAGCTCCGGAAGGGCGTGATCCGCGACAAGGGCGTCGATCGATTAAGTAAGCGAGCGTCCGAATGAGAGAGAGAGAGATTAGAATCCACGACCCGAATGGATTCAAAGAGAGAACAGAAATTAAAACCCTAACGGATCGAGAAGGATAGAAAGAGAGCTCACAGATCCGGTGAGCCCGATCCAAAGAGAAGATCGGTTAAGCATCGTTGTCGTCGCCGCCGTCAATCAAGCTTCGGATTTCTATCTTTGAGGCTGAACTTCGCGATTCGATCTCCTCCACCGGTCGCTGCCCCGTCTTTTAGGGCTTGAAGAAATGCAGAGGAAGAGGTCGAGATTCCTGAGAGCTCTTAATGTTTTCGCATGAAACGAACTCCCACGAACTATCACCGAGCCACCACAACCCTTAGGAACGTCAAGGACTGTCCAAGAGGGACTGAGATTGCCGGAGATGTTGAAGATGACACCGGATTTGCTCCGGTTTGCTACTGGACAGAATAGCCACCAGATTAGGTACAAAAAAGATCACCGGCGACTTTTCCGGTTAATCACAGCCACCTGGACTTGAGGAAGGGCAGAAGAGCGTTGAGGACGGTTGGCAACGCCGGAAAGCTCGCCGGCGAGAGGCTGAACGCCGATGAGGGATGGTGCGGCCAAAGGAAAAAAGCGCGCGAAGACGAGAAGGGAAAGTCGGTGGGAGAGACAGACGTCGAGAGAGAATTTCAGAGAGAGATCGTGAGAGAAAGTCGATCTGGAAAAAATGGCCCCCCTCAAAACCGTTCGCCCAAAGACAACCCTTTTCTATTATTTTTCTTTTCTCTCCTTTTTTCTTTTTTGTTTCCTTTTTGTTTTCTTTTTTTTTCTTTGTCTTGTTTTCATTCTTTTTTCTCTTTTCTTTTCTTCTTCGGCTCTTTATTTCTCTCTCTTTTTTTTTCTTTTTCTTTTTTTTTTTCTTCCTTATTTCTATTTTTTATCTTTTTATTTCATTTTTTTTTTTTTTTTTTTTTACTTTTGCAAATTATTGTTTAAAATGTTGACAAAAATTTCGGGTGTCAACACCAAGCCAACAAAGTTGCACTGTCCAGTCAAAAATTAATAAAAACCGCCACGTCGAATTTCCACCAAATCGTGTCTTGTTAATTTGGAGCCTCTAAGATCGTGCACTTGCCTCCATGGCATGCGGTCGACATTAACTCGTTTCAATACCATCAAGCCGTTTCTATTCCAATTGAGTTTCGAAGTCTATCACATGTCCGGATTTCTGGTTAGCCGAAGTTAAAGAGAACGCCAGACATCACAGATGATGTAATGACCAACATTTCGCTGCCGCTACCGGCGAAGTCACAGGCTTAGTTTCGGTGCACGTCGAAATTCCAGAACAATAAGTTCACGGACCCTTCCTTCTACAGGTCCTATCGAAACCTATAGACTGTGCGATTTCACCTTACTATCACTTCATGAATTGCTGGTAGATTTTATCATAATCTTTTTCAGTTGCACGTAAAGTTGCAACGAAAAAACCAGTGAGTTTTACTCGATAAAATAGTGGGTATAAGTTCCTGTCATGGGATTGAATCATGGGCCTAGAGCACTTGGGGACGATTTGATTCAGCAAGAGAAGAGAACGCAACACACTATCAAGTGTTAGAGTTTTGTTTGTTAAAACAAAATGAGTGTTTTTTTTTTTCTTTGTCCCACGTAGAAAAAGTGAGAGGTACTGTGCCAATTTAAAAATATGGGATTTCCTTTTTGTAGTTAAAGGAATGATTGGGTGGGGCTAGACCCCACCATACCCACATGTGGGTGCGCGATTAGCACGCCTGCGCGCCCGCTGATTAGTTAGCACTAATTCCTTTATTATTTATTTATTTTATTTTTGTTATTATTATTATTTTTAGTCAATTCAAAGGTTGCCTTTTATTTTGAGATTTTTCGGAAATGAAATATAAAAATTCTAAATTCTAAATTTTATTTATTTAAAAAATTAATTATTATTCTGAATTTTGTTTGTGTCTTTTCAAGACAACTTTTGGAAAAATTACTTATTCGGTTTTGCAACTTTTCCCGAAAGGTTGCAATTGTTCGGTTTTCGACTTCTTCCGAAGACTCGCATTTGTTTATCTGAACAACTTTCTAAAGGATGTGTTTGTTCATTCTTTGGCAATTTTCACGAAGAGTTGCAACATTGTTTCATATATAAACTTGTTCATTTTCGGAAGGAAAAAAGTTGGTCATTTTTGAGTCTTCTTTCTGAAAAACTGCAGCCAATTTTTCGATTGTTTCCTAGAGAGACCCTAGAGAAATACTAGAATTGCTATCTAGTATTTTCATCCGAGACTTTGTTGTATCTTGGAGGATTTTTTGCCGGTAACCATTAGCAACGTTGTGGGACAAATAAATCCTTAAAGATAGTGATATCACGTCTCAAAGTCTAAGTTGTTTTACTCGATCCGATTTCATTGTTCAACCCATTTCGAAGCCATATTTTTCCAACAATTTTAAAGATTTATTTTGCTACAATGGAGTCGGAGACAATCAAAGTTATGAATCAAGATATGGTCAAACCGGGACTAATTCGATAGGAACAATTTTGCTTTGGAGGGACAAGATGATGTTCTTACCTTGATGCTCCGAAGATTTCCTACATACTAGATCCTAACTTGGCACCTATAGAAGATCCTAAGCCTACTACCGAGGGAGGACAACCAAGTGCGGAAGTCATTGAGAGGGTTAATAAGGAAAAGAAGAAACTTGCGGAGGATGAATTACTTTGTCGAGGACACATTCTGAATATACTCTCCAATCGTCTGTACGACTTATTCACTGAAATAAAGTTGGCCAGAGAAATTTGGAATGCACTAGAATTCAAGTACAAAGCGGAGGAGCAAGGTACCAACAAATATCTAATCGCAAAGTGTCGCGACCAATTTTTCGGGTGTGAACCACCTAGGGTTTGGCTAATGGATTGTTAAGCCTAGACTTAACTCGGGCTCTCCCAAGCCCATACCAATTCGCGACTTTAGATTCAAGTTCTTAACATACAAATAATTTTCAATTAGGAGTCGCCACTAATCTATTTTTGGTGGGTCGATTAGAAACCCAAATAAAGTAACGGGAGATTTACTTTATTCCTACGAACCAGAGATTTGGGTACGGGGACTTGGTTACGCTACATTTCTCTAACGCCCTTTCGGTACCATTTCTTTTATTTTGAAAAAATTTTTTTGCAAGCAGCTTGGGTCTATTTTAAATCTATTTCCCTAACATGTGAGGTGGTCATACGGGTGCACAAACCACCAATTTAACACCCAAGTAAAGCAATAAATAAATTACAGGACTTACCTCGTAGCAACGAAAGCATCTGCGTTGTTAGTTTAGAATTCACATCAGCAGTCCTAAATATGATTTCTAATTAACACGCAATTTTTGTTTTGTTTTCACTTAATTAATGAAAATCATGCGATATGCAATGCATGCCACTAATTTAACATGAAATAATATGACATGGCAACATGACTTAGCTATACATAACTAAGCATGAGATGATTTGTTCTAAATAATTTTTTTATTTTCCATGAGATTCGAAATTAAAGAAATGCAACACTTAAATATGCAATCTAAATTAATCTAATGACCAAATTCTAATGACGGGCAATTTCTAATTAAATGCATCTAAAAATCACTAAATGACGTGCATAGTATGAAACTAATTCTATATGACGTGCACGTGATTTTTATTTTCCTAATAAGCATGCAATCTATTTAGGAGAAATTATCTAAACCTATAACATGCAATCTTAACATGCAATGACGTGCCAAGAATGCCCTAATTTTACATGACATATGCATAATGACCCTTTTTGCGTTTTTCCTTTTTTTCCTTTTTTTTTTTTTTTTTAAATTTCGAAATTAATAATTGCCAAATAGTTAAAGATGCAATTTAGACTAGTGAAGCAGAAATCTAACATCCTAATTTTTGTATTTTTAATTTTTTTTCAAAAATTCGAAATAAATAAATTTCCTATTCTAGACATGCAAAGTAATCTAAAACAAGTAACATCCTAACATGCATCTAATCTAACTCAAATATTTTTTCTTTTACGGGAGCAAACAAATAAAGCATCAAGAACAACATGGCACCAAATCAAGCAAGACATCATCCACGTCCATTTAACTTTGGGAATTGAATTGACGAATCATATCTCGCGCATGAGATCGGATTGGCCAATTTTTAAATAAAATCACGAATCATATCTCGAGCGTGAGATCGGATTGGTGATTTTCCGTACGATTGCGGGTCGTATTTCGAGCGTGAAATCGGACCGTCAATCATATGTACGTTGTGAAATTAGGAGGATTTCCCAATTTAAAAGGCTAATCATGTTGCGAATATCATGGCATATTGGGAATTTCCATCACGTGCACCAATGAGTATATCAAATAAGGAAACAAAATTTTCAGAAGTTAACGTAGACAAAATTCTTACCTATCCCAAATATTTGCTTCCAAATTTGGCCTTCGAACAGGGGCTCGTGAATCACGGTAGAGGTTCAACGTGATAGCACAACGACGACAGGATGACTCACGGGCGGCAGCTCAAGATGACGTGCTGTTCAAAGATGGTGTCTCGCTCAGTAAGTGGTGGCTGATGCTTTGCTGATTCGGCTTGGTAAAGTCAATGAGGATGACCAGCGCAGCAAAGGGGGGACAGCCACAAGAAGACTAGAACGGCAAAAGGGAGAGTTGCTGCAAAATAAAAACACACTAAGATTGCCGACTCGATGAGGCAGCGATCCCTTCGCAGAGGGGTAGCATTAGGCAGCGTTCATCGGTGGAGGATCAACGCCCGGTGAGCCGAGGGGGGAGCAATGGCACCAGTGCGTAGCAACAACGAAACCAAAGCAGAAATGCAGTTGGGTGCAACAGCTCGGACTCGGTTGACTTCTCGGGTGGCACGTATGCAGGGAGCAGCTTGGCTGTCGTCAACACCTCACCAGGGCAGCAGCACGATGTGGCGGTGATGGAGACAGAAGTGCGACCCCAAGTCTGGCCGAGGAAGGGGTGGATGCGTGGAAGGAGCGTCTCAGCCAAGAGCTGGTCGAGATTTCTCGTGTATGCTCTACTCTCTCTCTCTCGTGTGTCTCTCTGAAATTCGAAAAAATCCCCCTTTTTCTGTCAGTTTACTGCTCTATTTATAATATGGCAGCTCCAAGTCGATTGAATACGTGCTGAATATTTCCTTTCTGATTTTATTTCTTCAAATTGAATATCAGCTTGCAAGTTTTGTCGATTTCTCCCCTTTCTTGCCGTGAATAGATCCATGGGCATATCCAACAATATTTCTTTCTCTGTCCTTGAGTTGATGCAGAGAATTCGTTTTCCTTTGCTCAAGCTCATGGATGCGTGCGATTTCTTTGATGGTGCACTCTTTCTTGTTTTAAAACAAGAAATAATATACCAATATATTGACTCTTTCAACTTTCTCGCCTATATCCCTTTTCTTTCCTATTCTCTACCAGCTTTCGTTTCCACCGCATCCTTCCTTTCCTCAATTACTGAAAGTCGCGTGCCCACTCAAAATTGAAAGAATTTTTGCATGGGTCAATGGGTCAAAACTTTCGCTTAACAGAATTAAAATTCTGGCATTAAAAGGGTACGGTCATCATAACCTTTCAATGAGCTTGACCCCGTTTTTTCGTCTAGTGGACTGGAGATGTTTCGAAGCTGCAGCCCGCTGTGAGATTGTGTTCCCATTGTCATCGTACAAGGTCATTCACATCTCCATCTTCGACAACTTCTTGGGCGCATCGGACTGATCATTCTCCACTTGATCCTACGCTTGATGGCGTAGGGGAACGGTGTCCAGCCACCTTTGTTCTCGATCATGCAAAGACAATGGCCTACTATTAGAAGCTCCCTCGTGACTTTCAAATCCTCCGTGGCTGATCACTTGCAAATGTAATAAAAGAAATGCTCCTAAAACTATATGTTATGCAATTTTTATAGGTTAAAAATTAATCCCTGATTTTTATGTAATAAGTAAGTGAATGGGTCACCAAAATTTAGGTGTCAACAGCTGCCCCTCTTTGAAGGTGAGCTCGCGAGAGGTTGCCTTCAAAGACAAATTGAGACCTAAATTTTGGTCATACTCATGCAATGAATGATTTTTTTGTCGAGAATATGAATTCCATTTTTAATGCAATTTGTATGATGCATGGAAATGATAAATGATAGATGAACCTACCTGAAATAACTTACCTTCGAAGAGAATAGAGTAATTCGAGGTAGTGGGTGTTACCTATCCAGGACCCGTACCATTCTACGGTCGCCTAGAACTGTAACATGACTTTGTGAAGATGCTGCTTTCCTAGGACCCGTACCGTTCTACGGTCGCCCAAGTATGGCGAAAGGAGCTGCTTTCTCGGGACCCGTACCATTCTACGGTCGCCTAATATAGCAGTGAGGTTTTGTAAGGAACTGCTTTCCCAGGACCCGTACCATTCTACGGTCGCCTAAACGGGGATTCATTTTCCAGGACCCGTACCATTCTACGGTCGCCTGAATAAGGAATAGGTGTTGTCAAGGACCCGTACCATTCTACGGTCGCCTAAACGGAAAATTGATTTTTCAGGACCCGTACCATTCTACGGTCGCTGAATGGGGAGATTGGTTTTCAGGACCCGTACCATTCTACGGATCGCTGTTAGAGCAATAAATGTTGTCTAGGACCCGTACCATTCTACGGTCGCCTAGACTGAGGTTTTGCTTGGCTAGGACCCGAACCATTCTTCGGTCGCCTAGCCTTGCGACAGAAATCATCCGACCAGGACCCGAACCATTCTTCGGTCGCCTTAATCAGATTGAATCTGGAGGAAAAATCTTTTGGGGGACAACTCAATTGAGTGTCGGTATGCTTAAAAAGGAATACCTGTGCAATGACAAATATTCAAGGTATGGATAGAGATATACTTACCTGGTAACATCTCCGATCTTCGGGGATACGTCTCCTGCAAAATATGGTCGTAGAAGAGACAACATGCATTGGTAATCATAAACATGTATCAATTTAATGGAGGTTCACGATGATTTTCATTAATCTTGCATCACCTAATTTCCATTATGAACACATGAGTGTCATGAATGTGTCAAATGAGGGATCCTTTGGTCTGAAAGGACTTTTCTCTCATCCTCATTAAAATGGCAATTTCATCCTGACCTTTGATGCAGGATTTTGTCAATCACTCTATCTCACCATCGTCATGCCAAACAAGGGTCTGAGCAATCTCGCAAGTGGTACGATTTCACCAATCTGAGAGGTCTTTAAGAGGGACGGTAATGTGGGTTTGGTCAACGGCTTAACAAAGGGGACTCTTTAAGCCGGGGCTATTTGAAAAACGACATTTCATAACTGTCTTGGGATTTTCAAGTCAAGAAACATACGAGGAAGTAATTATCTTACTTGCACTTCTTCAAGCGATGCTTTCAAGCATATGAACTCTTACGTTAATTCAAGTGCCCTAATCTGAAAAGACTTTGCAAGGGACGTAACATAGGCTTGGTTCATGGGTTGTGAAATGAAAGGATCATTAGGCTCAAAAAGTGTTTAGAGGGTCAAAGTTGGTGATCATCTTGACATTTCCACCACTTTCCTTCTCCATTGTCGGAGATTTTTTTTTTTTTTTTTGCACTCGTTGATTGCAACAGCATTTGAGTTTTTTTTTCTTTTCTTTTCTTTTTGGGCATCGGCCTTGCTTTTACCAGGCACACTGCTTTTTCATGCCCCATTTTTGCCCCCTTTTTTTTTTTTTTTAACAAAATCTCCATTTTTGTCGGTATTCTAGTTCATGCTACTTGAGTATTTTGTCTTGCCCCAGTGTGGGAGATGATCACCAACTGGGTTTAATATGAAATGAATTCATAAGCTCAAGTGGGTTATGCAATGGATGAAAGTGTGTAGGATAGAGAAATGACTGCTCTTCATCATCCTAAGGCACTTTAAATTATCATATGAGTTACAATGCGAAAGGAACACTCAAAGATTGATGCAAGTGTGAGTAAGAAAATTCCTTTCATTCATTTCAAACTTCATCCCAACGTGGGATGATCCTTAACAGGGATGATTTAAAAATTCTTCATGTGTGTGGGTTCGAAGGGCTAAACAATGGGTATACCTGTGGTGTTTTGGGTAGAAGAAGAAACGGCCTCTCATCACCTTGGTTGACGTACCATTTGCGAGATCACCCTTTTCCTTGCGGGCATGGAATTCTTTCGCACAACTCACCAAGGATTAGTGTATGGGATAGTGTATGGAATAAGGCTTGCCCTTCATCATTCCAAGGTATCTCATTTGACACATTTAATTTATCTCACACGATTCATTAAGGAAGAAGAATGCAAAATTTATGACAAACTTGAACAATTCAATTGATCGAGGCATCTTATTCATCATAAAATACTTGCAATTCAAGACAAGACATGGCAAATTCTGTCATGGATAATACTTCTTGACAGTATCAGAATTAACTGGAGTGGAGAACACGCGACCATCCATTTCTGCCAAGATCAAGGCACCTCCAGGAAGTACCTTCTTCACCACATATGGACCACTGTAATTTGGGGCGAACTTGCCCCCAGGATCGGGGAAAATTGGCAACAGCTTCCTTAGAACAAGATCATCTACCTCGAAATGTCTTGGTCGTACTTTTCGGTTGAAGGATCTGGCAACTCTTTGCTGATAAGCTTGGCCATGACAAAGAGCCTTCAGTCTCTTCTCATCAATCAAGTTTAACTGTTCAAGTCTTTGTTGCGACCATTTAGCTTCAGACAACTCCATTTGGGATAAAACTCTCAGAGAAGGAATCTCCACTTCTACAGGTAGAATTGCCTCCATGCCGTACACCAAAGCAAATGGGGTTGCCCCAGTGGAAGTACGGATCGATGTCCGGTATGCCATTAGTGCGAAGGGTAATCTGTCATGCCAGTCTCGATAATTCTCGGCTGTTTTAGCTAAGATTTTCTTAATATTTTTGTTGGCCGCTTCAACAGCCCCGTTCATTTGAGGGCGATAAGGGGACGAATTCAAATGCTTAATCTTGAACTCGTTGAGCAACTCATCAACAATTTTATTGTTCAAATTTGTCCCGTTGTCAGTGATGATTGCTTCGGGGATGCCATAGCGAGCAATTATGTCGCGTTTGATGAATTTTGCAACATTGCGGGCAGTGACGCTTGCAAAGGATGTAGCTTCGATCCATTTGGAGAAATAGTCTATGGCCACTAAAATGAATCGGTGCCCATTGAGAAGCCTTCGGGTTTATTGGGCCGATCACATCAATGCCCCACATTGAGAAGGGCCATGGCTCGGAAAACCGATGTAGTTCGGTTGGAGGAACATTTATCTTATCACCATGGATCGGCAACGATGACAACTCCGTACATGCTTGATGCAGTCACTTTCTAGTGTAAGCCAATAGTAGCCTAATCTCATAATCTTCTTAGCCATCATGTGCACATTCTTGCATGATTTGAGTGCACTTCTTGCATGATTTTGCATCCATCCACACCGTAACAAGACTGAATCATAAGATCTCCTGTACAAATTCTCGCCACTGACAAAGAATTTTGAGGCCATCTTTGTGATGTACTTCCTATCAGCAGGAGTGTTTCCTTTGGGAAATTCCTGCCTTTTAATGTAGTTCATGATATCGTAATACCATGGTTTTCCATCAGGTTCTTCAGTTATAATCATACAGTAAGCCGGCTTTGGCAAAACCTCTATCTTTAAAGGCTCAACATCTAACCCGTCAGTGACTTGCAACATAGACGACAAAGTCGCGAGTGCATCCGCAAATTGATTATGAGACCTTGGCAAGTATTCAAATGAAATTTCATCAAACTCCTTTACCAAATCTTCTAAGTACTTGTGGTACGGGAGCAACTTGGCATCCTTGGTCTTCCACTCACCTACAGTCTGTAATATGATCAGTGTCGAATCTCCATATACCATTAACTTGGCCACACCCATTTCGATTGCGGCTTGAAGTCCGAGGATGCAAGCCTCATACTCAGCCACATTGTTAATGCATGGGAATATCAATTTCGCAGCTACCGGATAGTGCTGTCTATCTGGGGATATCAGAACTGCCCCAGTACCAGAACCAGACAAGTTTACAGCTCCATCAAAGAACATCTTCCATGAGTCTTCATTTACACTCAAGACACGGTCATCAAGGAAACTGTCATCGTCATTAGAGACTCCTGAATTTCCGGCTAATAGATCGGCGATCACTCGACCCTTAACCGACTTTTGTGGCATGTATTGCACATCAAATTCGGAGATCAAAATTTGTCATTTGGCCAACTTACCCACCAAAGCTGGCCGATCAAGTAAATACTTGATGGGGTCGTTCTCAGTTACGAGAAATGTCTGATAATGTAGTGTGTATTGTCGCAATCTATGCAATACCCACACCAATGCCACACAAGTCTTTTCAACATCAGAATATTTCAGCTCTGATACAGTGAACTTCTTACTCAGATAATAAATGGCTCGTTCTTTTTTATCGACAGGACTCTCCTGAGCCAACATTGCACCCAATGACTCACTATGAATGGTAAGGTAGAGAATCAAGGGATGCCCCGGTGATGGTGGGACAAGAACTGGTGGGTTCATCAGGTACCGCTTTAACTTTTTGAACGCTTCTCGACACTCATCATCCCAGTTGATTCGTGCGTTCTTCTTTAGGAGCTTGAAGAATGGCTTGGCAGATTCAAAGAGTTGGGAAATGAACCGGGCTATGTAATTCAGTCTCCCCAGGAGGCTCCGAACTTCTTTCCTTTGTTGATGGAGGTTGCAATTCGCATATGGCCTTAGCCTTGGATGGGTCAATCTCAATCCCCTTACCGCTTACAATGAATCCAAGTAATTTACCGGATGTTGCCCGAATATGCATTTAGTGGGATTTAGCCGAAGCTTGAATTCACGGAGTCGATCAAACAACTTCTTCAGGGTTTCTACATGGCTTCTCCCGGGCCGAGTCTTTGCAATCATATCATCAACATAGACTTCAATCTCTTGATGCATCATATCATGGAATAGCGTTACCATGGCTCGTTGGTAAGTTGCCCCTGCATTCTTGAGTCCGAAGGGCATGACCTTGTAATGATAGGTCCCCCACGGGGTGATAAATGCAGTCTTCTCTTTGTCTTCCTCCTTCATCCTTATCTGATTGTACCCGGAAAACCCATCCATAAACGAGAATAGTTCAAATCCGGCGGTACTATCCACGAGGACATCTATGTGAGGCGGTGGGAAATCATTTTTGGGCTGGCCTTGTTCAAATCTCGATAGTCGACACAAACTCGAACTCGACCATCCTTCTTCATCACCGGCACAATGTTGGCCACCCATTCAGGGTATTGCGAAACTTCGATGAATCCCACCTTCAAAAGCTTCATCACCTCTTCCTCTATCTTCTTCGAGAGCTCGGGTTTAGTTCTCCGTAGCCTTTGCTTCTTAGGTGGCATGTCCGGATTGGTAGGCAAGCAATGCTCGACGATCGATGGGTCTAAACCAGGCATGTCAGCATAGGTCCATGCAAAGACATCCTGATATTCCTTCAATAGTTGAGTTAGGCGTTCGGCCTCATCTTTGGGGAGATTTGCCCCAATTTTAACTTCCTTGACTTCTTCGGTGTCACCTAAATTAATGGTGACAGTCTGCTCGGATGTGAGAGCCTTGGCTTTTCATGTTGCTCCCAGCTTCGCTGCACCTCAATGGAATCTTCATTCAAGTCATTGAGGTCGTCAATGTCAGCATTTGTTGCATTGGGCTGGGCCATTTCCATACTTTTTGTATGCCGTAAGATTGCTCTGAGACATGAAGTAAATAAATTAGAAAGACAAACAAAGTAATCTATCTTTTTGTTTTTATGTTTTTGTTGTTGTTTTTTGTTTTTTTTTTTTTGAAATTTTGGCAAAAACATTTTTTTAAAAACATTTTAACATGAGAAAGCATGATGGAGCCAGGCCTCGAATTCTCCTTGGATTTTCTTTTTCTTTTATCTATTTGGATATCATCACCGGGCTGGTTTGGTGTACCTCATCATGCCCTCAAAATAAAACTTGTAATTTTATTGATATTCATCAATCAATTACATTTATTGAATGGAAATGCAATTTTCAAGCCCTAAAAGAAAGCGAATAGGAAGAAATCAAAAACAAGCCCTAGAAAGCGATAAAAATTCCGCGCGGGGGAATGTAAGAAAGCAGTAAATAAGTTACTCTTGTGGGCTAGAGCCCATCTTCTCCTGAGGTCCTTCGTCAATGGCCCCTATGAAGACATCATCGAAGAGACTAGAGATTCCTTCCAATGCATCTTCGGGGTTTTCGGTCTCCGGGGGTGTCGAATCATCCATACCACCCCATCCATCTGGGACAATGTCGCGGGGATCAATGTAGAAGCGGGAGGAGCCGAATACTTCACCAGATAGTCGAATTTTCTGCTTGGCTGACCCAGGGTGTCCATTATTTCTGCTTCATCCTGCATCATTATCGGAGGACCAGGGAATGTCTCGTGAATGTTTGGGGGTAACGGGTTTTGCCTTCCTCGCCCGTGGTAAGGTGGCGGGTTTCGCCTTTCCTGTCTTCGTCCTCCAAAACTTTCCCCACCTCTTCCATGGTACCCTAATCCAGCAGCACGGGACCTCTGAGGGGCTTCAATGGGGTTTCGAATCCCCTGACCATTTCTTCCAAGGCCACTACCAGGAATAAAGCCATTCTCAACCATCATCCTTCCCACCATGAGAGTAGCATTTGAAACTTCAGGGGTTGGTGGTGGTGAGTCTCTAGAAGCATGAATAGTGGATACCAACTCAAATGAGTGGTAGCTCGATTCGAACTCAAGGTCTGGTTCTACATAGGGGATAGCTGTCTCATGGTAAATTCGGTGATCTTCTTCGCCATAGATAGTGACCAGCTTCCCTTTGATTACGAATTTCACAGCTTGATGTAGACTTGATGGTACCGCCCCAGCAGTATGAATCCAGGGACGACCCAACAGGAAATTAAAGGCAGTAGGGATATCCATTACCTGAAAAGGAACATTGAAAACCACCGGCCCTATTTGCACATCAAGATGAATCTCCCCAAGCACCTCCTTCTTCGTACCATCAAAAGCTCGAACAGAAGTCTTCGCAGCATGTATCTTGGACGGGTCCACCTTCAGGCGATGAAGAGTGGCCAGTGGACATATGTTTAGGGCGGACCCATTATCGATGAGTACTCGGGACACATGAGAAGCCTTATGCTTGACAGATACATATAATGCCTTGTTATGCCCCCTACCCTCGAGAGGGAATTCCTCATCAGAGAAGGCAATCATGTCCTTAAGAAGGATCGATCCCACAAAATCTTCCAGCTTATCCGCCTCAACCGTTTCAGGTACACGAATTTCACTTAACACCTTCATTAGTGACTTTCGATGCACAGGGGATGTAAGCAGGAGTTCAAGCAAAGAAATTTGGGCGGGCATCTTTCGTAGCTGTTCGACCACCTTATACTCACTTGCTTTAATCACAGCCAGAAATTCCTTAGCCTTTTCGTTAGTGACGGGCTTTGCAGGTTGAGCATTATTTTGAGCATAAGTCCGACCAGACCTTGTAACGAGGTCAACATCTAGATCATAAGACCAAGGGACTGCCTTATTGTTGACATATTCATACGGTTGAGGCATTTCAATCACTATCTCATTGTCGGATGCATCTTCAAGTGGGGGCATGTCAACAAGTGAAGGATCAACTTCCTCTTTATCATCATTGAGTGCCGCTTGCTCCTCCTCCCAATCAATAATGATGGGGGAAATAGTGGAAACTATGCAGTTATGATCAGCATAAACGATGATTCCGTCATCCACCATCCTAGTGACTCTTTCTTTCATCGGTGATAGAGGAACACCCTCCGATCTGGATAATATCCAGCTCTTATCAGCCCGTTGTAAGCATCGCTACGTGTACCTTTGAGTTCTTGATCCGACCGACTTCGGGCTCCAAGATAGCATTGGCGTACCTTCGTGCTCGGGCGGTGGATTCTTTTGGACATTCGGTCGAGTAGTTTGAAATGAGAAGGCCTTCGTGTCTAAGAGATTTTGGATCTTATGTTTCAAGGTGAAACATTCATCGTTGAATGTCCCAATTCACCGCTATGATAGTCGCACTTCTTGGTCGAGTCGTAACCACGAATGTTTTCGCGGTTAGGGCGCTTCGGTTCGCTAGTAAGCAATCCTTTCTTCCTTAGGATTGCCAAGACTTGGGATGGAGATCCAGGGAGAGGAGAGAATTGCCTTCTTGCTTGAGCAAACGATTGACGGCCAGTAGCTTGCTTTGTTGCCTCGGATTCATCTCGGATAGCCGGGGTGCGATTGGCACTTTCCCGGCTATAAGCCACATTTATGTCCCACAGCAGCCTCCTTCTCTTTCTTGGCGAGAGAATCTTCTATTTGATGGTTCAGTAAACCATCCTTCCCTTATCTCCATCTCGATTTGTTCCCCCACAGAAATAAGCTGATTGAAGCTTTCAACGTACGTGCTGGCCATCCGGATACGGAATTCAGATGGGAGAGTTTTGATAAATAACTTCATCAGCTCCTTGTCAGTAGGCTCAGGGGTGATTTGAGCTGCCAGATTTCACCATCTCACGGCATACTCTTTGAATGACTCGCTCTTCCTTTTCTCCATCCTCTCAAGATCCTCTCGGGAAGGTGCAATATCCATGTTGAACTTGTATTGCTTGAGAAATGCGTCAGCCACTTCATTCCAGGTGTTGAGAAGGTTCACATTCTTCATGACATACCAACTTAGTGCAGGTCCGGTCAAACTTGCATGGAATGATTGGATCATGAGAGGCTCGTTCTTGACATATTGGGCCATGCGTACGTGGTACATCTGCAAATGAGCTTTTGGGCAAGAAGTACCATCGTATTTCTCAAAATCCGGCATTTTGAATTTCTTTGGCATCTTGACTTTCTCGTACACGGACAAGTCGAACGGGAGTGAACTCTGTGACTCCTGCAGTTGTTTCAACTTTTCTTCTATTTTCGCCAAGCGTTCATCTTGCTCCGTCTTAGGGATGTTGACAAGCTTAACCTTTTCCACATTGATCGGGAATGGATCATCTTCCAGCTCGGGCATGTCATCCTCACCCATTTGGGCCTTGTTTGCCGGCTTCGGGACGGTTATCTCGGGGAGAGTGGGTACAGGAGCCGGATTCACTTGGAGGGATTGAAGTTGAGCTGTTATAAGCTCCATAGAGGCAGCTAACTGTTGGAGTTGGCCTTCCATAGCGGAGACACGATCACGCACTTCGGTTTGTTCGGCCATTCTTGCTCTTAATCGCGTGATAATGGGGAGCGTGGAGGATCCGTTATCACCTAAATTAAAAAATGAACACAAATAAGTATCTCATGAGAAAATACGCCAACCCATGGCAATACTCTAGAAATTTTATTCATTAATGGAGCTTTTGACAAGCCTAGAAATTCGAAATGTCCTAAACAAACGAACTAGGAAAGTAAATGACCCCAACTCCCTAAACATTAATCTAAAAATGAGAACAGCAAGATTGATTCAAGCACTTCATTTGGCTTGATCAATATACATTTGGGACACCATTCGGCGCAATCGTTTATTCTCATCTTGAGCTTTTTCAGCAACTCTTTTGAGGCGTTTATTCTCAGCTTGATTGGTGATCTTCAACGGCGCCTCCGGTATCTTCGGAAGCAGCTTCTCGGGAATCTTGTGTTGTTGGATATACTTAATCGAGGCATAGTACTTCCTTTCTTTGCCTTTCAACTCCTCCTCGGGCCATTTGAGCTTTCGCGGATGACACATGTCCCACATCGATTTGATAGTGAGAATGGAATCTTCATGGCCTCGGCTTCCATCGACAAAACTGACTTGGAGTGGCTCTACTTGTAACGCCGGGGAAGCTCTTGCACGACTTGATATTGACGAGTCACCCTAGTCGGATAGTACTCCAATGCTCCGGTGAATCCCAATAGAGGGATTGGGCCAACTCCTCCACACGAGAGTCTCGCTACCCGAACTTGGAACCATTTAGCATGCCATAGGAAACCCTTGGAAGTTGGTTTTTTCATGAAAGCTAGCCACCTAGAATAATGATAATCCGGTGCATGTTTTTGGTTGTTCTCAAATCTCATAATAGGGTGGTTGGAATTACTAACATCATGTATAGTCATTAGACCACCAAACCCTTTTATATGTGAAAGAAACCAAATTTGCAAAAGTTCAGGAGAGGAATGGAAAGTCTTATCACCGCCTCCTTTAAACCGAGTGAGGGAAAGGAAAGTTTCAGTTAGAATAGTGTTTACAAAATTCTTTCCTTCCAACACTTGTTTAACTAACTGAGCGATCAAAGGGTTAATAGCATTCTTGCAGTAAGGGAAAACTATAAACCCAAAGAAAGCCAAAAGGAAAACCCTTCGCATTTGAGATGAAGTGCCTTTCTCAAAACATTGTTTCAGAAAAGATAAAGGACATGCATTGCGGTTAGCCTTTAAAACCTTTCTTAAATCGTCTTCCTTAATTCTCAGAAAATCAGATAAGGTCATAACAGGATCTATTCCGATAGGTGGACTGATCAATTCAGCTTTCAAGGATTTTCCTATGGCAATGCTATACTCTTCCAAGGTGGGAGTGAGCTCATGCTTACCGCCGAAGATAAAAGTAGAAGTCTCGGGGCACCAACAGTGGGCGAGTGCTTGGACGAGGCCGACATGGATGTTGATACGCAGCAGTGGAAGCAGTCGACCAATATGTGACCCTACAAACTGACGGCCATCTTGATCTAACTTGTCCCACCAAATGCTAAGCTCTTCCCTTGGAGGGAAAATAATTCGAATGTCCGGTGTCCCCATTGTATATTGATCAAGACTCAGACAATCCTAATGCCATGGACCGACAAAATAATGCGATAAAGTAAGTAAATTGCAAAGGCCAAAAATTTAGAGAACTTACTTTACCAATGATGGGCAATCACATAGACATGCGCATGTTAAGTGGCTCGATTTCTACTCTATAAGGCTTATCAAAGTGAAGCCACAAGGATGATCGGACTAGCCACGAGCTTGTGGACTATGTCGGGTCCTCATGACTCCGGCTTGGTCAAAGAGCCGACCTGGGTCGCGAGCATGCGGACCGAGGTGGGTACTCTTGACACCATGAAAGAAACTTCGGGATTGAGATGGGCGACTCGTACCGCGAGCATGCGGTCGGAGTGGCAAACATCTCAATACCATCCTAGATGATCCTAATGCGGCCCGGAGTCCGGCGGCGGGTTGTGTGTGCAATAGTGTAGTGCTAGATGCAAGGCATGCACAACATTTTATATCAAGCAACACTTCATAGATGAAAATAAACCATACATTCCTACACCTCCCTACAAAACAAAAGGTTAGCAAACACTTCCCCTTATACCTCCCATCCTGCAAAAACATTTAACACCTTAAATGTTAGGGACGATACACAGGATCCTCGCTGCCAAACAAAAACATTTTTCAAAAGAAAAGAAAAATTGGCCTAAGTCCACTAAGAGTTTTAACTCAAGTCCCCAGTGGAGTCGCCAAGCTGTCGCGACCAATTTTTCGGGTGTGAACCACCTAGGGTTTGGCTAATGGATTGTTAAGCCTAGACTTAACTCGGGCTCTCCCAAGCCCATACCAATTCGCGACTTTAGGTTCAAGTTCTTAACATACAAATAATTTTCAATTAGGAATCGCCACTAATCTATTTTTTGGTGGGTCGATTAGAAACCCAAATAAAGTAACGGAGATTTACTTTATTCCTACGAACCAGAGATTTGGGTACGGGGACTTGGTTACGCTACATTTCTCTAACGCCCTTTCGGTACCATTTCTTTTATTTTGAAAAAATGTTTTTTTTGCAAGCAGCTTGGGTCTATTTTAAATCTATTTCCCTAACATGTGAGGTGGTCATACGGGTGCACAAACCACCAATTTAACACCCAAGTAAAGCAATAAATAAATTACAGGACTTACCTCGTAGCAACGAAAGCATCTGCGTTGTTAGTTTAGAATTCACATCAGCAGTCCTAAATATGATTTCTAATTAACACGCAATTTTTGTTTTGTTTTCACTTAATTAATGAAAATCATGCGATATGCAATGCATGCCACTAATTTAACATGAAATAATATGACATGGCAACATGATTTAGCTATACATAACTAAGCATGAGATGATTTGTTCTAAATAATTTTTTTTATTTTCCATGAGATTCGAAATTAAAGAAATGCAACACTTAAATATGCAATCTAAATTAATCTAATGACCAAATTCTAATGACGGGCAATTTCTAATTAAATGCATCTAAAAATCACTAAATGACGTGCATAGTATGAAACTAATTCTATATGACGTGCACGTGATTTTTATTTTCCTAATAAGCATGCAATCTATTTAGGAGAAATTATCTAAACCTATAACATGCAATCTTAACATGCAATGACGTGCCAAGAATGCCCTAATTTTACATGACATATGCATAATGACCCTTTTTTGCGTTTTTCCTTTTTTCCCTTTTTTTTTAAATTTCGAAATTAATAATTGCCAAATAGTTAAACATGCAATTTAGACTAGTGAAGCAGAAATCTAACATCCTAATTTTTGTATTTTTAATTTTTTTCAAAAATTCGAAATAAATAAATTTCCTATTCTAGACATGCAAAGTAATCTAAAACAAGTAACATCCTAACATGCATCTAATCTAACTCAAATATTTTTCTTTTACGGGAGCAAACAAATAAAGCATCAAGAACAACATGGCACCAAATCAAGCAAGACATCATCCACGTCCATTTAACTTTGGGAATTGAATTGACGAATCATATCTCGCGCATGAGATCGGATTGGCCAATTTTTAAATAAAATCACGAATCATATCTCGAGCGTGAGATCGGATTGGTGATTTTCCGTACGATTGCGGGTCGTATTTCGAGCGTGAAATCGGACCGTCAATCATATGTACGTTGTGAAATTAGGAGGATTTCCCAATTTAAAAGGCTAATCATGTTGCGAATATCATGGCATATTGGGAATTTCCATCACGTGCACCAATGAGTATATCAAATAAGGAAACAAAATTTTCAGAAGTTAACGTAGACAAAATTCTTACCTATCCCAAATATTTGCTTCCAAATTTGGCCTTCGAACAGGGCTCGTGAATCACGGTAGAGGTTCAACGTGATAGCACAACGACGACAGGATGACTCACGGGCGGCAGCTCAAGATGACGTGCTGTTCAAAGATGGTGTCTCGCTCAGTAAGTGGTGGCTGATGCTTTGCTGATTCGGCTTGGTAAAGTCAATGAGGATGACCAGCGCAGCAAAGGGGGGACAGCCACAAGAAGACTAGAACGGCAAAAGGGAGAGTTGCTGCAAAATAAAAACACACTAAGATTGCCGACCCGATGAGGCAGCGATCCCTTCGCAGAGGGGTAGCATTAGGCAGCGTTCATCAGTGGAGGATCAACGCCAACGAGCCAGGGAGCAATGGCACCAGTGCGTAGCAACAACGAAACCAAAGCAGAAATGCAGTTGGGTGCAACAGCTCGGACTCGGTTGACTTCTCGGGTGGCACGTATGCGGGGAGCAGCTTGGCTGTCGTCAACACCTCACCGGGGCAGCAGCACGATGTGGCGGTGATGGAGACAGAAGTGCGACCCCAAGTCTGGCCGAGGAAGGGGTGGATGCGTGGAAGGAGCGTCTCAGCCAAGAGCTGGTCGAGATTTCTCGCGTATGCTCTACTCTCTCTCTCGTGTGTCTCTCTGAAATTCGAAAAATCCCCCTTTCTCTGTCAGTTTACTGCTCTATTTATAATATGGCAGCTCCAAGTCGATTGAATACGTGCTGAATATTTCCTTTCTGATTTTATTTCTTCAAATTGAATATCAGCTTGCAAGTTTTGTCGATTTCTCCCCTTTCTTGCCGTGAATAGATCCATGGGCATATCCAACAATATTTCTTTCTCTGTCCTTGAGTTGATGCAGAGAATTCGTTTTCCTTTGCTCAAGCTCATGGATGCGTGCGATTTCTTTGATGGTGCACTCTTTCTTGTTTTAAACAAGAAATAATATACCAATATATTGACTCTTTCAACTTTCTCGCCTATATCCCTTTTCTTTCCTATTCTCTACCAGCTTTCGTTTCCACCGCATCCTTCCTTTCCTCAATTACTGAAAGTCGCGTGCCCACTCAAAATTGAAAGAATTTTTGCATGGGTCAATGGGTCAAAACTTTCGCTTAACAGAATTAAAATTCTGGCATTAAAAGGGTACGGTCATCATAACCTTTCAATGAGCTTGACCCCGTTTTTTCGTCTAGTGGATTGGAGATGTTTCGAAGCTGCAGCCCGCTGTGAGATTGTGTTCCCATTGTCATCGTACAAGGTCATTCACATCTCCATCTTAGACAACTTCTTGGGCGCATCGGACTGATCATTCTCCACTTGATCCTACGCTTGATGGCCGCGTAGGGGAACGGTGTCCAGCCACCTTTGTTCTCGATCATGCAAAGACAATGGCCTACTATTAGAAGCTCCCTCGTGACTTTCAAATCCTCCGTGGCTGATCACTTGCAAATGTAATAAAAGAAATGCTCCTAAAACTATATGTTATGCAATTTTTATAGGTTAAAAATTAATCCCTGATTTTTATGTAATAAGTAAGTGAATGGGTCACCAAAATTTAGGTGTCAACACAAAGTATTTTGATTTCAAGTTTATTGATACTAAACCCTTGCTGAAACAATTCCATGAATTGCAAGTGATTGTAAATAAGATTTGTGCCCTCAAGATTGATATTCCAGAAGCTTTTCAAGTTGGAGCAATTATTGCGAAATTGCCTCCAAGTCGGAAAGATTATGGAAAAAGGATGATTAATAAGTCGGAGGACTTTACTTGGAGCAAATACAGAAACATCTTCGCATTGAGGAAGAGTCACGTTTACGTGATAATTCTGTTTTGTACAATTCCAAGGTGAATGCTATGGATAAAAAATGGAAAATCGGCCAGAACTTCAAAGTAAAAGGTGGGGGGCATAAATTCAAGAGAACACAAAAGAAGCAAAAGGGTTGCTATTTTGTTTGTGGCAAACAGGGGACACTACGCTAAGGATTGCATTCACCGCAAGAGCATTTCAAAGGACAAGAACATTCCGGTAGTGAAAGCAGACGCAAATCTGGTTGAAGAAAATTATGTAGCCATGATTTCAAATATGTTTTCGAACATGGAAATTTTTGAAATCAATGATGTGATGGCTATGGTTTCTGAAATTAATTCTACCACTGTCCAAATCCGGTTGGTGGATAGATTCTGGAGCAATGATCCATGTGTGCAAGGACAAGTACATGTTCAAGCAATTTGAAGAGATTATTGACTTAAATGGTCAAGAGGTCCTGATGGTGAATAATGCTCTTGCAAAGGTTGCTAGAAAAGGCACGGTGGAGATAGACTTTACTTCTGAAAAGAAGATAACTCTTCTTAATGTGTTATTTATACCGAAATTAGGAAGAACCTAGTTTCTATTGATTTACTTTGTAAGAGGGGGTTTGGGTTTTGTTTGAATCCGATAATGTTATCCTGTCGAAAAATGGGCTATTTGTTGGGAAGGGTTATGCCAATGATGGCATGTATCAACTGAGTATCAATAATAATATTTCTAGTTCTACTTATATTGTCGAGTCTTCAATTTTATGGCATAATAGGTTGGCACATATAAATATTCGTTATTTGAAGAATATGAGAAAATTAGACTTGATAAATTTTAATGGTGAATTTGATAAATGTGAAATATGTGCTAAGTCAAAACTTACTAAGAAGCCATTTCCTAGTGTTAAAAGAAATTCGAATTTATTGGATTTGGTTTATAGTGATATATGTGAATTTAATGGTATGCTAACACGTGGAGGTAAAAGGTATTTTATTACCTTTGTGGATGATTGCAGTAGGTTCTTATAGATTTATCTCATGAGATCGAAGGATGAAGCATTTACCATGTTTAAGAAATATAAGGCTGAAGTAGATAATCAATTAGAAAAGAAAATTAAATTTCTACGGTCATATAGAGATAGAGAATATTTTTAAATGAATTCTCTTCATTTTGTGAAAAACATGGTATTATTCATCAAGCTTCAGCACCATATACTCCACAACAAAATAGTTTAGCTGAAAGGAAAAATCGATCTCTTAGAGAAATAGTTAATTGTATGCTTTCAAATTCAAAGCTACCAATTAATCTTTGGGGAGAAGCATTACTGCATGCTATATTCATAACAAAATAACCTTCCAAAAAATGACATAACCCCTTACGACATATGGAAAGGTAGAAAGCCAAATTTGTCATATTTTAAAGTGTGGGGGTGCTTGGCATACTACCGAGCTCCGGATCCTAAGAGAACAAAGCTCGGCCCTATAACTATCAAAAGTGTTTTCATTGGGTATGCTGAAAATAGTAAAGCTTATAGGCTTCTTGATTTAGAGTCCAATGTCATAGTAGAATCGAGAGACGTTGAATTCTTTGAGAATAAATGTTTTACAAGTTCTGAAATTATTGAAAATAATTCAAGATCTATGGAAACTCAAAGTGATTCTCAAGAGAAAGAAACGAATGATTCTAAATACATAATTGAACCAAAGAGAAGTACTAGAGCTAGGAAAATAAAAGACTTAGGTCCTGATTTTATTACTCATGTTTTTCTCGTTGAAGGAGATAGAGATAATAACGTGATAAATAAATACATTTTAGTATTAAATTTATAAGATAATCCTAGAAACTTTGATGATACTATGTCTTCTAGAAATGCTTCTTTTTGGAAAGAAGCTGTGAATGATGAAATGGACTCAATTATGTCCAATAATACTTGGGCATTAGTAGATTTACCGAAAGGATCAAAACCTATTGGGTGCAAATGGGCTTTTAGAAGAAAATATCATTCTTATGGTTTTATTCAAGCTTTTAAAACTCGACTTGTAGCTAAGGGATATAGACAAAAATGAAGGAATAGATTATTTTGATACATATGCTCCTGTTGCACATATAACTTCTATTCGAGTTCTTTTTGCTCTAGCTTCCATTTATGATCTTTGTGTTCATCAAATGGATGTTAAGACTACTTTCTTAAATGGAGACTTAAATGAGGAGATTTACATGGCACAACAGGAGGGTTTTGTTCTTCCTAGAAATGTAAGAAAAGTATGTAAATTGATTAAGTCTCTAAGCAGCGGTATGAAAAGTTTAATTCGGTTATATTGTCAAATGGTTTCATCAATAGTAGTATCGATAGGTGTATATACTCTAAATTCACTAACGACTATGGTGTCTTAGTGTGTTTGTATGTTGATGATATGCTTATCTTTGGAGCGAATATGACCGAAATTAATGAGACTAAGAAGTATCTAACTTCCATGTTTAAAATGAAGGATTTGGGTGAAGTAGATACTATCTTAGGTATTAAAGTTAAGAAGCATAGTGGGGTTATTCTTTAAGCCAATGTAGTTATGTTGAAAAATTATTAAGTAAATTTCAACATCTCGGTTTTAAAGAAATAAGTACTCCATTTGATTCCAGTATTAAATTAAATTATAATACTAGTAGAGCGGTGGCACAACTAGAATATACAAGTGCTATAGGGTCTTTAATGTATGCGATGCATTGTACTAGACCCGATATTGCTTATTCTGTATGCAAGTTGAGTAGATATACTAGTAATCCAAGTATAGAACATTGGAGAGCTATTACTAGAATTTTTGGTTATCTTAAGAGAACTAAAATTTAGGATGGTTCTACAATAATTATCCAGCTGTATTAGAAGGATACCCCGATGCTAGTTAGATTACAAGTGTGGGAAATGAGCGTTCCACTTCTGGATGGATCTTCACACTAGCTAGAGGTGCTGTGTCTTGGGCGAGCAAGAAACAGACATGTATAACTCACTCAACAATGGAATCTGAATTTATTGCTTTGGCGGCAGATGGGAAAGAGGCTGAATGGATTAGAAATTTGTTGTTGGATATCAAATTATGGCCTAGTCCTATACCTCCTATTTCTATCCAATGTGATAGTGAAGCCACTTTGGCAAGAGCCTATAGTAGCACCTATAATGGTAAGTCTAGACACATTAGTCTAAGACATGAATATGTGAGACAATTGATTAAAGATGGTACCATAACAATTGTCTATGTGAGGTCAAGTAAAAATCTTGTTGATCCTTTGACGAAGGCTTTACTAAGACATATGGTAATAACGACCTCACAAGAAATGAGGCTGAAACCTTTTAATTAAAATCACCAATAATGGTAATCCGACCTTTTTCTAAAACATCACTAGTTACAAGGTTTAATGGGCAAGAACAGGTTATTAAATGTGATTGTTTGACACCGATGTAACCCTGATATGAGAAGTCAGTATCGTCTGTTACGTTTTATAGGCTGAATTGAATTCTTAATGAAGTATGATACAAGTTTGTAGTGTGTTGATAGTAATAAAAACACATGGTAGATACTTCACCTATATGAGCTTAAAAGTGGTGCCGCTTCTTACGAAAGTTAAGGTTGCTTTCTAGAGAGCTCATGAAACAGGATCAAGCACAATGCCATAATAGTGTAGAGTAATATAGAACTTCTCGCTGAAACAAGAGGTTAGTGTATGTGCGGTATGTTCGGTTCTATTACATAAAAGTACAAGTTTAAAGCCAAGCTACTTGTCACTTTGATAGAGCTTGATATATTTGCACTAAGTAAAGGTTTAACTCAAAAGAGACTTTTATGTATGTATATTAATCTTACTAAAACTTTGGCTGTATGGTTTTTAAAATTTTAATTTTGAAATCTTTGTTTTACAAACAAAGTGGGTAATTGTTGGAGTTTTATTTGTTAAAACAAAATGAGTGCTTTTTTCTTTGTCCCACATAGTAAAAGTGAGAGGAAGTGGGCCAATTTAAAAATGTGGGATTTCCTTTTTGTAGTTAAAGGAATGATTGGGTGGGGCTAAACCCCACCATACCCGCGTCGGGTGCGCAAATAATTGCGCGATTTTGGCGTGATTATTTGGCGCACTTAGCACGCCTCGCACGCCCGCGGATTAATTAGCACTAATCCCTTTGTTATTTATTTATTTTATTTTTGTTATTATTATTATTATTATTTTTTAGTCAATTCAAAGGTTGCCTTTTATTTTGAGATTTTTCGGAAATGAAATATAAAATTGAAAATTCGAAATTTTATTTATTTAAAAAAATTAATTATTATTCTGAATTTTGTTTATGTCTTTTCAAGACAATTTTTGGAAAAATTACTTATTCGGTTTTGCAACTTTTCCCGAAAGGTTGCAATTGTTCGGTTTTCGACTTCTTCCGAAGAGTCGTATTTGTTTATCCGAACAACTTTCTAAAGGACGTGTTTGTTCATTCTTTGGCAATTTTCACAAAGAGTTGCAAGACTGTTTCATATATAAACTTGTCAATTTTCGAAAGAAAAAAGGTAGTTATTTTCGAGTCTTCTTTCTGAAAAAGCGTAGCCAATTTTTCGATTGTTTCCTAGAGAGACCCTGGAGAAATACTAGAATCGCTATCTAGTATTCTCATCCGAGACTTTGTTGTATCCTGGATGATTTTTTGCCGGTGACCATTAGCAACGTTGTGAGGCAAATAAATCCTTAAAGATAGTGATATCACACCTCAAAGTCCGAGTTGTTTTACTCGATCCGATTTCATTGTTCAATCCATTTCGAAGTCATATTTTTCCAACATCAAGAGACCTTGACTGAAAGCATATCCAATAGAGAAGAAATGACGGAGGGGATGATCCGTTCACTTCGCCCGTCTCTTTTGAGAGGGTCGCGACACTATCTCCAAGGAGGTCGTGTAGCTCCTGGCGCTGAATACTTGCTTCATGTCTACTCTTCCGTACTTCTTTCCCTTACCGGCTTCGTTGGTAGATTCGGTCAGATGTCATGTAACTATTTGCTGCGCCGATATCCTCACTTAGCTAAGGAGAGATTGGGATCCAGCGCTAAGGGATCCCTATTGAGAGCATTGTCTGTTATGCCGTGTCACTTTCTCAGCGGAGCTAGGCGAGACCGCTATGCAAATTTCAGCACTTCCACCAATTTTCCACTCAAATGCATTTGATGCGGACGACTCATAAGATCATGCATGTTCGCCTGCTCTTTTTCTATCTGAAGGATCTTGCCAGAGAGCATTTATATATTTATATAATTTTGATCACCTTAGGTTCACTCTTTTCCCAGTTTAGCGCCTAGGTTGCTCACGCTAATAACGCTTGCGAATGAGGTGCTCTTTGGTCTTTTCACTCTTCTCTTGATAAGTAGATATATCATTAATATGGAATATCAGCACATACAGCGTGGGTATAAATTTTCTTTTTCACAAACGGCCTCATCCACCATTGATTTAAGAGTTTTAACCGCTTATTATCTTCAATAACAATCAAAATCAATAGTGTATAAAGCTGTACGTGGAAAAAATTTCTGTTTATCTGTCGGTGTCTACTATAATTAGTGTATTAAATATTTGTATTTATAATTTATTAGCTGGAACAGAAAATATTACTGCATGTGAATAACGGGTGGCAGTGGGACTGGGTAGGTGCAGGATTGCCAAGCGGATGTAGGGAATTGCATCCTAGCTCCACTATTATTAGAGATGCCTTATCATCGGCCCATGTCCCGTTCAGGGATATCTATGAGCTCCATCCGCAACCCCAAGGAAGAATGCGGATTTCCCTGTTGCACTTGCCCCACTTAATAATAACTTCAAGATTAAAAATTATTTCTTCAACAAGCCTCTCAAAAAATTTTGCAAGTTGAAAAAATCATTTATGCAAAAAAAACGAATTTGGGATTCTTAGATCCTTTAGAATATAATTTAGTTTGAAAATTTTCCATGACAAATTGATGAGAAAAGGGAATAAAATATTAGAAGTATTCATGTTACATTAAAATCTATGTTGAAAATAAGAAACTTTATATTACCAAAGTAATACAACTTCTATAAAGGAACAAGGTTACTACTAGAAATCTCCACCATTTAGACATAGGATCACAGTTCTAGACGGGTTCATGGGGAGGGGCCAATCATATCTATCCCCACCCCGTCCCATATGCAAGGCAGGAAAATTCTCCCAATTATTGTATTAACATTTCTATTTTTAATTTATTAGCTGGAACAGAAAATATTACTGCATGTGAATTAGGAGTGGCAATAGGATTGGGCAGGTGAACAATTGCAAAGCGGACGTAGGGGATTGCATTGTGGTTCCACTATTATTAGAGATGCCCTATCATCGGCCCATGTCCCACACGGGGACATACTCCATCCCCAACCCCAAGCAAGAATGCGGATTTCCCCGTTACACTTGCCCCACTTGATAAAAACTTCAAGATTAAAAACTATTTCTTCAACAAGCCTCTCAAAAAATATTACAAGTTGAAAAAAATCATTTATGCAAAAAAAAAAAAAAAAAACGAATTTTTGATTCTTAGATCCTTTAGAATATAATTTAGCTTGGAAATATTTCTGTGATAAATTGATGAGAAAATGGAATGAAGTATTGGAAGTATTCATGTCATATTGAAATCTATGTTGAAAATAAGAAACTTTATATTACCAAAGTAATACAACTTATATAAAGGAAGAAGGTTAATACTAGAAATCTCCATGTTTGCTGGTCTTATCTACCCCATTTTAGTTGACATAGCGCAAGTACTCGATACGTGGGGTAAAATTGCCATCCCAAAGCTAAAATGAGGCGTTAGTTCTATTTATGGTACTTAATCAGTATTTCGAGCTTAATATGCATTTTTTTTAATGAAGTGATTTATTTATCTACATGTACGAGTATATTGTTATTTGTCAATATTTGCAACAAATTCTTTTATACATTTATAAAATTTTGTAAAACTACTACTAACTATTTTAATAAAAAAACTTAAACTGATAGATAAATGCATTCCTTTAATATTTTAATACTTATCCTCACACTTAAGTTAGACTTTGCCCTAATACTAAAGAGTGAAAATATATACTACAGGAGGCAAATAAGGGATTTCAAAAAATTTGAATTCAAAACTTCATGTTTTGATACCGTATTAAATTCTGCAGGAGCATTGTAAATTATTCTAGAAACATACGTTGTCACATTAATGTGTCATTTAATATTTAAATATTCTAAGAACTTGTGTTTCCGACGTGGAAGAAATCCTTAAATTGAGTTTAGGGTTTTATATACATCCTCTTGTTGTTTATATTTTATAATAAAGATACTACTCTTGAATATTTGGAGATTCTACAGTCTAATTACAGCTACTACTTTTTTTATATATTACAAAACAGCTTAATATGATATTGACAATATAATCTATTATACACTCCCATCAGAGAAAACAGATTGATTCGAGTCTTCCGCCGGCAACTCACTTCACGGAGGTGCTTCGTTATCGCACCTTTATCCCCGATGATACCCACACATGCAGCGGCACCTCCCGTAATCGTTGAACTCGCCTTGACTAGCCACCGTATCACTCTGCTCTACAAGACGTTTCTTTATTGGTAGATGAGTGGACACGAATAAATGATATTATATTTTCCTTTTTCGATTCTTTGAACAAAAAAAAATTTGCTATACAAGACATTTATTAGTGAAAACATTTCGGACAATGATATAGCTTCCTTAAATTGACAGTTCACATATAAAATGTAGCTAATAACTTAATTTGTACGAGAAAACTAGAGGCTCACCAAACTAGAAGAGAAAAAAATGAATTGAGGAAATGTGGACAGCAAGTACTTGGCATCAACGAACAGCACATCAATGACACAATTACACATACCAGGACATACGAACAGCAAGCGCCCACAGTATAGACAAAATCCGTAACACAACACATCGGTACGAACACAACACAATGAGTACATCAGCAACTCGTTATTCAAAATATAAGCATTCGTTCAATACGCTTGCAATTTCAACACGTACAGAGAACTGACCAGCAACATTCTCATAATATGTTTGCAATTCGAACAACAAACAGGGACCGACATATAGTGAAGCATAAGAAGTAAATGTGGACGGATCAATTCATTTTCGTTCAAGATGCCCTCGGTCTAAGTTCTGGAATACTCAGTTATCAGTTTCATCTCATGTACACACTTGATTCGCATCTAATCCGAGAATTTCAATAACAAATCCGAAAATGAATCGCTACTAAATTCTGAAATGAAAGGAAACGAAATACATGTAAAGCCTATGCAATGAAAATGATGTATCGATCAAGCAAAGGAAAGCTCTCAATCAGGATCTGAAACAAAACATACACTGATCTAGTTCAGGAATTTTATCAAACAGGTGGTAGATATTTCGGCCAAAGGATCTAGATGAAGAAATAAGAGAGAGGTCGTATCCAGACTTATCACAAAGGCTCGAACGTGGCTGGATTTCACCCTGGTGGTATCGAGCACTCGGTCCCTACCTTCAGCAGAAACAAAGCATGCAAATATACATTGATGAAGAGTAATAGCTGACCGCGATTGGTGATCAAATCAGGGAGCGAAGTTTCAGGAGTTGTAGCGCCAAAGACTGGAACCGAATAAAGGACGGAGAAGGAGAACCCAGCACTTCGATGATGTTGGCCGAAAACAGGGGCGAACAGAGCATTTCCTGTGGCCGCGAAGCTGGTGGTGTTGGGGAAGTGCCCTGCGACGGAAATCAGTGACAGAGAGAGGAGTAAGGATTCATAGAGGAAATCAAGAGAAAATCACAACTAAACGTGAGAGTTCCTTTCCTCTGCCCTGTGCTCTATTCTCTTACGTTCAAATGCGAAGAGCCTATGGGGGTCGGCGATTGGAGACGAGCAGCAGCTACTGGTGTATGGAGGTGGCCGAGTAGCTAGAAGCTCCTGGAAATTGACGATGCGAGAGAGAATTTGCAGAGCTCCGTGTATCTGCGTTATCACTGTTCTATTCCACCTTGCCGAAAGCATGTATAAAATACGTAAATGTGGACGCGAGGCTGAAGGGAGATGGGCCGAAATTTTATTTCGTATTTTTATATTTTTTTTCATGTACTTCTTATTTTAACCAAAATGCATGTTCGATTTGCAGCCAAAAATTCAGGTGTCGATAAAATAAGGACTTTTATTTATGTTTTTATCAAATGGATAAAAATTTGCGTGTGAATTTATGACAAAAATTCGGATGATCATTTTTTTTCATATAATTCGTCTTATATGCTCATCATCAATGGTTTTCCATGGATTTTTCTTGTAAGGTTGTATTTGGTTTGCTTGTGTGGCCAATGGACCAATTTATTGAGACGAATTTTTCTATGCATAACAAAATGAAGGAGGATTGTCATCTGAGTTATGCACAAATTCTATACCGGACGGCTTTAGACTTATTACTTTTTCTAAGAACCCTAGAATTTTTTCGGCGATCACATATACAATTAGCAAGTATTAGCCGTATTCAGATCATATAAACCTAGCTCGCATCTGCCATTAGATCAGATGAGTTCCATGTCGGGCCTACTTTATCTAACGGTGCATGAAAGATGGCTCAGATTCATCAGGTGCATCTAACAATTTTTCCTCTAAATCACTCGATGTGCAGCATTAAACGTGTCGAGGAGTTGCGGTTTGATTGGCTATTTGACTAGAAGTTCAAAAAATTTCAAATGCAAGTACCTTTTTAATCCATTCTTGAATTTCTGCAACTCTCAATTACCTTTGGAAAGCCCTGGATTCATAGTAGTTAGGTATAAGTTTTGTTCAGTTTAGATCCTTGGGTTTCAATTTAACCTCGCGTTTTCCTCGAAAAGGTGGCTATGTTCGTTGGAGACGAGCACGGATGTCAAGTGAATGATGTCTTATTTGAAAGCTTACAATAAATCTAGATACTCTGAAAGTTTTGGGGTGAGACGAGCTAATTCAGAGAAATTATACTTGCATAGAAATTTCAAAGTGAGTTTAGTGTGTGTATATATTCGCATGGCACACTCACGTGCCGGTTTTATCCAGTGATTTGTTTTTGATAGCTAGTTCAGCAAACCTCTAACCGTAGCAAATATCTAATTCTGCATATCTAATTCTTATGCATACTTTGATAATAATTTTCTATCGATTTGCAAAAAATAAATGTTTATGGAAATTATTTATGTATATATATTCAGTTTAATTATTTATCTATATATAATTAGATTAATGATTGAAGATATATGATAGGTTATAATTCCACGTGCCTCACAATTTATGTGAACAAAGTCATGTATCTGGTATATTTTCAATTTTATAGTTCCTAAGAATAAAGTCATAAATATGGTATCATGTCTACCATCGGTGTTCTTTATATATAGATTACTTTGATTATCAAACTGTTCTTTTGAAGAGCATCTATAAAGAAAAATCAAATGCTCAAAAAGTTTTTTTCCACGATGAAAATTAGATTACATGATTGCATGCATTTTGTTTAAATTTTTAAAAGTAATTGCTCGTGTATACCTAGATTTGATTATGAAAGATATAAATGTAACTAATGAATGATCAAAGATTTATGGTAGGTTTAATTCCATCTATTTCACGATTGATATAATCAAAGTCTTATAAGTGGTATGATTCCAATTACTTTATAGTTCAAAAGAATGAAGTCTACATTTGGTATAACTCTCATTAATGAAATTTTGTATATACATATTTTTTCTATAAATAATTGTTTCATTCTTTAATTGAAGTATGTTGGTAATAAACGTTCAAGATAATTGATTATATAGATTATAATTTGAAATACCCAGAGGCTGAACGTTTAAGGCTAAAAAACTCTAATTTTCAAAAAGTTATATTCCACACATGAGCATATTTTGGTACTGGATGCTAAACAAAAATTGTTTATGCATGTGCAGATTCAATTTTGAAGTATGTATAGGCAGAAATTTTGAATTGATCAAGTCATTCTATAAATAGATCTTTGGTAAGAAGGTAGGGAAACATAATGCATAGTAATTGTTCAAATACTTCAAGGAAATACATTCAGTAGTGCATTGGCCCCCCTACAAACAACTATAATGAAGACATACACCCTCAAATCAAATTCATGACTCCATCCCAAAGGTCCTTGTTACCAAATTTGACTCCATCCCAAATTAACCATTTGGTATAGCAGGGGAAAGATGCCCGGCCAATACGTGGATTTAACCATTTGGTATAGCAGGGGAAGCTGTAGCACTAGGAATAAAACCACGGGGATCAAGGCCAGCAAAGTAATGGGTTTGCTAACCCCCTCTAGTCTCTTGTCCAGTACAATGGTGAGAGTTGCAGCAAAGGCCACCAGCATTGAAGCCAAGGATATAAAGAGAGACAAAAGCCCCATTATGATCTTCCGAGGCAAGGATTTGAGAAAATCTTGCGGCTCATACCGCGAAGTTAAGATGGCTAGAAATAACAAGATGGCCGTTATAGAGAAGAATAAACCCAACGCATCCGAAATTGCAAAAACCAGAAAAGAGTCCTGTCCCAACAACAAGGGAACTCCAGTATTGCCATCATTGCCTCCAGGCACAGTGAAAGCAGCGGCGAATAATACCGTGGCAATTAGAGTTGAGACAAGCATACATGAATTTGCTGTGTCCTTCGTCCACTTCTCTCCTTTCTCAAGCAATCCCTTGTGTTGCGCCACGAATTTATCCCAATGCGTTGTGCTATTATTATTTTATATATTTTTTTTTTGGTCGGAGCTATTATTATTATTATTATTATTATTATTATCGGAGCTATTATATTGGTAGGTTCTTACAGAAGGGATAACCCACATTTCCACCGCCTACGCACAAGAGTCACGAACAAGAGTTACAATAAGTGGACGAATTATTGAAAATTTTCTGAAAAAAAAAAAAAACTTACAAAGGAACATCTCAAGGAAATCAAGACTTATTCAACACATAATGCGAAATTTCTTGCAGATTGAATCCATCTTTGCTGGAAAAATTCTTAGGTGTCACCTTCTAAGCTTCGATGATGATTTCGTGCTTCAATACAGCCAAACAATATATGTATGAAAGCGCTATGTTTCTACTTTCAACGGAATAAAGTTTCGTCCAATTTGGAATCTTCTAGATGAATTTATGGAAAGAAAAAATATTAAGAGCTAGTCAGGAAATCCAAGAATGAGTCTTTTAGTACTTCTATGCGTTTGTTGAGTTCCATGCGTTGTATTTTGTTTCTAGAGTTTTTTGAGCGAGGGCGGCCGACCCTCGTCGGCAGTCCAGCGAGTGTCGTTGCACTCGATGCGACCCGACAAGGGTCCCCAAACCTTGCCAGTGACAAAGGGGTGGCTCCTTCTTGTTCCTCTTCGACGCTCTCTCTCTCTCTCTCTAATCATTGACCTTAATTTTAAACTCTAGCCTTTTTATTTTTAATTTTTGAGATTTGGCGCCCACTTTGCGCCATATCAGTGCCACTAGTGCAAAACATAAAAGAAAATTAATAAAAAGTTCCACACAGATGTTCCGTCCATATAGCTAACTAAAGGACTAACGTAAAAGATAGTGTCAAGCTTTAGGACTTATTAAGCATGAAATCAAAGCTTGAGGACTAAACGTAATTGTCCAAAGCTCTTTTTTAATGACAAAGAGGAATAGAGAGTCGAAATGAAATATAGGTAAATATATAGTAAAAGCTTCATGATATCATTTTTTTTGTAGACATGGGTTTGCATTAGTAAATTTTAGTTGATAGGTAAATTAACTAATGAGAAGTGCTCTTACATAATAGCTATTCAGATGAAAATAGTGGCCATAAATGAACTTAGCTAACCTTTAGATTGAAAAAGAGAAGTTTCAAATCATATTACTTTAATTAAATCATTTTCCATCTACACACATTTAATTTTATCTGAACACAACGGAACAAGCAAAGCTATTGTGAAAGTATAAGCAAAACTGATTTAAATGTTTTTGGGCTCCAAGTCAATATATATGGGTTATGCATGAAATGATTTGCATAATAATTTCCTAATTGCATGGTGGCAAACACCTCTGTAAAGAGTCGGCCGAATTTAAGAAAGAATCACTTGGATTAGATTAAGTGGTGGATCACAATTATATTAGTAATATTGGAATGCAACCTAATTATAATTAGTCTCAATCAGTTTTCAATGCCCCAATTTCTCTAATCAGGCCCCCTTATTTTTCCGTAAATTGTTTTAAGGATGAAGTGTCGTTTCTCAAACTTACCAGAGTGGGATTTAAAAGTTCTATGATGGCAAAAGAGGACTGTTCATTGTGGTCTTAGGTTCAAGTCATATTGGAAGCATTTCAGGAGCAAAGTCCCCTGTGCACCAGACCAATATTGAGCAGTTTGCCCTTACAATCACCTAGGAAAGTAGGCCTTGTGCAGCACAAAAGCTTGGCCGGATATCTCCCAGCCGCTATAAAAAAAAATGTCTTTGTATATTCTCAAGACTATCTAAATAAAGTTCTAGCTATCATATTTTAAGAAACTTGTCAAGAAGACGTAATATTTATCATTAAGCGCAGTCATTAAACATATGAAAACAAAGATAGATACATACCTTATACCATTGGAGTTCCCTCTGCATTTGAAAAGCTGCTCCGGAGATTTTAGTCACAGCATGGGACTTAGGCTTGTACGTTGCTGCTGCCTTCATGATACTGTTCGATTCTCCTAGTGTAGGCGCTGGAACTAATGACAGCTCATTGGTTGAGCTTACCTTCAGAAAGAGTCTAAGAGTCCTTTCTTGGCGAAACTCCACTGCATGTGTCGTCAACCTTTCACCATAAGGCGAAATCCGAATAAGCTCCGGGAAAAAGTTAATACAGAGCTTCACGATTTCACTTATTCCCCTGATTGTAGCTTGATACAGCAAGTTCGTCTCTTCGAAAAAATTTGTGATGTCGGTAGTATTCATAGAAGAGATCGCAATGCAAACTTGTTTTGCCAACTTGACTGCTGTCACGTGTCTTAGCTTCACCTCGTGAACTCTCTTGATTACAGGAGCTACAAAATGTCAAAAAATTAAAAAATTAAAAACGAAGGGGTGGCAATTGGATTAAGAAAAAGTTTCTCCAGCTCTGAGTCCCAATTTATTTTTTAGACAGCAAATTGCATCTGACAACAGTTTACTAATTGTCATAATTTTCCACATTTAGAGCTTAGGTTGGTGGGTGATTGGGAAAACGATCTCATTCTTTTTTCTTTCTTTTTTTTTTAATCTTTTAGGAAAGCAATTTTTTTTCTCCTTTGGGATTCAGTCAATGCAAAGGGTGAGTTTATATCACGCCTGGATGATATAAATAGTTGGATGCGAAGAAAGTAGGAGCAATTATAGGGTAACTGAAGAAAGTGATCTTCCTTGAAGATCTTTTTAACTTTTTTTGGTCGGTATCTTCCGTTCAAACGAGACTATATAATGTTAATAATAATTAAGAGAACAAAATTATAAGACTTAAACTGATAGAACAACTATGAATATAACCACGCCAGTGACATCTGTCTAGCTAGAGTAAATCACAATAATCTTTGCATATATAAGATTATTTTAGACAATATTATTCAAATATGCAAAGCAACTATTAATCAACAAATCATATTAATCGTACAAACTATCGTATTGTTATTTATGCTCAGCACAAAAGCAAAAAAAGTTTTCTTTCTCAGTTCTATCTATCTATAACAAAATCAAAACTTCCACATGAGGTCACATAATGGTATGTGAGGTTCGAGTTTACTTATTACACGTTAATGATAAAGTGTGTAGAGTTGACTCTATTTTAAAACAACTTTTAATCCGGCAAAAATAGAAGAATTAGGGGCAAGGCTAAAGGGTTATTTGGGTGAATACAAAAGTTAGATGAAGATAACAAATGCAAATATAGGCAAAAGTCATGTACAACTTTTGGGAATGTTAGGACTTTTTTAAATGGTCAAGTGGTGTTGGGCTAAATTTTCACGCACTTCGAGTGGTCCACCTTCTTGGGTAATCTTAGAAGCCCATTCTCCCATATCGGCCTAACACAAGTTCTTTTGCAAATTATGGCAAAGAATTAAGTAGATGCTTTTTTTCTGCTTATAAAAGAAGTCAAAAACAAACAAACCATAGACATTTAGTTGGAGAAGGATGGACAAAGATAAAAATGGTCTTGATAAAATGGAAGTGTAAATTTTGGCGGCATCCCAAAGTGACCTTGTAAGTCATTGAAGTGCTAAAATCAAGTTGCAAAGAAAACTCAATCACTGGATATGAAATCATTGTAAGACCTCATTATTCATTCGTTACATTGTCTAATCAATTAAGCAATACAATACTTATGCACATGGTTTCATGTGTGGTTCTCAGGGAGATAGCTGATACATAACAGTTCGATTTCATGCCATTATTCAAGTAAAAATAGGTCAAGGAATCATAATATATCCTACAAAGAAGCAATCATTTCAGGTTTCTTTTGCTAGCATGGAGGGAATCAACCTAAAAAGTTGACTGAAAGTTCAAAATCATGAAAGGTCCTAGGATAATGCCCAACAACAAAAATGCATACCACCCCGATCCAAATTTTTATCTGTTGGATTGTAGTTCAGGTCCACCGGAATACCTTCAGTTCAAAAACAAAAGAGCAGATGATGAGCCAGGTATGATCATCTTGAATGGAACCGGTAATGAAGGGATGCGAGTGCAGAAAGTACTGACATTTGTATATAAATGCTTCCAAAACACTGAGCTTGGTTCCGCTGGGAAAGTGAGACTCCATCCTTGCCAACACGTCTAGTATAGATCGCTTGTCGTATTTTTGCTTCTCTCGGTAAGCAAGTGATTGTATTTTCCAACTAGATGAAGGGTGATATCTATCCAAATTCACCAGCAATGTTGATCAGGAAAATAAGCTAAGTCAGAATGAAGGGGAAAAAAACATATGGGATTGAGATAGAGTGATGGAGATCTTATTGAAGTGACAAATCAAATGGGAAAAATTTAAAATGGTTGAGGTGCAAAGTCTTTTGCAAATCAGCATGAAGATAACACATCAAGCAAAGTATCAAAGAATTGATTATTTGGAGATCTTTTCTTATTTGTCTTTTATTCAATTTCTATGTAGATAAAATTATTATTTTATCTTTAACTTTTATCATAATTATAGGTGGTAATATATCTATTAAAAGCAACGCTTCGTTGACTCCATTCTCTATTTTCTTTAGATCATACCATGGTAACCAGCGTAGGTGAGACTCAAAATGAAATCAATCGCAGAGGGACTGCTGAAGGGATGACTTGGCCCTTCGTTTGTTGTACTTTTCGCCAGGAACCAAGCGATCTCCTTATGCTCAGAAGCTTCGAGAGAAGATAATGCCAACGGAACACGCCCTTCATTATCCGCAAGTTGCGTCAACCTAGGATTTCTTTCAACTAATAACTTGACCATCGTTAACCTTCTACACAAGACAGCATTGTGGAGGGCTGTGCGGCCATCACAATCAACCATTTCAAGGGCTTTTGTGTCTGGAGCCAAGAGCACAACCAGGTTCTTAACAAATTGGTCTCGTGCACTCAAAGCGGCTATGTGAAGCACCGTTTCTGATCTGCTTGTTATTTTAGCCGTCTTTGAATGAGGATGATCATCCAAAATTGTTTTAGCAGATTCCCAATCACCCTTGAATGCAGCTCGCAACAAGTGTCGACCCACTACGTCTTCCGATGATTCTGCAACGGATGCAAACTATTCAGGCCATTCAGTTAATACTTTTTACTTGTAGACAATGAGTAGCGTCCCAGAAAAGAAATATCATGAAGATCTGCCCTAAATACTAATTTCTCGATGAAAAAACTCTTTCGAGGGATAACGCACCTGGAGCTCCTTTGGATTGACAAGCAGCTGATCCAACGCTTACACGAACATATTCAATTTATGAAGGAGAAAGAGTGAGCACAAAATCCTTAATTATTTTTTTTTTCTCTTTTTCCTAGCCAAGATTAGGGTTATGTTTGTTCGACGATAAAGCAAAGAAAAAGAACCATGAGAAAACAAGTTCTAGCATATTTTAAGACCACATCCCTTCTATCATATCTTTTCTCGATTGGAACTTAAACATGTACCTGCTGGTGGTTTTGCATGACCTGAGTTCCCATGTTGTTGGCTCAGTTGCATCGCCATTGGTTGCTCTTCTGGTTACAGTCTTTGAACAACAAAGTAAACGGAGAGTGCAATGGAGACTTTCTACTTTCCTAGAAAGCTAATGTTGATTGGCTCGAATGTCGGGGCCTCTTATAACTAAGCTCAGGGGTTGACCATTTCCAGAATGATGTCTTGAACCTTGCTTTCTTTTTCATATTGATTAATTTACTAATATAAAGATATAATGTGGCATTCTCCTGTCGGTTAGTTCGTCCAGTCTTTTTCGCATGCCTCATGTCATGTGGTTAAATCATCATTTAATAAGGTCGCATCATTTAGTGGCCTATTATTATCGAAATATCCAAAAACTAAGGAAATAACAGATATATTAATGCGAACATTAACGGATAAACAGTCTCGAGAGCCGATCTTAATAATCTAGTCATTTGATGGACGTATCCAAATATAATTGATGAAGATATACATTTATCTATATGAAATCGGTCATTCTTTCTAATTTACGAAAATTCAAATCGTGAGTGAGGTAATAAAGCTTCACAATTTGTGCAATATGTAACACAAAATACTTATAAAATAGATATACGATAAAAAAAAGGTACCTTCTTTGCGTTTTCTAATATTCAGTTTTCAACGTCATAAATTTTTGTTTGATGATGATTTGTTGATGAGATAATTGTTTGGAAGCCAAGAAAAAGTGGAGCGAGGGCCATTTCTGCTATCCCGGGCTTTTGCGGATGACAACTTTGTCATGTTTCTCCTCAGCCGTTAGATTCAAGTGGTTTAATATCAGCCGTTCGATTAGTACGAGTTGTCAGCATTTCTGGATCACTCCTATTGGTGGAAAATTTGTGGAATTGGGCATTCAAAAGTGCCAAAATCACAGCATTACCCTTCCTTTGTTTATCCCCTGCTTTAATTTTTCTTCCACCGTCCCCTTCTTTCCAAACAACATATGTTAATAAAATTTTTAATCAGTGCACTAACATTATCGCAATTTCTTTACAATTTTTTTTTCGTCAGTCATTTCTTTACAATAATTGGTTTCTATAGAATGACGCATATTCAATTTTAATCTTTAGCATGTAGATATATTTCATTAACATGTCATGTTCCCATTTTGAGATTTATTTATGTGAAAAAAAGAACTTACATTGACCGTGTATATAATATATATCCTCTTCAAAGGGCTTTTATTTTGTACAATGGCAATATAATTTTTTTAGCACAAATAGGTTTTAGATAATGTTACATAATTAAGATTAATTTTTTTAATGTAACTTAATTTTATAATAGGTTTATATTTGCATTATGAGATTATTTATACAAAAAAGATTTACGATGACAATATATGTAATGATAAATATATATATCCATAATATTTTTATTCACTGTCGTCAAATCCGTACTTTCTAAGCGAGGAAGGAGAATCTTTCTCTTCACTTCTCATCCCTAGTTCAAAACATTTTCTCGACATAATTTGAATCTAAATTGCGTTGGTGCGACCTTCTTGCTAAAAAAGATACATTGAAATATGTAATTTTACCTCATAAAATTAGAACATTAGTGTCCTCGATCAATAAAAAATTTTATACACATTTAGCCTAACATGGGTATTCTCAAAAGTTTGACATCACAAATTTTTTCTAAGAAAAAATAAGGAATCGGATATGGAATTTATGTTATCTTTGAAAAAGCTAGGAAAATGGCGAGGATAAGAATTTAGATTGAAGGTTAATTAATGAAACGAGTTCATATTTGAAAAATAGAGATGGAACGTTTTTCATGCACATCGTGGGATACATTTTTTTTTTTGAGTGGGATACATGTTTGAAAATGTGCAATTATGTACGAAATTATTGAGTACGTCGCCTCTCTAAATTGTACACGTGTCACCAGAGCACGTCCTTTCTACCCCACGGTGCTGTCACATTCTCGCGTCATCTTCGAAGTTCGTGTGACGTCATCCCTTACATCCTCAAGAGGAAAGTCTGGATCGCGTCCTGTCATGGATTATGACGCTTGCTAGGTGTCTGAGCATGAAAAGATGGACGAGATAGGAGAAAATATTCAGTGGTTCGTGCGCGCCACGTCATCACCGACGTGGCGCGCACGTACTATTCGATACCGACACCTGTTATGTGGGACCCGCTGAAAAATGAAAGGACTCGGTCGGCTCGGCTCGGCTCGGCGGCAGAAGAAAGGACAAGTCACGCAAAGCTCCCGCCCAAAGGACTATTCTCTCTCTTCAATTAAATCTTCTGCAATTTTTCTCTCTCACTTTCTCTCTCCTCGCGGGAGAACATACACGAAACGATCGAGACCGCTTCCGCTTCCGCCTTCGTCTCGGCTCCGCCTCCTCAAAAGCCTCGCCGGTCATCTCGCTTCGGCACATCGAGCCTCACCGGTCGCGGTTGGGTCCCGCCCCTCCACCTCCGATTGTTCCCGCGGAGGTGGGTACGGGGTTTGTGTCCGCCTCGGCTTCGGCTCCGCCTTCCTCCCCAAAATTTGCTTCGGCACGTCGGAGCCTCACCGGTCGCAGTCGGTGCCGACCCCTCCACCTCCGATTGTTCCCTCGGAGATCGAGCGAAGGTTTGTGCCCGCCTCCGGCTCCGGCTCGGCTTCGCCTCCCTCCCCAAAAGCCTCATCGCCTCGGCATCCTCCGTCTCCGGCATCTGCTCGTCCTCCCCGTCCGCCCAGCCTCCACCGTGAAGCCATCAGCCTTCGGCAGGAGGGAGGCAGCCTCGGTCTCGTTCCCAAGCGACACTAGGCTCCCCGCCGCTGACCGGGCGCTGTCCGTAACGCTGGCCCGCTCGGTCGCGAGGGAGATCTCGGACGGCGCGGAGAAGAAGGAGAGGCGCGGGCTGGAGAAGGATTCCCGCCGACCTCCGCCGCGAAGCCATCGGCCTCCGGCGGGGGAGGCGGCCTCGGTCTCATTCTGAGCGGCACGGAGCTCCCCGCCGCCGACCGGGCGTTGTCCCTGACGCCGGGCTGCTCGGTCGCGAGGGAGATCTCGCGGACTCGGGCGGGGTCGACGGCACGGAGAAGAAGGAGAGGCACGGGCTGGAGAAGGATTCCCGCTTGCTTTGTGGACACAGGCGGGGTCCCTGCGTTTCTCTCTCGACCGGTGAGTTTCCTTCTTCCTCCCCTCTCATGGGCTGGTTTCGGAATGCGCAGTCGAAATCCCGAATGGGTTGTTTCTGCATCTTGTTGGGCTGTTCAGTTGCCAGCAAATGCGCGAGTAGCGAGGGAGCACGAAAGTGGAAGATTTGAAGGTTAATTTACTTCACATGTCTTTGAGGACAACCTTCATTTCTTCTACGTAGGCTAAGCAGCTTGTGCGGAGGCTTTCTCGATGGAATAATATGTTGTTTCGTTTATGGCAAAAAGAAGATAAATATTAGTGGGAATATGGGCAATTGAAATTCAATTTTCGATGAATAAATGATTTTGATGTGCATGGAAACACCTCACTAGAGATATTCTGCTACTACAATAATAGGTATTCTTACATGACTTGATCAAAACTGCAGAGCCTAAAATAAGTATATGTCCTGTTGTCCTTGGAAGACCGTACCAGTTTCAACTAGTTACGTTGCTGGTTGAACATGGAATCTACATGTCAGTTTAGTCCTCAATTGCCTTCACTTTTTCCCCACCGACAATCTTTCGGTGCTTCATTCGGTATCATAGGATCAATAGTCAAGTTATTCACTGACTATATGGTTGAGGCGAAGGAAAACGTTGACAGGAACCTTTTTGCCACCATTGCTAATGGTACACAGGTAAGAAGTCAGACTTTGACAAAATCACTACTGAAATTGCAGGCTGGTTCTGATATTTCTTCTATGCTGTTTTCTTCTGTCATAGGATTCAGTCAAGCTCTTCATGAAAATAATCTCACGTCATTTGGAGGAGCAACCTCAAGGCAAGCACCCCGAGGTAAGAAGTTTGATTTTCTTCCATAGCAGCATTGGTTGCTCATTGCCTATATGCCTCACATTTCTTCACAAATGCACTAGAAGGTAGAAAGAGTACAAATCGCACAGTTCGTAGATTGAGTGGGAAGGCATTGCTTTCTTCTATCGCATAGATAGAGCAAATATCGCTTTGTAGAAATTTTGCACATGCTTTTTGTGCCCGGTTGATGTGTATGAGATTAAAATTGTAGTTGTAAGACTAGCTAGAGGGGTAAATATGTTGGTTTTTTTTCCAGTGCTTCCTTTGCATCCATGCAAGAAATGCAGTGCACTAAACGTCACGGGAGTGGCATTTCCATTTTTCCTACAAATAAAATAAGCAGCAAATCTTCTTTGCTGAACTAAATGTCATGTTCAACCATTAGGGAAACATTTTGTACTCAAATTTACTGCCCAATTTTTTTTTCTATACTTGGATGTGCTTCTTTTATTTTTCTTGATTCGAAATATGCATAAGTAAAAAAATGCATCTCTATTCATCTTTGCTGCTTTTACTTCCCTTGGGTGCGTATTTCCTTCAATTGCTATTCGATGTGTAAACATTTTCCCTTGTGTTTTCCTTTTGTTCTTTTTTGTGTGAACAGTTTCGGTGAATCATGGTGAGAAGGATGGTTTCCTTTGCGGCGAATGATCTTATCCGGGATTCCTGGGACGAAACATACCTACAAAATCGTCTGTCCATCCTGATGAATGATGAAAAGAAGAGTTTGAAAGGAGGAAGGATTCCTATTCCAGATTCTTACTATCTAATGGGGACAGCCGATCCCACAGGAATTCTTAAAAGTGATGAAGTTTGTATTATCTGTATGTCCTTGTAATCTCATCTTTCGTGCTTGATTTATCATTTAGCATGAGTCCGCTAAAGAAAACTCAAGAAAAACGGTCATTTTTGTAATTTTAATTTTAGAGTGCATCCCTTGGTTTTTAGTGGCTTGGTATGGTTATGGAATAATTTCTAACCATGCCGTAGGGTAAAATTCAAAATTTAGGTCTGCATATGATTTGGCTTATTTGACTAAGCTAACATTGTACTTTTATCCAAATTCAAAGAATTTCATAGAAATAAAATGAATTTCTGTGAGGACCCCATGCAAGTGATTTTGCCTCGTTCGAAGATCATTAAAAAGTAGTATTTTCTATTTTGGAAATAGATCTCTTTTGGCAAAATTTGGTCAATGATCATCCATACTTATAGGTAGTGGCTTGGTTAAGGGAACCCACTGGAGCCATAGCGAAAGTGAGGCTTTATAGGGCAATTGTCACTGCTTATGGACCTAAACCTGAAAAACAGATAAAGCAGCTAAACTATAAGACAAGTAGGCCTTCTCGGACCATACAAGTGCTCGACAAGCCCATGCAATGGTGTTATATTGCTTTGATGACATCCCATCTCTGGTTGTTCTTGTTAACCCATGTTTGAGTTTGATATTCACAACTTTGGGGAAAAGGTGTAATTACCTCTTTTGGGCTTTAATGTCATAATGCTATTTCGGGTGTCTTTACTATTTAATAGTTTGCTTTAATCATCAATGCGGTGACGGTGGACAAATTTCAGGAAGGTATTAGTATACCGCAATCTGGTTCGCACTTCGGAGATATTCATGTTTTGAACGCTACATATGTGGAAGCTCTACGGAAATTCAAAAGTTGGAAATACAAAAAGAGCATGCACTTCAACCTCAAAAACACTTTGTTTGTCTCTGCTTTGCTCATGCAGCTCTCTCTCTCTCTCCCCTTGAGAAAATCCTGCGCACCCGCTTCCAATCTTCCTGGATTTATGTATTTCTCTCAATTATCACAAGGCTTGAAACGAGAGGAAGAAAAATCTGATTTTCGAAAACTATATGCGGGCGGTGGTCCGAGAGAGAGAGAGAGAGATGGTGCACGCCTAGGAGGTTCCATCAATGGAGAAAAGGCGAAGCGCATATCTTTGACGATGAAGAGTCGCATTGCGGGAGGAAGCCCAAGCTCTTCTACCTCCTTGTCTCTCTTCTCTTCTCTCTTGCAGCTTCGTGGTGGTCCCTCAGCTGCTCGGTTCCTGGAGCCTCTCTCTGTTGGGTTTTGCTCGTCGCTCTATGTTCCTCTATTTTTTTCTTTTTCTTTTTTTTGGCTCTGTTTTGTTATTCTCTTGACCTTCTCTTGATGGTTTTCTTTCGTGGGATTCAGCAGATTCTTTCAGCGTGGACAGTGAAGGTGCTCGTGAGAACCACAATGCAAATGCCCCTCCTTGTTCTTCAATGTCTAATGGTGCGTATTCAATCCTTAACCGCATTGAAAAATGGCAAAGGCGAAGAAAAGGAAGGGAAAAAAATCCTAGACAAAACCTTGAACAAAATGAGTTTCTTGGAAACTGCTTTTGTAGTTGTTCCTTGGAATTATTCTTTATGCGTGTCTACCAGGTACAAAACGGTGGAAAACCAGTTGAAATTATCGAACTTAGTATGCTTTGCTCTGTTTTATGCCCTCGGTTTCTTGGTGACCGTTTTCTCTATTTTGCGAAGCATTGATTAATCGAGCCCATAATCATCAAGAACATAATGACAGTTTCTTTTGTCCTTGCTTGTTCCCTTATTGCATGTAGAAATTCTAGGCGGATTTGGACTACTTGAATCTCTTTTGGCCTTTCCAATATTTTTGAATTAAAGCATTTTGTTGCAAACAATTGCAGGGAGTATATCTTTGTGATAGGAGCGGCTTTCGCCCGATGTATGCATCATGAAAGGGGATGTAAGGACACACTCTCCCTCTTCTTCGTCTTCCTTTATCATTCGAAACAGCAAAGCAAGTTCATCGACTTCATCTCAATTGGTCACCGATCCGCCAAAAGGCACGATGACGAGGAACTCCAGCACGAAAAAATAAGGCCCTATACTCGAAAATGGGAGAACCCTATCATGGATAAAATTGATGAGCTTGACCTTATTGCGAATAAAGATACCATGGTCGCTAAACATCGGTGTGATGTACGCCATGACGTTCCCGCACTTTTCTTTTCAACCGGAGGATACACGGGTAACCTCTACCATGAATTCAATGATAGGATTCTGCCGCTGTACATTACCTCACAGCATTTCAAGGAGGAGGTTGTGTTTGTCATCTGGAATATCACAATTGGTGGATTATGAAGTATGAGAACATCCTTTCTCGCCTCTCGAACTATCCGCTCCTCGACTTTGCTGGAGATAAAAGAACCCATTGCTTCCCGGAGGCCATTGCTGGTACCGATGAAGGGAATAAGAGCATCCTCGATTTCGGACACTTCCTTGACCGTGCTTACCAGCCGTGGATAAAAGGTTCAATACCGGACAAGGAGCAAGGTACGGCTGAAACCGAATCAATCGGCTTCGGTGCCAACTTTGGGGTGATCGATGAAAATTAATAAAGACGACCGAAACACCGGTGAAGAAACTGAAGCTAGTGATATTATCGCGCGGTGGGTCCGGGCGTTAGTTAATGAAGACTGCTTGGTTAAAATGGCGAGAGGATATGGGGTTGAGCAAAAGTTTCGCGGCCTAAGCGAATGGCGAACCGGCGAAGATGTATCACTTGCTTAATAAGAGCGAGGTTATGGTTGGTGTACACGGGGCTGCTTTGACCCACTTCCTTTTCCGAAGCCTGGTTCCTTGCTCATACAAGTCATTCCTTTAGGGACGGATTCACCGGCTGAGACATGCTTTTGTATAACGTGGATTCGAGAGAATTCCTTGTGGAAGCTGCTGCCAAGGCTGGAGTAGACGGGGCAGCCGAGTTTCGGATAATCCAAATAATGGACTGCAAGAGGTTCTCTCTCTCTCTCTCTCTCTCTCTCTCTCACACACACACACACACACACACACACACACACACATTGCTTCACATTCGAACCTAGAGATCGGGGAGAGAATGCGTGACTAATTATGTAGAATATCTAGAAGGAGCTTTTCGGAGTTAAAAGATTTCATTTCTCTAAGGCGACTCGGGAAAGTGTTATCTCCTTTTCCATGAATTTTTCAATGATCCGTTGAAATCTTGCAGTTAATCTCTTTAGTTTTGGCAGCTTCCAGATGTTTGCCGCTGATTCTAAGAATCTCACGAACCTTTTCATAATTTTCTTTTGCTCCATCAAGGTAAATGAGGAGCTCGAACAGTACTCATCGAACATTTCTGGGGTTCCGCATTTCGTGGTAAATGATGTTCTCTCTCTCCCCCCCCTGGCTCTCTGTCTCTGTCTCTCTCTCATATGTTGCCTTCATTTTTTGGATGACATAGAGATACCTTTTCTGAGATCATTATTTTCAACGAGATAAATGGGAAGCACGAGATTGAGTGGTGGCCAGCCCCCCGAGGTGTTCTGCGAGCCTTTGAGATTATCGCTAGTGGAAAGTAGATGAAATGAAAATGTCATGCCAGCTTCACTTGGCCGGAGTCTGAAAAACTACGGCATTTTGCTTGAGAATCCATAGGTAAATCAAGCTACCGTTCGTAAACTTGTTACTTAACTACGAAGCGAAGTCATGCACTGGGACCGACATTAAGCATTTCATTGTAAATCTAACCCCAGAAGCCCAGCAAGCACCGAAGTAACAAGTCGCGAGTCTTACACGTCGCTCGCCAAGGGCAAAGCACGAGCATCAGCAAACTCGAGAAGAGAACCCGACAGCGCCTTAACGCGAAAGCAAGACAGCGTGTCGTTTGGTTGGCCACTTATGCACTTTCTTTCATATGTAGTTTCTATAACTAAACCAAACGCAAAAATGGAAAGGCAACGACCAGACAATTACATTTACCAATATGCACTTGAGATATTGCTCATCTTTACAATTGCAGTTTCAAGCAGCATAACCAAGTCTAAACAAAGTAAAAGATAATTTAGAAGGAATGTATAATGGGTCTTTAGAGAGAGAGTACGAGAAATTGGAATATGCACTGAGAGACTTCTTTACATTTCATCAAGTATATTAACAGGATTCTTTTTCTCTTCCAGTGCTGATAGTATCGTCAACATGGGCATTCACCTAAGATCAAGCCTCTCATCGAACACCATCACTGTCAAACAGAAAAAGGTCCAATTAAGCACACAACTAGGAGAAGAAAACAGTTGAAATACCAGAACATCTTGATTTTTCTCAACTGCCCACACAAAATGGCACCACCTCTAAATCAATATAGAAGACATATAGCAATCCCATAACTTGTGAAGCCGCAAAATCATAGGAAGCCACAACTATCGGTCGGTGAGAGGCTGCCGAAATGTTGGCAGCATGCTCAACCCATAGAAGCTCATGAGGCTAGAAATGTACTACTATTTTCTGCCATTGTTTTAGGTAATTGTTCGATGATCTTTCTTTTTTATGACAACTACCCAGCCTGGCAAAATCCCCAAGAAAAGGAAAGCCTCCAATTATAAAGCAATAAGCTGCAAGCATAACAGCTTATCCACGGGTGTCGGTAGGACTTGTACACAGGATTAGTATGGAGGTTATAACCATTCAAAAGTTACCGATCCCAGTTGAAAACCAAATAGCATATCATCTTTTGTAAAAAGCTCTTAACGTGTCCTTAAAATGATTGCAACCCAACGTGCATAAAGCAGAGGGAGAAACAATCCCAATTCCTACCCCAAAAAAAGAGTTTCCCTGAGAAAGGTCACTCGTGAGGTCGACAACAACTAAGAATCGTGGTAGTCGTGCCACGGTGAAGCAATCATTGGAGCACAGTAATCACATGTGTATGCATGTATGTATGCATGTTTGCTGTTGGGATCTAGGAAAAGAATTACCTTGCCACATACGGGCAGATGTCACTTCTCTCCTTCCACTCATATTTGCAACCAAGATGGAAATGGTGAGAGCATTTTGTCATTATTCTTGGATTCTCAGGCGTATATTCTGCATTTAGTAAGCAGTAAAAATTGATAGAATTCATCAAGAACATCAACAATTTAACTAATCACAACATTGCAGTGACATGTTACAAAACTATAAACCAATACCGAACAAGCCAACTTGCACACAATACTTCGCTGCCACCGCGAGGCAATAATCAGACCCAAATTCCAAGTTCATGGAAGTACTTCCCTAGTTTCCACATAAGCTTATTGTCAATTTTTATTCTTTTTCAGATGAAAGTTCTCTTCAAAATTTTGTCTAAAGAATCTGCATCGTGCCAACATATTCCCAGGAAAAAAAGGAAAGCACAAAAGCATACAATGGTAAGGTAATTTCTTTCAGAAAAAATCAAGTTCACCAAGAGATTGGATCTCTAAATAGTTTACAAGCTGAAAACTCAATTACATCTAGGCATGAAAGTGAACAAGTTGAACTAGCCTAAGATTATGTCTCATCCCTATTCTAAAACTTATTCAGCACTTCACGTTATTCAGAATTAGCTTAGCCCGCTAATAATTGTCAGCTCAATAAGAAAGCAACAAGCAACCAATCTTCTAATACAAAAACTTTTATCTTCAAGACACGTCGGACAAACATCTTCCTCTTCGATGTCGTATAAATATGCCCAATATCAGCATTCGCTTTTGCCAAGGATAGTTTAAGTGAGGTCTTATATGGTTGCTCTTTAAAACCTTTTTCATGTGCATAGTTAGTCCATTTGCCTTCTGAGCAAATATTATCCGATTCCCCATCCTTGTCACTCCTAAGAGGTTCTGATTCCTCATTGGCATGACTTGAACCCTTCTCATGCCTTGGAACCAGTCCATCCCTCTGCATGCACAAACGCCTTGGCTCTACGTTATAGGGCAAAGGCCTTGGAGGAGAGTGGCACATGTCAGAAAAATAATTGTCAGGTGACGCTGTAGAAGTCATTGTGGATGCTTCCTGAATGGAAGAAGGGACGGCATGAATCTCTCTCCGAAATAACACTGTGTTGTACTGCACATCATGACAAGAGAGAGTCGAAATAGATTATCAAAATGCCGAGCGCAGTTAAAATATCCTCTTCAAGGTAATTATTTTTATTACTAATTGATGATCTCATGAAGGCTCGGCACAAGACATGGGCTCGAAGCTCAAGTATGCACAACTCTATCGATAAGTAGACCTAGCTAAACATAAATCTCAAGAATACCGTCTACCAAAAGGCGGAATTGACCATAGAGCAATATTGCTCTATAGTAACTAAATAACTTTTTTCGGGGTTACATTAACCCATTAATTGTTTTTCTCGTTTCTCACATTCTCTTCTCATCTTGTCCTCCAACTGGTCGTATGCTTGTTCTTGCTCTCTCACGCTCGCCATGTGTCTGGTAGCAGGCAGCAATAAAGTGCTCTTAACCATATACCTTGAGCATTTCAAGTATCTCGTTATTACATGCTTATTCTCAGTACAGTAAATGTTGAATATTAGACTAAGTAGACATTGGAAAGCCATATAATGCCCACGGGCAATGACAGAGAATCCAAGTTCTTTTTCGATGTCACTTTTTCTCCCCTTGTTGTCATTTGAACCATGCTTTCCAATCGACTAATGCGACGAAAACAATGAACTGCTAATTCCATGGGAACAAAAATTTGCCTGGTCAATCTCCATTGCGAGAGGTGCACTTATCAAGGCAACATAAAAGCAAGGGCATGAAAGCAGGCATATTTTTAATCGAACATGTATATTTTCAGTTCTCGTAAGAATGTGCTTTATCGGGTGATTAATCGGCAACAATTGAAAACCAATTTTATCACCGACTTTTGTGGAGCTCATCATCCAAAGAAATGCTCACTTTGTTAAGGCATTAAAAGAGTAAGTGCGAGGTGCAACATACCACGTAAAAAAAATTATCAACCACGCAATTAAAGCAAATGCGGTTCCTATATGCGGAAGCTGCTCCGGAGAACATCTTCCAAGTCTCCCTAAAAAGAAATTCAACGGAATCGAAAACAACTTTTCGCACAAGCCACGCCTCCGCTTCGATAGCGCCGGATAAATCTAGTTCGGTTCTAGCAGATAATCAGCAAAGCTCACAATCAACCTAGCCTTCAAAATGCATCGGCGATTATACTCCGGTAGTTACCTTTTGACAGCGAGAGGTCCGAGAACAAACAATAGCAAAGGAGAACCGTGATACATGGAACCTGTGGAAGGGATCAAAGCATCAAACAACGACACACCGGTAGGCAAACAAGCAGCTTCCTTCCTACAAAGATCGAACGAGCCGAACTGCGTAGAGAGACATCACCGGCTTGCTTCAACCGGTAGCCTTCGCCAACCGCAGCGGCACAAACAAGAATAACCAGAAATCGTATCGAAAATGGACCTCCAAGATTTCAAGGGAAGAGGGGGCGGGGATCGGGGATCGGGAATCGATCGACGGAGCGAAGAGAGGCGGCGTTACGGCGGCGAATGCTGGTGAGAGAGCTAGTGACCTCGAGGCGGGTGGACAGGCCGAGGTTCTGGGGAAGTAGACGAGGGCGAGCCGAACGCGACCGACGCGACGACCCATGTCCGTAACCCCCGCGCGCGCGTCGCTTCTTCGTCTCCGTCTTCTACTTCGTCGTTCTCTCTCCTCCATTTTCGCCGCCGTGGTTCGACGCGTTGGCGTCGGGCGCGTAGGCGGAGGCGGAGGAGACGGGGGCGACGGACTCCACGCCGACGGAGGCAATCGGCGGAGGCGTCGGCGTCGGTGTTTGCTGGAAGAGAGGCGCGACTTCGAGGACGAGAGAGAGAGCGGACTAGAGGTCGCGAGAGGGAGGCGGAGGCGTCGGCGTCAGTCGGGTTTAGGGGAGGAAGCGGAGGCTGCGTCGGCGTCAGAGTCGGGTTTAGGGGAGGAAGCGGAGGCTGCGTCGGCGTCGACGTCGGACGACTTCGTGGAGGGGGAAGAGAGAGAGAGAGAGCAGAGCGGACGTCGCGAGAGGGAGGAGAGAAAGTGAGAGAGAGAAAATTGCAGAAAATTCAATGCGGGAGAGAGAAATCTTTTGGGCGGGAGTCGTGACCTGTCTTTTCTTCTTCAGCGAGCCGAGCCAAGCCGAGCCCGCCCCTCCATTTTCCAGCGGGTCCCACAGGATGCGTGTCGATCTACGAGTGGTAAGTGCGCACCACGTAGGACGATGACGTGGCGATTGCTAACCACTGAATATTTTCTCACGAGATAGAGACGAGGCATCTGCATGGGAGACATCGTCTATGTACTTTTTTTTTTTTTTTTTTTTTTAACAATCGTCTATGTACTTCGAGGGTTGTTTTTCGTTGAGAGAGTGTGGCTACTTGTATCATGTGAATGTGAGCCATTCAAAATTGAGATACTATGTACGTGTGGCCTTGGCATCCTCTCGAGAAGATTTTTGTTTTGTCCAAAATTAAACTGGATATGCATTGAAAAATTTGATTTACACCATTTCCTTTGTTTATACCCTTGCTTCAATTTTTACCTGGTATCAAAGGAAGGCTTGCATGCCTCATCGTCACGCTAATAATGCATTTTTTGGTCCATTCAAAGTGGGATCGCTACTATCACTAAACAATTTCAAGCTTGTAGTGATGTGAATGTAGCACTTCAAAGAAGTTAATAAATTAAAAGATTACTAAAATATTGACATATTTACTATAGTGATGATTATTTACTTTTGATGCTTGTAAAAAAATTTCAGAAGATTTGATGATATAGCAATTTATTTGGAAGTTAGCAAATTCTTGATAGTGTTGGTAAGTAATTATTGTTGTAAAAAATAGTCAGAGAATATGAAAATGAGATCCACTATTCGAGACGTATAAGCATTGTCCTTCAGAATAATTTCGCGTCTTGGAGTATAGAACTCAATGGAACTGACTCTAGCGACTATCTTACGGAGATAGAATATAAATTCCTCTTTTCTCTACAATGAATAATAAAGGGAACATGAACAACAAATTTGTATGTTAAACCCAACAAAGAAATGAAAAATATGAAGAAGAGTAAAAATGTTCTTGCTTTTGTATGTCTTTTTTGAATTATGTTTGGAGTAACAATAAATGAGAGAGACATTGTTTTTCCATCACCAATTCTTGCATTAAATTGAAAATTGTTATAAGTCGGGACAAGTGCAACAGGAGTGCATTCACTTAAATGCCATAACTTTTTTTCGCTTAATTAAGTGTCACATCATAAGAAAATCAATCATTTAAGTGTCACCTTCGGCAAATCGTCTTATATGGATTTTTGCATTTAAAATAATGATTTTTTTAATTAATTTTCAATATTTTAATGTTTTTTTCATTTTTTCATTTTTTTCTTGTATGTTTGCCGCAAAGGCCTCACCCTTGGCTAGTGGGGTCGTGAAGGCCCTTGGCGAGGGCATTAATAGTTGTGAGCGAGGGCCTTCGCGGTAAGGCCACCTCTCTTGTGGCCGACGAGATTAGGATAGCCTCCCTTAAGGCCATGGCAACCTCGCTGGCCATGGGTGAGGGCTTGACGGCCCTTGTCAAATTTGGGTGAGGCTAGTGGTGGATTTTCCGGCAAGACAAATAATCGATGGCACTCAATTGATTGGTTTTTCAAATTTATGGCACTTGAATATCGATTTTTCAAATTTGTGGCATTTCAATGAACCAAAAAAGAAAAGAAAAGTAATGGCACTCAAGTAAGTACTATACAAAAGTTATGGCACTCTTACTTTGTACTTATCTAATTAAAAATCCCTCACAAATTGATGGTGGTTAAAACTGTGACAAATTGATGGTGGTCATGACTTCTATTAGAGCTGTTACAACAATAGTCAACAATCTCCCACATATTTCATAAGGTTTTGATGACAAAGGAAAGATATATGCCAGTTTAACTCAATTGAATGCAATGCATCAGAAGTGGTTGACCTAATGGTTGACTAGGGTACATGCCATTGGCCAAGGCATGACGACCTCAACTAATTCTTACCCCACCATTGCCAACCTCTTCCAACGATGGTGGGGCGTCGATGGTGAGGGCCTTGTAGGCCCTCGATTGATTTTGTCGTCCTTCCTAATTTCTTATATAAGTTTATATTAGTTCTAAAATTTAATTTAAATAATATTTAGATTAAAAATTAGATTTGAATCCAAACAAAATCATTTTAGCATAATCCTTCATGTTTTAGCCACTCAATATTTTCCGTTAGCCAAGTTGGACAGAGTTAATGGGAAGACTTGATTGCACAAATTTGGTAAGTTTTAGGATTTGATTGCACTTATGGAAAGTTTTAGAACTTAATTACACTTTTGTGACAAGTATTTGGACTTCTAGTGCACTTCTCCTTTTAAAATATTTGAAAGTGTGGGATGCCTTGCTAAGGTTATGCTTCTTGGTACTAAGAAAAGGAAAATAGGCTTTAAGACATCTAATTGCATTTTTGTTTGGTATGTTGAACATAATAGTCATGTAGATTTCTTGTACTAAAACAAGTGATGTGCTTGATAGCAATACAATGTTGAGACAAAGAATGCATATTTTTAGCATATTTTTCCAATTAAGAACGATACTATTTCTCATGCACCTCTTCAAACAAAAGATATTGAAAAATCAAATGATGAATTGAGAAGGAGTAAACGACTAAGGAAAGAAACCTCTATTGAAAATGATTTTAGTACTTATCTTGTTGATAATAATTTTTTAAGTTACTTTGAAGCAATTTTTGCTAAAGAAAGTCGTTTTTCAAAAGAAGCCACAAAAATTGAGATTGATTCTATTTTACAAAATCATACTTAGTAATTGTTGATTTACCATTAGATGCAAAATCGATTGGTTGTAAATGACTTTTTGAAAGAAAATTTAATCCTAATAGTTCCATTGATAAATATAAAGCAAGATTGGCTGCAAAAGGTTTTACTCAAAAATTAAATATTGATAATTTTGACACCTTTGCTCCATGACTAACATTTCATTTATTTGTGTTTCAATTACCTTAGCTTCTATTTAAAAACTTGTTGTTCACCATATGGATGCTAAAATAACTCTTCTACTTGGTGATTTAGGAGAAGAAATTTACATGGTGCAACCTAAGGGCTGTAATGTGGCATCCCGGAAATTCAAAGCCAAGCCTTAAGGTGTGTTAAATGTCTTTAATTAGGTGATAGAATTTTATGGCTTATGCTTTAGCCAATTTGTCTTTTAATTTAAATGAATTATGCTTGTGATTGTGGAAATTCAAATTTAATAGATTAATGCTTGGCCATATGATTTAAATTTCAATAATTAAAATATCCCAAGACTTTGGCCAAGATAAAATTTGAATTTAGAAATATTTATAAAAGGAATTCAAAAAAAAAAAGGAGAAAAGAGGGTTATTTTCGAAATGGGCCTTGGACCCATTAGCCTAAAGCTTGGTGGGCCAAGCTAGTCGGCCCATTAGGGCCCAAGAAGGATTTCGACCAGCCCAAGGGGGAGTGGCCGGATGGGCCTAAGCCCAAGCCCAACTAATTCAAAAAAAATAGAAATAACATGTGGCACAAAGGAGAGCATGCATTGGTTGGACATGAGGTGAGCTAATCATTGCTAATCATAGGCTTTAGGGGATATAAAAGGGGTTAGGAGAGAGAAATGGCCGGTTCCTCTAGCTCCATTCGGTCGAGAGAAGTGAGAGGGAGAGAGAGATTTCGAGAGAAAGAGAGAGGAGGGACCGAGAGAGAGGAGGTGGAGCCGAGAGTTGCCGCCGCCCGTCCGACCGCCGTACGCCGCCGTTCATCGCTGTTTGTTCATCTTGGAGGCAAGTGGAGTCCTTTACTTCTCTTGCATGTCTGTTTTGTTGGTTGCATGTTCGGTTTTAGGTGTGATTTGGGCGAAAACCGAGGTAAGGGTTGGATGTGTTCAAGCTATGTGACTGTTTTCGTTCGGTTTGTGGTAGTCAGTATCTTAGTCGAGCTTTCATGTGTATTTGGAGTGCGATTTTGGCTTCGGTGTCTTCATGAAAGTTGAAGCTAATGTCTTGTAGTATGACATACTCGAATTTCATGGAAAAAGATGGTGATATGTGGGGTCAAAAGCTCTGTTATACGGAGACCTCAGATCTGCGAAATCTTCACTGACCTTTTGTTGATTTCTTGGTTGCATGTTAATTTCTGTTGGAGATCTCACTTTGTTGTCTTCTTGAAAGTTGTAGGAAACACCTTAACCTACAACATACTCAAATTTGAAGCAAAAATAACAAGTATAACTTGGTGAATCGGTTAGATCTTGGAGATGGTTGATTCTGGTGAGGTGTACCGAGACACCCGAGACTTCATGGACTAAAATGGTGACCATAATCCAGTTATTTGACCTAGATCCCTTCATGAAACTTGTAAAGGACACATTGTTACATAACATACTTAAATTTAAGAAGGAAATAAAGAGATTTGATGGGTAAAATCTAAGAAATACGGAGAAGTGTGTTCTGGACGAAACGGTAGTGGTTCCAGAAGCTTCGTAGGGCTATGGAAATTAATCTAAAAAGAATTTGGCTTAAAGTTCTTAATGAAAAAGGTACGAAAATTTGTTGGCTATCGCCCTGTAAATTTTCGTAATTTTTGGAGACCGAATGGATATTTTAATTGAATTAATTCGGAAACTGTGCAGTGGGTTTAAATCCGAGAATTTTAGGATGTTTTTGGAGGAAATTGTGAAATTATAAGGAATTCAATTTGGTCACGAATTTTATATAAAATTGTGATCCTATAAATGATTTTTGAATATTATGATTTTGGGAAAATCATAAATATTAAATATTTATTTATGAAAATAAATAAAATAATAAAATAATAAAATAATAATACAATAAAATAATAATAAAATAAAATAGATTTTTATTTGGCCATGGATTCAATTCCATTTGTGTGGCACTTGTGTGATGAGGTCTTTGTATATGCATTAAGTTGAAATACTTATGTGATTAAGCTATGATATGTGCATGACATATGAATTGAAATACTTATGTGATTAAACTATGACATGTGCATAACATGTAAATTGAAATACTTATGTGATTAAGCTATGATATGTGCATGACATGTGAATTGAGATGCAAGTATGATATGTTTGATGCCATGCCAAACTGCCATGTTAAATTGAGATAAAAGATAAATGTGGATGAGAATGAGGTTGTGGTGGAGGATGTTGCCTGGTGGCCTGGTGGCGTAATTCCAGAGATTCCCTAGGAGTTTCAAGATGCCCGGAATGTGGGGGGCCGGAAGCCCTGTCGGAGGTTTCTGCCCGAAGGGAGTGACTCGCGATGCCGGGATTGGGGTGCGAGATCCCGGCTAGAAGGGTAAAGGCCGGAAGCCCCGTCGGAGGTTTTCGCCCGAAGGGAATGCCTCGTGATGCTAGTTGAGATGCGAGATGCCCGGAATGTGGGGGCCGGAAGCCCGGTGGCCATGAGATGGCTGGAATCTTTGGGATCCCTGTCGGAGGTTTCTGCCCGAAGGGATGATGATGATGGTGAATTTGATGATTTGAGAAAAGATGGGGATCAATTAATAAGTAAAAGTGGAAATTGATCTATGATGTGATATGCATGGTGATGCATGGATAATGATGATGTGATATGCATGGTGATGCATGGCTAATGATGATGATATGATGATGTGATATGCATGGTGATGCATGGCTAATGATGATGATATGATGATGTGATATGCATGGTGATGCATAGCTAATGATGATGTGATATGCATGGTGATGCATGGCTAATGATGATGTGATATGCATGATGATACATGGCTGATGATATGATGTGATATGCACGGTGATGCATGGCTAATGATAATGTGATATGCATGGTGATGCATGGTTAATGATGATGTGATGATAATGATACATGAGATGCCATGATGATGATATATATGCTATGATGATGCATGAATACGCTTGACATCAAAAAGGTAAGCAATGCCTGCATTGTATGATGGTATGCATGGTGCTTTGAGTTGTTATTGGATTTCCCTATCTCTTGAGTGATTGTACTCATCCCTTTTGGGGATAACATTTCAGATTAGCACTATGCCGCTACCTGCTGTTTCGCGTGGGGTATTTTACGGTCTACCGTCTGATGTTGAGGTTGTGACGGCCCGAGCGGCGGTGCGCGGGGAGGAGGGATGGCGGTGCGTCCGCGCCTCGGTCCCCGGACGTGCGCAAGGAAGGGGTCCTCTCCCGCTTGTCCCACATCGCTTAGGGGGAGTCTGGGCCTTGTATATAAGGCTTGGGTTCCTTTAATTGTGTGACGCGTTTTAAAACCGTGAGGACTTAGTGTCCAAAGCGGACAATATCACACAGTGGGCCCAGGTTGTTACAAATGGTATCAGAGCCGACTCCCGATAGCGTGTGGGGCCACAGCGAGGACGCCCCATTCGCTAAGGGGGAGAGTGTGACGGCCCGAGCGGCGGTGCGCGGGGAGGAGGGATGGCGGTGCGTCCGCGCCTCGGTCCCCGGACGTGCGCAAGGAAGGGGTCCTCTCCCGCTTGTCCCACATCGCTTAGGGGGAGTCCCGGGCCTTGTATATAAGGCTTGGGTTCCTTTAATTGTGTGACGCGTTTTAAAACCGTGAGGACTTAGTGTCCAAAGCGGACAATATCACACAGTGGGCCCAGGTTGTTACAGAGGTGGAGTGTACGGAGATAGATTGTCCCTCTGTGCCCGGATTGGCGTTTATCCGAGTGCGATGCTTAGTTATGTATGATATCGGCCTGGCTGGGGGCCCTGTCATACAAGAGTTCTTGTCTGTGCACGTTCGACGGGATGGAGCGATGCGAGGGATGCTGCCGCCACCACCTGACACACCGGGTTGGGTGTGAGACCCGCGCGCGAGGAGTAGGAGCTAGATCACTTTTGATGTAGATAGTTGATCTGGTGATGGGAGGGTTTTGTGTTTATGTGATGTTAGGGGTCGGAGTTCCTTTTTGAGATTTTAGGTGGGACATGGCAGAGTCTTAACCTTTCTGGTTTTTGTACCGACCCGAAGGAAACCCCATCTCACTATATGTATATATGTAAGCAAAGCGTCAACGTTATTTATAGAATCGTGCTGTTAGTTGGTGTGTATTTGTATCATGGGTTAGAAGGGAGATAGATGACGATGTGAATTTTGCTTCCGCTATGAGTCGCGCATGGGACCGCTTTAAAAAAAAAATGCCTATAATCTGGCAAGGCTTAATTTAGCCAAGAGATAGAGATGGTAAAAGATGTAACACCGGCGCTGGTGACGACCTGCGAAGGGTTCGGGTGTCACATGTAATCTTCCTAGCCATGTAAAGAAAGTTAAGTCCTTAAATCCTTATATCATTTTAAGCAAGTACCAAACAATAGAGTGAGAAATTTGATCAAGCTCTAGTTAATAATGGATTTTCCTCTATTGGAGAACAACTTAGTGAAGTCGTGAAAGAGTAGAGAAACATCCATTTGTAAATATAGATTGCTTAATTGCAGGAGTCACTTAGGATGTGTTTGATTTCTTTGTAATGATGAAACAAGATCATATACTATTGTTTGCTTAGTCTTCATTTCTCTTATCTCTATTGTTTTCTTAATTTTTTTACGTGTCGAAAGTTTCCGCCAGCTTTGAAATGACTAAATTTGCTTTCATTTGTGAAGAGTTATATTTCTTACTCGAGGGGCCTCCTTGTGACGGTTTGGTCAATGATCTTTTAAAAGAGAAATTAAGTGGTCGAATGGTGACATGGTCAGTGACCGTTCCACCGCATTTCAAGAACTCCTTTCATTTTCACCTTCATTCACATATTATATTCTCTTTTGAAATTTGATCAATCAATATTTACGCCTGCATTCCTTCCTATCTGAGAATAAGAGGCTCTATGAGAAGATTGTGAGATTGTTCATTCTTAAGAGCATGAATAACTTCTGAAGCATCTAATTCAATATTTGGAATAATAAAGTGAAAGAAAGATTTGTGGAATTTTCAGCATATTTCAATGTATCTTGAAGTTGGACAGAAAAATGTATCTTGAAATATAACATATGAGCTTATTTATAGGCTTTATTAAATGATTATCTAAAATAACATATCAATCAAGATATACGTAATTAAAGTGAGATATACGTGCAATTTCGAGAGATGCGGAAAATGAATAGAATTACCAAAATATTTCTAACGTAAGAAATTATCTTAAAGAAATCTCTAATCTAACAATGCAAATGAATATCCCTATTTGCAACAACAAGTCGAATTCCGTCTCCTAACGTCCAAATCTCAGCTATGAAAGCATTCGTTCTACCTGTGTTTCGACAGGAAACCAACTATCCAGTTTCGCTGGTGGTCTCTCGAGAGACCTCCAGTTCCTGCTTCCCCGTTCTCTACGGACATTAATTGCTTTGTCTGATTTAAGCTTAATCCACCCTTATTCAGGTTTCCTCCATCCGGCCCCTGCCTCAATGAAAAGAGGAGTTATTTTCCCCTTCCTAAAAGCATGGGCAGATGTAGTATAAAGGAGCAGACGCATGCCAACAAATAACATAAAGACACTAAGGAAGTTGTGTTCGCGGTGCTATGTGAATACGCAAGAAAAGAACAAACACAGAGCGCTCGTGTGAATGTGTGCGAGGTTGACCGAGAGAAATACAAAGGAAGTTATGTCCCAAGAAGTTATTTGGAAGTGAGTACATTCTAAATGGTATTTATAAGTTATTCACGAAATAAAGTTATTCACGAAATAAAGTTATTCACGAAATACTGAATAATTAAGTTATTGACCATACTTTTTCCACCAAGACCATTTGAAATTTGCCTACAGTTCTAGAAATCATCCAACTTCGAAAATTTTCCAAATTTTCCCTTGAACTTGTCCTTGCTAGCATGAAACACGAGGAGGCTGACCAGTTCATGGGCCACATCCGTAATTATCTCACCGTGCAATATTTATAGCAAAATCAGATCAGATAAATTGAAATACGACAGCAAAAATAAACGTCAAATACTTAGTTCCAGAAATCCTCCATTTTATTCCAATACTTAGTTCTACCGCTATGGTAGCTTTCTCTCTCGAAATGCAGAGTCCCCTTCTACCGTTATGGTAGTTTCCGTCAAGACCCTCTTTTCCAACTTGTTTCCTTCCAAATCTGCTATATCGCAGTAATTCCAGTGCTGAATCCTCTCTACCCCTTGATAATTGACCCATTCCAATCGGCGATGAGGGCTTCAGTTAACTGTAACCCCCTTTCTTCCAGTTTTTTGAGCGAGTTTTCCCGACGTTGATGTTATCCATTGGTCACTGGGGGTTCGTGCGCGTTTTGGCCCTCTCTGCTTCAAGAACCACTCGGCATCTGCTCTTCTGGCCATGGATTTCAGTTGGTCTCCTTGCTGCAAGTCCCCGATGGTGCGATTTCAGGTGGTCCCAGGTACTTCAGCTTAGAAATTTGTTTTTTCAAATAGCATCGGATTAGGGTGGGTTGTATACGACCAGCTAAAGGACAATTTGCAAGAAATGACAAGTTTTACCTCATTTGCTGACAAGAGTGTCAAGTTGGTCGACGACTAGTAGTGTTGGTTTCCGAGTATCTATGTGCTTCGGTTGGCCTTTGTCGGTATAATCTGTCCGTAACTAGTCGCGAGCCTCAATCCATCCTCTTATCTCTTCGCTCTGTCCTCATGGCTTATGAAGTCTGGAAATGGGCTGAGATGGCTTGCCCGGAAAAGCCATCAGTAGAAAAATGAAATTTCTATGTTGGAACTGTCAGGGACTCGGCTCATCCCTGACGGTTCAAGCCCTAAAGACCCTAGTGGTCAAAGAGAAGCCAGATGTGATTTTTTTGATGGAAACAAAGAATAGAGAGCAAGTTATTTCACGGGTTCAACGCAGAATTCAGTTTTCTCAATCCTATGTAATTAACCCAGAGGGCAAAGCAGGAGGGCTGACCTTGTTATGGCAGTCTAATATATCTATAAGTGTAGAACTAGCAACTCCAGACTTCATCGACACTATCTGTACAGACACAGGGAAAGGTATACCGATGAGACTGACCTATGTCCATGCCCCAGCAACTCCTCAATTGCGCCTACCATTATGGACAGCACTTCGCAGAATTGCAGCGGCTAATTCCTTACCTTGGGTCTGCGCCGGGGACTTCAATGAAATCACCTATCCATGGGAGAAGATTGGTCAGAGATCCCCTGACTTTTCTCGTATGCATTCATTTCGAGAAGTCCTACATGATTGTGCATTGCTGGAAATTGAAAGCAAGGGCTGCGCGTTTACCTGGACGAATCAACGTGAGGGGGATGAGCTGGTGAAAGAAAGATTAGACCGAGTTCTTTGTACCTGGAATTGGAGAATCTTATTTCCAGAGGCTGAAGTCTTCGCTTTACCTGCAGTTGGATCGGATCATAGTCCCCTGGTGCTAAATACTGAAGTTAGAAAACCTCGTGCTGGCAAGACCTTCAAATTTGAAGCATATTGGTTAGAGAACCACACCTGTCGGGATGTCATTGCCAAAGCCTGGTCTTCCGTTCTAGCTAGGGGTAACACCCTACAATATAAATTAACACAGGTTAGAAGGGCTCTTTTGCAGTGGAGTAAAGGTACATTCTCTCAAGCTCATGAACAGATTGCAAATCTACAACAACAGTTACAATTGTTAACAAATCAGACCCATCCTTCCAACGACAAACAGCTAGTCCATGAATTGAAAGCAAAGTTACACAATGCGTGGAAGCAGGAGGAACAATATTGGGCTATGCGGTCAAGGATAAAATGGCTTCGGTGGGGTGACAGAAATACTAAATTCTTTCACGCGACAACTATTCAATGCAGAAATAGAAACAGAATTAGAATGTTGCTGGATGACAATCAACAATGGGTCTGGAATGACAATTGTCTTAAAGACATGACACGGAATTCTTCTCCAAGCTATACCAAACGAAGGCTCTCGAGCTTATGTACCAATTCTAGAGAAGTGTGATAGTATGGTAACCTCTGTGATGAATGATCACCTCATCTCAAATGTTACTCGTGAGGAAGTGAAACAAGCCGCTTTTCAGTTGGGGAAAACTCAAGCACCGGGTCCTGATGGTTTTAATGGTCTCTTTTATCAACATCACTGGGATATCTTAGAAGATCAGGTATTTTCTACAATGCAGCTATTTTTTCAATCTGGTATCTTGTCCTCGGAGCTAAACCATACCAATCTAACACTAGTGCCTAAAGTTCCCACTCTAGAAGGTCTCGACCAGTACCGTCCTATCAGTCTTTGCAACTATGCATACAAGATAATATCCAAGGTGCTAGCCAACAGATTGAAACCTCTTCTTCCTGATCTCATCTCAAAAGAACAAAGTGCTTTTGTAAGCGGACGTCAGATACAAGACAATATTTTAATTGTACAGGAAGTCCTTCATCAACTCAAGACGAGAAAACGTAAGCGAAAATTTCAGGCTATTGTCAAAATGGACAAGAAAAAGGCCTATGATCGTGTTGAATGGGACTTTCTCAGAGATTATCTACTCAGGATCGGCTTTCACTTCACATGGGTACAATGGGTTATGCAGTGCATCACTACGACATCCATTAGCATCAAATTTAATGGGGAACAACTAAACTACTTTCATCCGACGCGTGGCCTTCGACAGGGAGATCCTCTTTCCCCTTATTTGTTTATTCTATTGGCAAATCTGTTGACTACCCTTATTCACTAAGCTGTCCGGATGAGAAACTTAAAAGGTATACATTTTTAACAGGTGGTGTCCAACTCGACTCATTTGTTTTTTGCCGACGATGCTATTTTCTTCCTAGATGGGTCGTATTGGAATGCCAAGAATTGGCCAATATCCTCAATCGTATTGTCTTGCAACGGGACAGGCAATTAATAGAAATAAGTCTGGCATCTTTTTCAGCAAACCTTGCCCAGATGTTCTTAAAATTAGATTGGCACAGGAACTCAGAATCCCCGTGCTGGACAAAACTGGTAAATACCTAGGTATTCCGTCGGACTGGGGAAGATCTAAACGTGATATGTTTGCGTGGATTCTAGGGAAAGTCAATGCTAAGCTAGATGGATGGAAAGAAAATCTTATGTCGAAAGGTGAAAAGGAGATTCTGATAAAAAGTGTAGTACAGGTGATCCCCCAATATGCTATGTCAATTTTAAAATCCCCTGTGTCACTTTGCAAAAGTATCGAAAGGAAAATTGCGCGCTTTTGGTGGCAAAATGATAGTAAAAGATCAGGAAGACACTGGAAGAGTTGGGAGGCACTAAAGATTAGGAAGGAATTGGGAGGACTTGGGTTTAGAGACCTTGTCGACTTCAATAAAGCTATGTTGGGTAAACAGGCCCGGCGGCTATTGCAACAACCTACTTCATTATGGGCTACTCTATTTAAAGGCTTGTATTATCCTGCCCAGGATTTTTTAAAGGCCTTACCGAGTTCTAAGCCTTCTTGGGGTTGGCAGAGTCTCCTAGTAGGACGGGACACTATATCATCAAAAATCCAATGGTCGATAGGAGATGGCACTAAAATAAAGATTCGAGAACACTGTTGGCTTCCGACAGGTAAGTTAAGAGAAAATGCAACTGTAGACGAACCTGAGAGAGTTGCTGATCTGATTGTTCCAGAATCAAATCAATGGAATAGGCCATTACTAGATCATCTCTTTGATGTTGAAACAATTGCTGAAATTATGAAGATTCCTATCCGACCTCAGTATATGACTAATCATATCATTTGGCCGTGCACAGCTAATGGTACATTATACTTGTTAAAAGTGCTTATAGTTTTCTTCGACAGATCAAAATACTTCTATCCTAAAACAGCTTCCTCATCCTATCAACCACCACCGAGCCTCGGAAAAACTCTGGAAACTTCAGATCCCCCCAAACTTAAATTTTTCCTTTGTTCCTTACACCAGAATGCATTGCCCACTAAAGACAATCTCTTTTGCAGAAACATTTGTGCTGATCCTATCTGCTCTCTCTGTTCAACTCAACAACCAGAAACCCTGGAACACTTATTTTTACCATGTCCATGGACATCACAAGTGTGGTCTCATTCCCAGATCAATATACCAATTCTTCCCACAGAAATTCACCGATTAGATGAATGGCTAGCAAGTCATATGAATGTAGGGCAGAGTGTACCTGGCATGGAGTTTCTCGTCATTCTGGTATGGCAAATATGGAAATCGCGCAATCGATTCATCTTCAACCAGCAAACTCCTGATCCTCTTCAAATTGTTGCAACTGCAACTGAACAAGCTCGACTGGCCCGCGATGTCTTCTCCCATGTTCCGGTGGATGGCTCAGGTTGTAGAGATCCCCATTCTCGCACAAGCAGCTCGACAGGATTAGCAACACAGTTGCCTACCGTGGTACCCACCAGCGGAGATTCGACTGCCTCAACGCGACGAGAACCCGATCCTGGTTCAGCTTGGAGGCCCCCTGATCTAGGTGCCCTAAAAATTAATATCGATGGGGCTTTTAACCCAGGAAGCACTACTGGATCAACTGCCTATATCTGTCGTGATCACGAAGGGAAGTTGATTAGAGGTTTCACACAAACACTATCTGCTCATTCAGCATTAGAGGTAGAAATCCAGGCGTTGATAGTTGCCCTGCAGCACTTGAAGCATGAGAATCACTCTGAGACTTCTCTTATCTTTGAAACCGATTGTCTCGCGCTGGTAATGGCAATGAACGTCCCTCAGACGTCTCCATGGTTGGTCAAACCCTTGATTGCTGAAGCCGCAGCTTTGCTGCTCTGTTTTGCCCGTGCTTCTGTTAGGTTTTGCAGAAGAGCAGCGAATGCCCCTGCTGACTGGGCTGCCAAGGCCCAAAACAACGGCCATTTACCTTCTAACTGGGCCGCTTTCCCTCCCCCTGCTTTGTTACATCTTCTAGCTTGTGATGTATGTGAAGCCGATTGTAACTTTCGGTATTAGCTAATGAATCGTTTATTTCATGACCAAATAATAATAATAATAATAATAATAATAATAATAATAATAATACAATGAAACGTGGCACACTTGCAACCACCGAATCGCCAATAATTTTTTTTTTTTTTTTGGTCAGTGATCGCCAATAATTTAAGTTGGATAGAAGGTACATTTACAGCATGTGATACCCCAAAACAAAAGTACAGCGGGGTAGCTACGCTTCAATTTTCATAAATTGTCCTGACAGTATGTAGTTGAGAATCCACATCACAAATATCCCCCATAGCCAGTAGGTGGTTTCGACCATTTCGACGTACAAATTAATGTATTAATTAAGCGATAGAAGGTAGCTGCCAAGGTACTTGGGATATAAATCCACTTCAACTGTTCGCCTAGGACGATCATAACTTTTGCTCAGCAAAGTAGTTGGGACGTAGATTTATTTGGTCATTTCTTAGTTCTGTCCTTTACAAAAGATTGATTGATATGACTTTTCCTTAGCCTTTTGCTGAAGATCCATTGAGACCAAAAATACATCCAAGTGTTTTCATCTGTCAACTCGAACTCAATTAGACCAAGCAAGACGCTAAAGAGGCAAAATCTGTTAAGCGTTGAAGGCTTCGAGTCGGCAAACTCAATTGATTGACAAGGGAACTAGTTGAGAAATATGAGCGAAAATAAGTGAGTCTCAAAGCAAAGGCGTAGATTACTAGGATCGATCAGGTCGACAAAAGGCTACGATCAAAATAATCTTCAAGGGGATGAAAATGAAGTGTTGGAGCCAGCGATTTCGGATACAACCGTTAGAGAGACAACCATGAAGGATGAAATCGACGCCACTGCCAATAAGTAGAGCCAAAAATCCAAAAAGGGGTTAAAATAACAAAATGGTTATAAAGTGGAAACATGAATTTAGGAAGCAACTAACAATAGTAATCATGAAAGAGCAGAGAAACAATCGTCGAGTGATGCCATCTTTTATTGCTTAACAATCATTTGGTAATAAAAATCGCTAAATTGCAGGAGTTACTTAGGATGTTTGATTTCTTTGTAACGCCTGAAACAAGACCATATATTGTCGTTTGCTTAGCCTTCACTTCTCTTAATTCTGTAGGGGTATGTCTAGATAGACTCTTACGTTTTTCCTCTTGCTCAAGTTAAATGCTCAATTTAAATCTTGTGGTGACGCACTTTGGCTTTTTAGCTTGTAATGCTTGGAATATAGTTAATATATAGATGTCGACGGTTAGATTCATATTAAAATTTTCATTACCTTTCAAAAATTGGAAAATATTTAACTTTTGGCGGACAATCACGGGTTTTTACACTATTTGAAGAACAAGAACAGACAGGCCCTTGAAAAGTTTGGGTCAATCCAGGTTATCGGGCTTCAAATGTCACATTTGCCAGAGGCTCCGAAGGAGTGATTCTAAAAATTAATTGTAAAGAAATGAAATTTAAAATCAGATAAATTCATTATTACATTGGCAATCTACTAACTGTACTTGTAAAATTTTAACGAAGTTGGTAATTTACTAATTTATTAGGAAGATAGTAAATTCGGGCTTAAATGATTCAAAGAAGTCAGTGACTTATTATTAATTTATTACGATGTTGGTAAAATACTGGTATTTTACTAACCATGTTCGTAAAATTTCGAAGAAGTTGGTAAGTTGTTAATTAAATAGATTGATGATAAACTTATTATAGTGTTGCTAAATCGCTAACCGTCCTCGTACAATTCTAGAGGAGTTGGTCATTTACCAATTCTTTTGGACGTTGCTAAAATCCTGAATTGAATTTTCTTGCCAGCGGTATTTTAAATTACCAACATCTTCGGAAACCTATCCGCTGTTCAGGTTCCGTTGTTTATACAACTTGTTGGACTTCTGAGTTGGGCCGTTCCATCATTTTCAGAAAATCCCAAGGGGTGTTAAGAGGAGTTATTTTACTTTCGTAGTTGAAGTTCTGTCAAGTGCATCTTATACAAAATATCTTCGGTAACATCCGGAGAGCTAATGAACATGGTAAACTGCACATGCTTCTCTTTTTCCCAATCTATCGACAGCATCCGCACATCCGTTTGCTTCTCAGTATATATGTTCAATTTGTTACACCGACGTTCCGTCCTATTTCTTGCACATTGACAAGGAGATGTTCTCTACAAAGATCGTGAGACTGTTTATTCTTAAGAGAGAATTATGGAATTTTCTATATATTTCAACATTTTAGTCTTATCCCTCGTGTTTTTGCCATGCAAATTTTTTTCGTTAGCTAAGTTGGACGGAGTTATCGGAAAAGCTTCATTGCACAAATTTAGTAAATTTTATGACTTGATTGTATTTATTGAAAATTTTATATCTCAATTGTACTTTTGTGACAAGTTTTAAAACTTCTAGTGTATTTTTTCTATTAAAATATCTGAAAGTGTGGGGTGCCTTGCTAAGGTTATGCTTCTTGGTACTAAGAAAAGGAAAATAGGCTTTAAGACATCTAATTGCTTGTTTGTTGGTTATGTTGAACATAATAGTGCATTTCTTGTACTATAAGGTGATGTGCTTGATAGCAATACAATGTTGAGACAAAGAATGCACAATTTTAAGCATATTATTCTGTTAAGAACTGAACTATTATCACGCACCTTTTCATACAATTGATATTGAAAAATCAATTGACGAATTGAGAAGGAATAAAAGGACCAAGGACAGAAACTTCTTTTGAAAATGATTTTAATAATTATCTTGATGATAATGATTTTTAGCTTACTCTAAAGCAATTTTCGCTAAAGAAGTCATTTTTTTAATAAAAAAAGGATAAAATCGAGATCAATTCTATTTTACAAATTTAAACTTAGGAATTGTTGACTTACCATCGGTGCAAAATCGATTGGTTGTAAATGGATTTAAAATAAAAATAAATTAATCCAAACAGTTCCATTGTTAAATTTAAAGAAAGGTTAATTGGAAAAGGTTCCGAGGGATTTGCGGTCCACTGCGAAAATTCCATTTTCCCTAAGATTAGTATGTTCCTTATAAAGGAAATAACTCAAAAATAAAATGTTGATTATTTTGACACATTTGCTCCAAGTAACTAACACTTCATTTGTTCGTGTTTTAATCACCTTAGCTTCTATATTCAAACTTGTTGTTCATCAAATGGATGTTAAAGAAACTCTTCTAATCGATAATTTAGGAGAAGAAATTTACATGGTG